>JAJEKV010000002.1:30551097-30871810 GCA_021234155.1 Isoetes taiwanensis | reverse complement strand
TATCTACGTCCAAAGCCACTTCCGGCAGTAGCAAAATGCTGGACTGCAACATGCCTTTATTAAAATGGACCTGAATTCAGAGAAAACTTCCCCAGCCATGGAACTGGATTAGATCTGCGGGCAACCAGGCCGCCATTAGGCGGCCAAGAGGCAGAGCCAAAACTCTGGGCAAACGACGGACGATATAATGAGAGGCCTGTCTGCATTAAAGAACCGACCCGTTGAAAGAAGAATATACGAAACCAAAACCTAGAGACTACATTCTGAATGTCCATACTGGCAAGAAGCGATCATCTGTTGTGCTGACTCACCTGATTGATCAGAAGTTGATAACCAGAACCATCTGAAGTTGAGCAATGGTTAAGGAGATCGGAATTGATGTCGAGGAGGTTGAAGTATCAGCTATAGCTGTTAAAATGGTTGACGAGTAGATCATTAAGGGCAAATAAAAGATTACTATTAACCCATTTGCACTACTCTTGTATTGTGGGTCCCCTTTGTTAAAGACTTGTAATACAAGACGTTCTCTTATCATACTAGTTTTGCCTACCATATTTTAATATGGAAGACCATGCCTCCACAATCCAAAATGCCATGTGGGAAATCAAATAAAATAATAAGTAGCCCCTTTCTTCTGACGATTCTACAATGTCCATCTCTATTGATTAATTTAGTTATCACTTGTTTATGGTGTTCCATCACCTCTTGCCACCCAATGGAGAAAAACGTCTCCCTATGTAAAAACGTCTCCCTATGTATTAAATTAACAACTCAAAAGTCAAAACTTCATGGGGTTCATCATATCCACCAATCAACCAATCTACAAGTGTTAAATAACAAGACATAAATTGGATAAAAAAAACACTCAATAGACATAAGCAATTAATGCAACTCAAGCAAAGTGCGCTTGTTTTTTCGAGGGAATAAGATTTTGCATATTATATCACAATAAAGTAGTACAATGTTTCAAAGGATTTCTCCCAGGAGTAATCTCAACATCTTCTCTATGGCAAAACTTATCTCTGCTTTGTAAGATGATAAACTTGAAGCATATAAATTATAAACATGACATAATCTTTTCAAACTTGACAAAATCTTTCATGCTTGATAAGCAAAGGATAAGCCCTCCTCAGAGGGCTTACGAAGAGTAAATTCAAATAGTGACAAACATAAATCATCTCTGAAATTCTAGAACTAAGATTAAAAATATCTAACATTTCTTTCTTCTCAGGTAAAAGCTCCATATCCTGATGACACGAGCAAAAAAGAACCGAGTTCCAAGCATATAGTATCCGAGTAAGCTCTCCTTTCAACCATACTAGTAGTTGAGCCCAAACCATAGAGATGCTTTTCTCTCGACGGTACCGGCTCTTCAACAAAGGCTCAAGACAATGCCAAAAATATGAGCCGAGGTTAAGATCATCATCAAGGAAGTGTTCGTGGATTTGAAATTTTGGTGGATGATTCTGAGAAAAGATTTGCGAGTTTGCTTTTTAGGATGAGTGAAACCTCCTTCCATAAGTTTGAACACCCATTCTTTCCCTTTCCTTTTCTCCTTTTGGGATTGATCAATTTGACATAAAATGGATAGGGTCTTATCTTTACTTCTCTTTATGCAACTCTAAAAGAAACTTATTCACCACTATGTCATGCATTCACCCGCTAGTCCTTTTCCCCTTGATCGCTTTTATGCACGCTGATCATTTGTTGAGAGCCCAAGTGATTGTGTACAAATTCAAACCAAGATAGAAGCCGGCTAGGGCTGCTAGATCTTCCGATTATTACTTATATGAGATGAAAACGCGCCAACCAAGCACAAATACATCCAATTCAACAAGTGCACATGCCCGGACATGCACTATGCAACGATTCACATAATGTTTGTTTGTATGTTGATCTTAACACCCAATGAAATAACTATGGCTCATATTGCCTTAGCATTTCTATAAATAAATAAATAAATAAATATGTCTTTTCGAGATGTCCCTTTTTCATTTGATGATTATAGTTTGTTTATTATAATGAGGAGGGATTGGGAAATTCTTGCGGAATCGGTTTGATCTACATCATCCTATATATTAACAATAATGATGGGCATCACTTCTTTTCAGATTATGACGACCACGTTGCTACAAATGCAAGCTATGGGCATGTTGTAGGTCAAGAACACTTATTGTAAGATCAAGTTTTATTGCGGCTATAACCTAAATGAAAATCAATGCATGACACTTTTCTAAAAAACCTATTCCTATTCTATTCTATTTAATGTCTCGTACCGACGCTTTCCCTTACCATCGTGAAACTTTTAGTGGTTCCCAAGATCTATTTGGCCACAAATTACCAATTAAATCATATAAGGTTTTATTAGTAGGATCCCTTACCTATGTACTACATGCAAGTTAGCCATTTCGCGGCACCCCTTTATTGCCATTACCGACATAATAATGGCCAATTAGATGTTTCTAATGGAGTGGTATCGACTTTGGGGCCAATTTAGTCCAACATGAGAACTACATACGCTTATGGAATGGCCATTTAAGCCACGGCCAAAATCGTGAATGCCTTACTTTTCACGAGATCCTAATTCATTAAGAGGCCCCTCATAAATTTGCGATTATGGGGGCCAATATTATTAGAAATTTTATTCCTAAATATATTTACCAACTAAGAATAATCCCGCTCTTTTTGGAAAAATCGAAAAGTTAAGGCAATTTTCTTTACAAAGACTCGCATCCGGATTCTCCTACCGACCAATCGTGCATTATTGAAAGACGGCGAGCAAATTTTATCAAAGGAACGGAAGTAAAATCAAAAACAAGGAGTCAACAATCGGGGTTTAGATACTCATTAGATTTAAAATGTTGAGCAAATAGAGGTGATGATTGGATTATTATGAACCGACTTCATTTCTATAAGATCTGTTTATGCGAGGTTGTGTAATACGTAAAATGAGCAAAGTTAAGTAGAATAGTTTATTAAATTACATAGTGCTTTGCTTGTGGCTTAGATAATTCAGCAGATACAATAGGCTTAGTACAATGCTTAGTTCTTAGTAATATGCTTAATGCAAATGCGTTTGTGGGACATCGAATTTGAAAGCAAGTGGTGCATGAAAATATCATATGAGGTTTCAACATATGTAACCATTGTATAAGACCATTGTATATCTAGATCTACATCTAGAAGAGGGCGGACACTCAAAGTAGTAGTGGTCGTGAATAATTTTACTAAAATGCAAAAATTGTAGCATTTATAACCAATCTCTCCAGTCTATGTCAATGCCCTTTCTTTATACCTTGCCTCATAGAAGCTTTGCACTCTATCTTTGTTGGTAATAGGGAGCACATGTTCAGAATCGATAATCTTTCAATAATCACTTCAAATATGATAGTAATTGTATACCTTGATACTAAGGCATCAAGACTTATTTGTTTATGCTTTATGTTAAGTAGTTGGAAGGACTGAGCAATGTTGCACATCTCATAGACTAGTTGATCTCCGGTGTCTATTATGAATATTCTTCATTACATTTATGGTTTAATGGGTTATTTACAATGATAAAATAAGGTGGATGCTCCTCTCTCATCCTTCTCATGCGGTTGCTCATTATCAAATGAATGCCATAGTAAAGTAAAGTCATGAGCACTACTTGTCAATTATGCCACCTTAGTTTCACAATATCAATATCATCATGAAAAATTAGCAAGTATAGAATACAATAGAATAAATTTTTAACGTAAAAACAAACTGCCACGAGATGACGTTACAAACATTTAAGGGGCAAACATAAAACATAACTTGTGGCATAAAACGTCCTTAATTTTATAACCTGTGACATAAAACGCCCTTTATAAGGGCAATGTGGCAATCACTCGATGGTGGATAAACCCAACAGCCAACAAAGGCTGGGTTTGGCGCAAACAACGGCCGGATGTAATCTGTATGCTCCTTTGTTAGCACCAAAATGGACTATATGCTTTTTGAAAGATGAGTTTATATAATATAGTTGGATATGTTGTGATAGTTTGACGGATGCACTTTGCCCTTTGGTGGTAAAATTGCCTAAGTTGGGTGCTTTGAGGGGAATTTATGGAAACCTTGGTGGTCAGTTTTCCTCGATATGTTTCCCTTAAGGATAATGGTGTAGACTTTGCACTTAGAAAGCAAAAGGGATATTTTATACAAGAAACTCCATACCTTAGAATGGCTTGATGAATGTCATGATGAACATTTATTCACCAATTTTTATGAGCTACGACATAAGATGAATTGCATAGTTGAATGTGCTTTAAGCGGGAGCAAGAATGTGAGAATAAGAGATTATTGCATGGGGCATCCTGCTATTATACAAGATGGAGAATGAAGATTGGCTTAACATGCCTATAATATGGATAGCATGTCCGGCTAATAAGTGGAAAATTTATACTTGCATTTTTGTGAGGCTATGTTTCTATTATGGGAAAAACTTGAGCCATGTTATAATAAATATGATAGTCTTAATTTATCTAAGATAAAGTCGCAAAAAAATTGCTTCGTGACTTGAAACATGGTTGTCGAAATGGCCTTATCTAAGATGCCCAAAAATTGGGACTTTACGGTGCATGTGCATGTTAAAATGGCCTTATCTAAGATGCCCAAAAATGGTTTATACCTTGCAAACGTTGGCTTTCCAGCATGAATATGCATTTTGGGGCTTTTCTAACATTATGTTGGTACATTTTGAGCATACAAGGAAAGGATTTATTAGAAAGTTTGCCCGTCTTCCTTTCCTCTTTCAAAATGTGTGCATATCAAGCGGTAATTGAATACACTTAAACCCTTGACATTTGGCTTTTCCCCAATCCGCGCGATTCTCCGGAACACTATCAACAAGTGCTTTAGTATGTACTCTGTTGATAATATATATTGTTGTATGAACAACTACGCCTAAAAAACACAAGGGTCAATATTCTTGGACAAAAGCATTGACCCAGCACTGTACGGTTCTTTCTTTCAACCATGCCTACCTGTTGATGTTCATGAGCTACAGAGGTCTCATGAATAATGCCAACACTAGTTAAATATTCAAATAAACTGCCAAACCATTAAACTCACCTCCTTGATCTGTTCTCACTGTCTTAATCTTTTTTGCTTTATAGTTTTCGACCATATTTTTTCACTCCTTGAATTGATCAAAGACATCTGACTTATGAACAAGGAAATACACCCAATTCTTTATGCTAAAATAAAATCATCTATGATCAACAAAAAATACCTTGATCCTCCCAAGGAAGTGGTGCTTGCTGGTCCCCAAAGGTCCATATGGATTATCTCCAAATGTTCTTTTGCTCGAGTGCCTTTCGCCCTTTTGTAAGGTAGTCTGTTCAGCTTTCCTAAAACCTTCACACAGCCAGACAGCTTCTTGATTTTTGGTAAACCATCCACAAAATTCTGGTTTTTCATTTTTTGCAAAAATTTGAAGTTTGCTATGACCCATTCTTTCATGCCACAACTGGTTGTCATTGGTGGACACAACACTTAAGCAGCAGACTATTTTACGCGACTAAGCTTGTATGTTTCTACCGTCCTTTCTCCTTGTGCTAAAACAGTATTGTGCTTGTCTTTGATTATGCATTTTCTGCCTCCAAATGTTGCATATAAGCTAACGTCATCCATCTTTGATATGGAGATGAGATTAACCTATAGCTCGAGGACATAGAGGGTTTCCTTAAGGGTGACATGTCTAGTGGGCAGTTCTAGCAACACAGCTCCTATTCCTTTTATGCTCAACCTGCCTTTGCCAATTTTTACTTTTCGATTTCCTGGAAGTTCCTTTAAATTTTGAACCAGCTCCTTGTTGCTAGTCATATGATCACTAGCTCCAGAATCTAAATACCACCGCCTACAGGGTAATTTTTCCACTAGACCAAAAGATGAGAACCTTGACTATGCATCATCTTTCTACAAAACATTCGCACTTTGCTCTCGATATCCGTAGAGATTAATACATGCAAAAACTTTGTGAAAAACAAAGACAAGATTTGGAGAAACATCTCTCAGAGAAACCTTATTAGAATGTGTGCTTTGCTTTGCCATAAAGGCTCTGGCAACAGAGATCATGGAGTCACTACTTGTACTCCCTTCAAAATCAGTTGATGACTGATTTTTAATGGCTTTATGACCTTGAGCATCATGCCCCTTCTTCCTTTTAAAGTCCTCCTCTTTCTCAACCTTCTTATGTTTACGTTTTCTTTTTTCTGGATTAGGACAATCTCTAGCTAGATGTCCAAACTTGTTCCGGTTGTAACATTCTCTAGATTCCCCGCCATCTTGTTTGCCTACCAACACTTGGCCTTCCTTGAAACCTCCCTTTCTGGAAGTACTCTGATTCATTTCCTCCATGAGGATTTGCTGACAAGCCCACTCCATCTGCACATGCTCTGAAGATCCAATAAGGCTCTTCACGTTATTATATGTGGCAGGAAGTCCTAACAAGAGTGCCCCTACAATCACATCATTGTCCAAATCCTTTTCAGTACCCTGTAGTTGAAGAACAACAGTCTTAATTTTTTACTTATATTCTTCCGCTGATGCGCATTCATTCAACTTTGTGGTGAACACTGCTGCATAGAGATTGGCCTGTTGGGAGAAATGCTTCTTTCTATATATCAATGAAAGTTGTTCCCAAGCTTCTTTAACATTGTCTACAGCTTCGACTTGTGCTATTAAGTTATTGTCCAAGTACTTTATGATCTTGTTCCTGGCCTCCCAATCCCTTTGCATCCATCTGAGAAGAGTTTGTTTATCTGTCTCAGCTCCTTTGGGACATACACCTACTACAGAAAATTAAGCTTTGTTTTGGTTATGCTGACCATACCAAAGGATACAAGCTCTTCATGCGACTAAGAAAACGATCATTAGGCGAAGTGTAGCCTTTGATGAGCGGAACTTTGATCTCGGGCAGAATAAGTTAGCTTGTAAACATGGACCACTTGAGTTGGCACATGATACTGGATCTGGATCTGATTCTGACAGCTCAACTAATTTAGATTCTGACCATGGGGATGAAACTAGTAATATGCCTTTGGATGAAGGTGATCTGCCATCTGAACTAGAGTCAGTCGGAGAACTTAGTATGACGAACCCACTCATGAATCTGAACTTAGAAGATCATCTCGCCCACAAAAAATCACTGCAAGGATGCTTGACTATGTGAACAGTAAGCAACCTAGAGGTTCAGCGTACTTGGCGCTTCATGGTAAGGCGTCTGCAGAAGAGCCCTCTACCTATTATGAGTATCAACAACCTGCAGAGAGAACTTTGGAGGACAGCTATGGAAGAAGAATATGGATCACTCCTCCAAAACCATACCTGGAAGCTCTGTCATCTGCTAGTAGGAAGAAAGACCATCTCTTGTAAGTAGGTCTTTAAGTTGAAATTTGACGAAAATAATGTAATTTCCAGGTACAAAGCAAGGCTTGTAGCACGAGGGTGTTCTCCCGGCGGGCATTGACTATCACAAGACCTTTGCTCCTATTGCATACCTCACCTCCGGCGGAGAGTTGTTTTTAGCCCTTGTCACGCCTCGATCCGGACTCCGCAATGAGACGGATGTGAAATCGCTTTCCTTCATGGACCTTGGATAAAGAGGTATACCTTAAGCTACCTCCGTGTTTTGTTGTGCAGAAGACGAGTCCAAGGTATGAAAACCAAAAAAGGCTATTTATAGCTCAAGCTGCTCCACAGACGTGGTACAAAACCATTCATTTCTTTTTCACATCTCAAGGATTCACTAGGAGCGATGCTGACTAGAGTGTATATTTCAAAATGCTTGGGCCAAGTACTATCATTGTAGTTCTCTATGTTGTAGTTCTCTATGTTCTCTATCATTGTATTTGATCTTGGCAAACAACTCTAGAGATTTGATGCACTAGACCAAGCTTGCACTTGCTGCTTTCACATGACTAATTTGGGACCCCCGAATATTTTCCGGGCATACAAGTCCGCAAAGATCCCATCGCAAAAGCATTACATTGTCATGAACCTACTCGAAAACAAGGAAAAATACATTGGAAAATAACGCAAGAAATACGGAAGGAATACGCAAGATCGTCAAAGAATCTGATATATGAACATAAATCAAGAATACAATGTTCCGAAGGAAAGCAGGAACACGAGACAGATGCCTAGAAGGCTCAAGACTGGCATTGAACCGGAATGGTTTGACAAGAAGGAGGTGCCTCCTTATATATCTAAGCCAATGGTCAGGATCGTGCCACTCTAATGAATGAGATCGCCAAAGTGTCAAGATGCATTTAGATTCTAGAATATTCTAGAACCTCCGGAGATAGTCCCACATATGAGAAAGATGTGAAAGAATGTCTTCAACATATATTGGTAGCCCACTTGGCAGGGTGTATGACTCGCGAATCGAAGGTTGTGAGTTCAAACCCTCGCTGATGCAACCCTTTTTGCATCCGTAGGCCACCATCTTTTGTACATACGAGTATAATGTTCTGTATGGCTAATACCCGTATGGTCGCCACACCATCCCTCCTACGACCTGGCTGACGAAGTTCTCTGCCCGGGCCGGAGTATTCAAACTTGGCTTATCCGGGTAACGCTCCGGTGAAACTCCGCACTTTATCGTGATTTTTCAGATTTTCGCAGTTCCCGTGTTCTATCACTTGGTGAGTAACCTTCCCAATCGACAAAGTAATACAACCGGCCGACGGTAAGAAATTTGGAGTCCGAATCTCCTCGGAACCTCGAACTCCTCATGATCATCAATTTCTACCGGTGGTATGTGGAGGAACGTGGATCTCGGGAAAGTATTGATTGTAGGGAAATCCAATAGAGAAACATGAAATACCGATGAAGTCTAATCAAACCGAGGGAGCTCGGTTTTAATGCCACATTGTTGATCCGGGGCCGTGATCCCATGACCAAGGCTTAATGATAGTCAAGCTTATTGGTGGAAGTGAGGTAGGGAGGTCCCCACGAAGAAGCCGCATAAGGTCAATTTAACATGAAACTTAGAGCTTCACCATACAAATCAGCATAATGTCGATAGCTGCCTCGCGGTTCTGGTGAAGATGATGCTAAAGATCCGATTGAAGAGCCCGAGTTTCTCAAGTCGAGACCAAGACTAGGATTGACCGAAGTCACTACCAAATGACGCTTAAGGGACCAACGAGGATGCCAATTTAGTTTAGAAAGAATGGAGTTTGGCCGCTGGAAGCATGTATCGGAGATAATCGACCCAATCATCTTGCCGATAACCGACAAAGCACCTTAAATGTTGCTCCGTGAGTCTTATTAGTGCGCCCGCCCCATTGCTTTCTAGATGATGACCAAAAAGTCGCTGAGAGCGTCAGTATGCACAATTCCAAAGCCGCTCAAAAAACATGCGACTAACCGTGGTTCACGATCGGCCGACGATAGTATCGGCAAGCATGAAGTCCACTACTTCACTAAGAAGAAGATCCGTGGTTCCCCACCGGTGATGGTGACGCTGGTGGAATAAAATGAGCCATCTTAGAGAAACGATCAACGACAACCATGATGGCATCATAACCCCTCGAGACCCGGGCAACTCCCGGATAAAGTCTATAGAAATGCTCTTCCAAGGTCCATCCGTACCAGAAGGGTTGAAGAAGGCCATGAGGAAGATGCCTTGGAACCTTGGCTCGACAGCAGATGTCACAGGATCGAATAAAAACTTTGACAGAGCGACGAAGCCCAGGCCACCAATACTCACGACTAATAAGTTCAAGAGTCTTGGCTACTCCAAAGTGTCCGGCCATAGGTGAATCATGACAAGCCTGGAGAACCGGAAGTCTAGAAGCACCATCTGACATATACAGAAGCCCATCATGGAACAGGAGTCCATCTCGAACCTCAAAACGATCAGTCTGATCGCATTTGCTTAGAAGATGATGCAGAGCCAAGGTGTGAGAATACATCTTGAGCTAATGGATCGGAAGGTAGAGATGCTCGAACAGACTCCAACAAGGCCGTATCATGAGGCCTCTCAAACAGAGTGAGGGCCATAAGCTGGAACCGATCAGGCCCTAGAATAACCTGTGATTGCTGGTCAAATGCAGGATCGCCTAGCTTGGGCTCAAGATAGGAGCGTCGAGACAAGGCATCAAGCTTCCCTTGGTCCAGGATAGTACTTGATCACGAAATCAATCAGAGATAATACTTGAGTATGCCACCGGGCCTGGCGATGGTTGAGCACTCGGTATAGATCGAAAATACCTGCATTTCGATGATCCAGGTAGACCGCGGACCTTTATAAGGAGATCCTTCCAGAAACGCTTCCACCTCGAAAAGAATCCACTATCGCCAACAACTCCTTGTCATAAATGGGATAGTTGATTTCAGCAGCCCGAACTTTCGTGGAATGATAGGCTTATTGGATGCAATTCATGGTCATCCCCTTCTTGTGATGTGATCCCACCAAGCAAAATCGTAAGCATCCGCCGACAACATATGAGCTAAAGGATTGCATGAGCAAGAACCGGCGCCGTGGTGAAAGCATGCTTCGTGGTAACAAAAGCAGATTTCCCCGCCAACAGCCCATTCAAATGGCACATCCTTGACCCCCAAATGGCGGTCAAAGGAAGAGCAATCTCCGAATAATCCCGAATGAAACGCCGATAGAAATTGGCAAACCCAAGAAAACATTGAACATCTCGAACGGATGAAGGTGTTTGCCACTCCAGAACAGTGCTGACCTTTTCAGGATCCATAGAGACTCCATGTGGAGTGATGCGATAGCCAAGAAACTCCACATTATCCTGCTCGAACTGACACTTCTCAAGTTTGGCATATAATCCATGCTCAATAAGCTTCAAGGACCGTCGAACATACCTCTTCATGTTTTTCGAGAGTCTTAGAATAAATAAAGATATCATCCAAATAGATGATAAACAAAAGTGTCTAAGAACTCGAAAAACATCATTGACCATATGCCGGAATCTTCGCCGAGCATTGGTAAGTCCAAACGGCATAACTGGTTGTACCAAAATGGCTATACCGAAAATAAAAAGGCTGTTTTCCACTCATCACCTTCCCGATCCGAATAAGACAGGCACCTCAAGATCAATCTTCGTGAAATACGCGCGCACCTTTGAGTCGCTCCAACAACTCGGGATCGAGGGAAGCGGATACCGATTCGGCACCGTGATTTTATTGAGGCCGCCATAATCAACGACCAGACGCAGCGAATCATCCTTCTTTTTGACGAATATAGGCGCTCCAGCAGGGGACTGAAAATGTCAAATGAAGCCAGTGGCTAGATTCTCTTCAATATAATCCTGCAAAACCTTTCAGCGGGAGATAGACCATATATCGGACCATATGGCGGTGTGGTCCCCGGCTGCAAATCAATAGGACAAAGCATTGGAGCAGACTTTTTTGGTGCCGAGCTAGCCGACGGGTGAACCTAGATTGCAAACACTAAACTTGGATCTTGCCTTCTAGGCTTATCGAACTCGGCGAAGAGAAATCTTCGAGATAGGAAACTGAGGGAATGAAGAAGCCTCTACAAAAGCAGGAGCAAGAGCAGAAACATGAACGGAGTGTAAGTACTGGAACATGAACCGGAACATGAATGGTCAAGAACTCGAGCGTGAAATGTGGACCGAGCAAGAAACAGAGACTGGAGCAAGAACTGGAGCAGGAGCAGAAACTGGAGCTGGAGCTGGGACATCATCAAGAATATGGTCAGAATTTGGGGCATGAACTGGAGCAGAGGCAAGAGTCGAATCAGAATATGGAACAGAAACAGGAACAACAAGGACGGAGTCAGGGGCCCATGATACAGCACGGATTGAAGTCGATGTTGCTGTAGAGACCTGATCTGCAGATGAACTGGAACTAGAGTTAGGACCAACAAATCGAAATGATCTTGTACGTCAATCAATCTGCGGGTTATGTAGCTCGAGCCAGGGCAGACCCAAGACTATTGGCGCATGAGGACTAGCAATGAGATTGAAGGAAATGCTACAAGAAACTCCTTCGAACAAAACCTGAAGAGGCGCAGTACATTCTGTGACTGCACCCGAGGAGATCTCTCGTCCATCAATCACTTCGACAGAACCAGGATGCTCAACATTGCTTCTAGGGATGGCGTGCTTACTGGCGAATGCATTATCTATAAAACAGGCATTTGCACCATCAAGTTGCGCCAACACTTGCAATCCTCCAACTTCTGATTTCAATGATATAGGGATGAAGAATGCCTTGCTGACCTTATCCGATGGAATAAACATGTCAAGAAATGTGGAAGGAGTCTGAGAAAAGGAGGCCAGCCGACGAGAGACTCCTACTACCGGGCACCGCCCCCTAAGTTTAAACGACTTGGCGCTTCCACCGCATCCACGAGCAATATGGCGGCTCCTCCACGGTAGAGGCAAAAGGTTAGCTCTTCTCCGACGCCGGTCAGATAAAGGTCCTCGAACTGCGCGGTCAATCACAGATATAGGTCGTCCTCGCTGGATTCTCACCGATGACACCGAGGGAGGCGAGCTATAGGCATTTGTGTGATTGGGAAGGCGACTACGCCTCTCTTTGCCTACGCTCAAGAGCCGTTATCATATCGAACCCAACCGTCGATGGCTTCTTCCGTGGTGTGGAGAGGATCTCCCATAGACAACAACATATCCTTGACATCCTCCGCGTAACCCCCTTGGAAAACAATCTCGAAGTGCAACATCATCCCAGGGCATTATCCGCTAATTTGACCAAATTGCGATGCATATAATCAAGCCGGGCGAGCCTTGCCTTAAATTGCAAAGTTTTGCGGAGCGTGCGCTGACGATCAGTGTCTCCAAAGCATGCCTCGAGCTCTGCGGTGAATGCAGTAAAATCTTGCAACTCTGAGAGGAGCAAACCAACTTAGAGCTGGCCCTGTGAAGAGAGAACCAATCAGCCCAACTTGTTCCCGGGCCATGGGATATCTATGAGGGTGGAGCCGGATCACAAGCCCCGACCGATTCAAAAACCACTGAGTTTGGACCGAAGTGCCGTCAAACTTCTCTAGCAGGCTGATCTTAGGCTCTGATAGCCTCAATCCAGAACTAAAAGCAGATTCATGTGAAGCAACACGTTCCTTAAGTTCTTTATTGTCCAACTGCAGCTGCTGGCATACTTGAACAAGCGCCGGACCTTTGTAATAACGCCAAACCTCCTCCATAGATATAAAATCACCAAACACGAGCAAAAAAAATGCTTAGGATCAGCAAGGTGCAAGAACCGGTAAGGGATTCCGGTTCAAACTGTCATGAACCTACTCGAAAACAAGGAAAAATATGTGGAAAATACGCAAGAAATACGGAAGGAATACGCCAAGATCGGCAAAGAATCTGATATATGAACAGAAATCAAGAATACAATGGCCCGAAGGCAAGCAGGAACACGAGACAGATGCCTAGAAGGCTGAAGACTGGCATTGAACCGGAATGGTTCGACAAGAAGGAGGTGCCTCCTTATATATCTAAGCCAATGGTCAGGATCGTGTCACTCCAATGGATGAGATCGCGCCAAGTGTCGTGCATGCATTTAGGTTCTAGAATATTCTAGAACCTCCTGGAGATAGTCCCACATATGAGAAAAACATGAAGGAATGTTTTCAACATATATTAGTAGCGCACTTGGCAGTAGGTATGACGCGCCCCGAAGGTTGCGAGTTCAAACCCTGTCTTGTGCAATTACCTTTTTGCATCTGCGTGACGACCATCTTTTGTGCATACGAGTATAATGTTCGTATGATGCGAATACCCGTATGGTCGTCACATACATTACATCAATCTAAAGGCATTGAGTCCCTTCTTACAAGGTGCAATATGCTTCACTCTAAACATGTTAGTATTCCTGCTGCAGCCAGTGATTTAAGCTTTGCACTGTGTCCTCAGACCTCAGATGAAAAGAAGACTATGACAGATATTCCTTACAGAAGTGTGGTTGGATCCTTAATGCATTTTATAGTCTGTAGTCGTCCAGACATAGCTGAAAGTGTCATTTTAGACAGCCAATTTCTTGAAAATCCTGGACCAGCTCATTGGCAAACTATTAAGCGCATCTTAAGGTACTTAAAACACACTTCTCGTCTGGGTGTTGCATATCATAAACAGGTGGAGCATCCACTCTCTCTAGTAGGCTACATTGATGTTGATTATGTTGGAGATCATACCTTCAGAAAGTCTAGAACAGGTTACTGTTTCACGCTGCAAGGGGGAATTGTTAGCTGGTCCAGCAGGAAACAAAAGGCCACTGCTTATCTGATATGTGCTTCTCAAATAATGCAGTGAACTTTTTATATATGGATGGGACTAAGTGGGTAACAGAAGCACCAGTGTCTAGAATAAAATCACCACTTCCATCTCTTTTCATCAACATGTCTTATTTTGACATTGACAATATAACACAAGCAACACTGATACCAGTAATAGGCAAGTAGTAAAAATGTAGAAGAAAATCAACACTTGCTGAAACTTCAGTAAATTTTAGTCTCTCAATTATCAATTCTATTGTGACTGTGACACCATCTACGTAGTTCACTATCTCCTCACACATACCATCATTTCTGCAAAGTGATGCATATGGACCACGAGAATCCTTCAATAACTTACAATCATTTGACTTACAGTATACTAAAAATGCTGTTTATGAAGATTCTTCTTGATTGTTATAATTTTAATGAGTTTTAATTATAAAAGTTTATTTTTAAGTTAAGACCTTAATGGTTATAAAAATTTAAAATTACCTTTCAGACTAATTTTCACTTGAATTTATTTAGAATTAGATATTTCAAGAATATAAAATTTTAATTTTTAGTGATTTAATAAATTTAAAATTTGGCAATCCTGAAAATTTGCAAATGAAATCCTATGGTCCGACATAAAATTATTATAAAAAATTCTGAATTTACAAACTTTTATATTTTAAAAAACACGTTTAAGATAGTTTTGAGATCAAAATCAATTAAATTGTAAAGTTAATATTTTAATAATAACTATTGAATAATCTATTATTAATGAAACAAAATGTATTGAAACTTAATCAATAATAAATTATTCAATGTATTTACAGATAAACATAATCGTTTAGTTAATTCTAAATCTAAAACTTTCTTTATCTATTTTGAAAAAATTAACATTACAGTTATATAGCATTTATTTTAGATAAATTTAAATAAATCAAAGTGAAAATTAATTTAGAAAGCAATTTTATACTTTGGTAACCTTCATACTTTTGATCTAAAGATAAATAAAACAAATGATTAAAATCAATAAGAGTTAAAAATACAGTCGATTTTATTATGACATCCTTGAACTATATATCTATTAGATTTGAATAAGTCTAAAATTTGTTAAATATGTCATTTAGTACATGTGAAAGCGAATACATGGCCATTTATGCTTCCACTAAGGAGGCGATTTGGTTATGAAGGCTTCTAAAAAGCATTGGAGTAGAACAAGTTGAACCAACCACCATAATGAATGACAACATGGTTGCAGTATGTTTAGTGAAGAATCCTAGTAACTTCACGAAAGCAAAGCATATTGAAACCCAATATCACTTTACACGAGAGAAGGTTGAGAAAGGCAAGGTTATTATCAAACATCTAAGTACACACTTCATGAAGCTTTCTGGGTCTCTACTAACGCTGAGGTGCAAAAATATGTGGAGCAAACAGGATTAGATGGATCCGCTCAAACCAGGTGTCCCCTTTGATCGTGACATCGGAGTGTGCATCTAGCTATTCTGGCGGATGCACTAACCAAGCCTTTGGTAAAGAAAAGATTTGTAGAATATATTCATGAAATGGGAATGGTACAGGTAGAGCAGGCTGGCACTTAGACCATTAAGTACTGTTCGTTAGCACTTATTTGGTTGAGGGGGAGCTCTGCGCCTTATTTGACTAAAGAAGAGTATTCAGTTGATGTTACAATAGTTTCCTTATGTTCTCTAATTTCAGTTTGCAGAATTCAGTATATTTTTGGGTCCCTTGGCACTTGTCATTCTTGAGGGGGAGTATTGGAACATATAAGTAATGACATGTGTTCCTTTTTATTGTTTCTATTGGTCGAGCATTGAGCCTAAGTTTGCCCCTAAGTCTATGGAGCTAAATCTGGAAATCAGGGTGGCGGTTGCTTACTATTCTAGGCACCGCCCTAATATATATCAAGAGAAAAGGTGCTCATAATCAAAATTGCTTTTTGTTGTTGTTCTATTTCTTGTATGCTTATTAGGATTTATCCCAAGAGGAATCATAAGCACCAATAGGTGGGTCGATCGATTGATCAAATCGGCCCCTTGGCTTCCATAGGAACCCATCAGACATGGATTTGGTGCTCTATTTAAAAAGCAAGGATTTCCAAGCAAGGGCATGCATTCTTCTGCAGATTCCAAAAGAGGAAGGACTCTATTGCAACTTTCCTAAGCCGCTCCTTGATTGTGGAAAATTCTGAAAGAACTAGGGATCCTTCCCAATGTGGAGGGCGATTTCACAGAGGAGCTCTCTGTGTATTATGTTGCAAGGATTCCGGTGCAGGGGCAGCCCACAATTGGGTATTCTTAAGCAATCATGGATGGAAGAAAACATGCTGCAAGTAATTAGGGACATCCAATTGGATGAAGAATTCCCCGAGCTAGATATCGATGGCCAAGTAATCGAAGCCATGGAATCTGCTCTGGGAGTCATCTCATGAACATGACAGAAAACTTTCAAACTGTGAAAGCCTATTATCAAAATCCAATCCCCTTAAACCCCAAAACTCAGTGGAGCCTCCTGGGTTTGGAAAAGGCAAAAGGATTTTAGGAATTCTGAGAATCAGTTTATGGTTCAATTGGAGGAAGAAATGTTGCTTGATGGCACAAAAAAGCATACATCTCAAAGAAGAAGTCGCAGCTACTAAAACCATGGTGGAGTTGCATGGTGTCATAACTCATGTGGTGGAAACAAATACACAGCATGAGATCCACATGGTGGATCTTTTAGCGCAAATTTTGATAGTAATGGGTAGCTTGGCCATCATCCTTGAGACAAATCGAGAGATGATTCAATCCATCTTAAATGGAAATGAATCGTTGGGACCACAAGGTGGTAATGTGAAGGAAGCTCTAAAAGGTTAAAAAGCTATGTCCAGGTTCGCCATGCTAAGCTCTAGGAAAGCACGCAAGTGAAACTGATTAAGGGCAAAGCTTGTTATAAGTGCCAAGCCAAGGGACACGATGCTTGAGACTGTCCACATCCAAGTCGAAAGAAAGAGTGATTTGATGTTGAACAAACCCGCTTTCTACTAGTTTTATTTTGCCCCACATTTAATAAGGTGTCTGTGTACATGGTGTGTAAAATAGTTTATGTAACTACAGGATAATGCATAAAAATCAACTTGCTATGAAGCTACAAAAAAAAGTATTGAGTTTAGATGTTGATTAAGCTGGGCTTAATATAATCCATGATATACTAATAACTCTTCACAAAAATGTAAATCTTTCGCTTCATTACAAGGTAATGGAGTTTTTGGAAATAAAGCAAAGGTTCTTATACTAGAACATTTAAGAATTATGATTGCATGAGGGTTCAGATGAGAAACGCCATGTACTAGATCATGGATAAGACCCCCTACATGTGTAATTGGATAGTGTTCCATGAAGGTCCCTATAAGAGAGACTCATATATGAAGGGGAAACAACTATAGTGCATGGCATAAGTATTGTCCTAGTAATATATGATCCTAACTTTAATGGCAAGAATGACTCAAGAATGTGTACCTTGAGCAGGGCTTGGAAGTAAGTTCTAGTGCATCTCAAACAAGGTTTGGGCATTAACGCACACTTACAATCGGGTTTATACTTCAAGAAGGGCTTGAAAGGTATATTCCACTTGTTGAAATGCATGCCTATAAATTAAGCATCAGGTCAAATTTTATAAGCAAGGCTTGGAAATAGCATTGTATTTATGCATAACTTGAAATATGGATCGAATTTTAACAACCATTTTGCTACCATTATGGCATACGAGGATCTCCTTCCTCTAGGAAAATGTAAACGTCGCTAAATAGTATTGGAAGGGCAAACTACCTAGGGTATTTGCCATTATAGATAACTTCTATGGATATGCCTCTAGGGTATTTTCGATTATACGATAACCCCTATATGGATATGCCTCTACTAATTGTCCACTAATGTTGAGAACAGTTACAATGGTGTGCGGCCAATATATATTGTGAATAAGTATGCCTAGGACAACATTATTCCTCAATTAAGTTATGCTGCCATGATTCTAGATTACAACTATGTGGTAGTTGTATAAAACTAAATGATTATTTTTGGATCTGTGGATAAGAACCCAAAGCAATTAGCAGTGGGGATATGGCAAAGCGGCTCTTGTTAATCCAATATATGTTGTCTTAAGCTGGGCTTGAAATTGACAACTTGGACTGACAAAAAGAAAAAGAAAAAAGGGGATCCATGGCTTTATGTTAAGAATATCAAGTTATCTCTTACAATTAGGTTGAAGAGATTCTGCGGAGCAAGAGATGGTGTTGTCTCTGGAAGAGCATTATGGTCAGAATAAACCTCAAACAAAAGTAATGAATAGGCCAAATGTCAATTGTACGTATATTGCTTGAAATATGTAAGTACGTTATTTAAGTACTATCCAGAAAATTGGACTATCGAGGAACAATCTGTTTTATGTGATAAGCATGTGGAGTCTCCTATAAGCAGGGCTTAGAAAGTGACCGAAACTCTAAGTAGAGCTTAAGGAGTGGAATCAAACTCTGTGGAATCAAACTCTAGGCAGGGCTTTGAGAGTGAATCAAAACTCTTATAAACAGGGCTTAAGGAGTAGTCAAATAATAAGCCGGGCTTAGGGAGCGGTAGGGAGTGGTTAAACTCTTATAAGTATATCATCCAAACTAGATATTAGATAAGTTTTGATACGGAGCGGCTCGGGGGAGTGGTTCAAGCAACAAGGATTCAATGGCCAGGGCAATGATATATGGGGAAAGCAATAATAAATTGTCCAAAGAACAATTGTTATAAAATTGTAATGACCACGGCTGATAACGGAGGTCGAATTTACAGAATGAACCGCAGACCAAATCTTCCCGGAATTGACTCAGAACTACTCGAATCCCATCATAAGGATGCTAGAATTCCGGAACCATAGGATAAATGGATGATTCGCTCCAGAAAAGGCCGATCTCTGCCAAACGTAGCCGAACCTATTCAATCTATTCTTAGTTGCCTTTTTTAAACTATTTCTAGCAAAAAAGGGGACGAATTCAACAAAAGGGCGGTTCTTCAATCAGTATAAATGAATGTTAAACCCTGCACTAATGGCATCGGATCCTAGTACAGCCCAGCTCGTTTCTTCTGCCTATATCTGCCAACCCAGCTCCGCTCAGAGTTGATATCCCTGCCTAAGTTTTCAGGAATTCTTGCCATAGCAGTTACCAGTGCAGAATCACTGCAGATTTGTTGCCACAGAGGTTATTGAATCCTTGTTGAAGACAAGATAACGGTTTCTTGTGCTTGAGCCCGGTTGGGTGGTTAAAAGAGAGCTCCTATCAGTTGTCCAGGCTTTGGGCCGGTTGTAACTCTGAATAATAGAATCTTGATTTCTTTTGTTTACTCTTGAATTGGTGTTGGACATAAGCTGTGGTTATATTGCAATTTCTTCAATTGTATCAAGTGGTATCAGAGCTTAGATTCTATATCCCGTGCAATGGCCAACCGCTTCAATATCTCTAATCAACAGCACACAAAGCGTTAAGAAGCTGGATTTTATAGCCAAACAAATTGCTAATCAAATCGCTCTACCACCGCCTACATCCGAAAGCAAGATTATCAAACCAAGTTGGAGCAAATAGCTACGCTTTATGGATTCTTACCTAGCAACTCCGGCCTCCACTTCCCAACCAACCTCCACCCGTTAATCCACCACCGCCTACAAATTCTACGCCAAATTCTCCTCATCCAACTAATGCTTACGCGAGGAGATTAAATGGCTCCAGAAAGTGGAGGGCATGCCGACTTTCTCAGGGGAAAAGAGGAGCCCCCCTACAGTTATGGGATTCTTAACTACATGGGAAAGTCTTTTCGAAAGAGTTGGAGCCACTGAGTTGCAGAAACATCTGACAGTTCTCATGGAAAAGCTGATAAAGCTGCTGACAAAGCTGCAGCCAGGGAGTTTGAAAAAAAGCCGATTAACTATCGGTCATTTATCTTAGTTTGGTTTGAGTTTTAGTAGGTTATGCATAACTATCTGAATATGTGTGATTTTTCTTTATTTGAATAGAATGAAAATTTTTATTGCTTCCTAATGGAAGGAAACAATATTTCTTGTCAGAAAGGGATTTACTTTCTGTCCGAGTAGGGGTGGGAACCTACCTGGAATATCAGAAAGGGTTGAGAATGCCATGACTGTTCAAGCGAGGGACGCCTGCTTGATGGATCAGCATGGAGATTTTTCTGTTCAAGTGCGGACCCTGTCTTGAAGGATCAGAAAAAGAACATTCTTAAGGGAAAGAGATGGGCCCTAAGAAGGGAAGGACCAGAACACCTATTTTATGACAATCAAAAAGGTTTTGATGGAATTTCTTTCAGGGTTATAGGGCGATTGGGGTCGATCGACTGAAAGAAGGGAAGGACCTGATACGGAGCGGCTCATGGGAGTGGTTCAAGCAACAAGGATTCAATGGCCAGGGCAATGATATATGGGGAAAACAATAATAAATTGTCCAAAGAACAATTGTTATTAAATTGTAATGACCGCGGCTGATAACGAAGGTCGAATTTACAGAATGAACCGCAGACCAAATCTTCCCGGAATTGACTCAGAACTACTCGAATCCCATCATAAGGATGCTAGAATTCCGGAACCATAGGATAAATGGATGATTCGCTCCAGAAAAGGCCGATCTCTGCCAAACATAGCCGAACCTATTCAATCTATTCTTAGTTGCCTTTTTTAAACTATTTCTAGCAAAAAAGGGAACGAATCCAGCAAAAGGGCGGTTCTTCAATCAGTATAAATGAATGTTAAACCTTGCACTAATGGCATCGGATCCTAGTACAGCCCAGCTCGTTGCTTCTGCCTATATCTGCCAACCCAGCTCCGCTCAGAGTTGATACCCCTGCCTAAGTTTTCAGGAATCCTTGCCATAGCTGTTACCAGTGCAGAATCACTGCAGATTTGTTGCCACAGAGGTTATTGAATCCTTATTGAAGACAAGATAACGGTTTCTTGTGCTTGAGCCCGGTTGGGTGGTTAAAAGAGAGGTCCTATCGGTTGTCCAGGCTTTGGGCCGGTTGTAACTCTGAATAATAGAATCCTGATTTCTTTTGTTTACTCTTGAATTGGTGTTGGACATAAGCTGTGGTTATATTGCAATTTCTTCAATTGTATCAAGTTCTATGTTAAGTTGTAAATTGGATGTATGTAGCTTTAAAATTCACTTCCAAAAGCAAAGGATTGCTTGATTAGCTAACTTTCTAAAGAGGGAAGGAAAAGGTTTCCTAGTCTCAGGAAAGAATAAGCAAGATGAAATGCAATAGCAACATCAAACTTACCACATGGTGGTCTAGAATATGTTTGATGAAGGTAGATTGCTTATTAGAATTAGCAGAAGCTTCTCTAAGAAAAATAGGTAGTGAATTGGAATGTGAATGCAGAACTTACGACATGGGTAATTAATAGGTTCACATAATAAGGATATGTAGTTTGTTGAGGGTCGCTGTCCTCACAGGTCACGATGCAATGCCATAGTTAACAAGGCCCATAAAGGGCGAAGTCTGAACCAAACCTCCTTATCATCAAAGTAGTGTATATTTACGTGGCTGGATTTCTAAGATGTATCAGATAATTTGCAGAAGACTTAATTCGGGATTAAGTTTGAACACTGCATGCCTGCTAGTTTTGAACCCCTTTAAAGACCAAATGTTACATAGAAGTCGTATGTGTTTTGCCCATAGAATGCCTTTCTCAAGAAACACACTATTGCTGTTCTTCATGATAAAACCAAGAGGGGGCTTATTTTGGATCTGGCCAAGGATTCTTGATAATGTAAGAGTTAACCTGGGGTTAATCTTGCAATAGGACTAATAAGATCTCTAATAAAAAACCAGAGTGTGAGTTTACAAGGTGGTAGGGTCTATTGTTGTTACCACTATATTGACTATAAACAGAAAGATGCTATGTATTCACTAGCATAATACTTAGACATGTGGTACCAGAATTAAGAATATTGAGTTCATATGGATTAGCGAATTCAATCCACTAGGATTAGGTACTTAGACGCACTAGGTGTGAACTAAGCTAGCAGCCGGGCTTCACCCTAGTCCAAAGGATTGTTTAAATGCGCCATAGGAAACCTAGAGTTCTTGATAAGAACGCTAGATGCAAGGCCCCAACTAGTTATTGTAATACCAATGGCAAGATAAGAACCTTAAGACCATTAGCCAAAGATGTACCAATGTACCAATGTGCTGGACTCGAGAAGGATCAATGAAGGCAACATATAAGTTGAGTTAGAACTTGAATGGAATAGGAGTGCATCTTGTATTCCATGAGGCGATTCTAAACACTCGCATTCAAAAACTGTGCAATATGAGATGTTGTAGAGTATTTGATCTTGTGGCGAGGTCATTCACTCCCCGAGGCCATGTGGGAGAGCGAAAAGTACATGCATCAATTCCTCAATTGACTCAAAACCCTGAAGGCCACTAAAGGATTATTAGAGTTCAAAACGAGGTCAGTTACCTAAAAATAATGAATTATGGACTTGCATCAAAGATGGCAAGTAGGATCCTTGCAAAGAATGGGCTACAAAATCATGGTCTCAGAGTGATCCAAGGTATGCGTTTTTGAAGGGATTAGATGACAAAACCATGGTCATAGGGTGATCCAGGGAACGAGTTTCTGAAGGGACTAGATGAGGAAACCATGGTCACTTGGTGTTTCAAGGAACTAGTTTCCAAAGGGACTGGATGAGGAAACCATGGTCACGGGGTGACCCATGTAATGGGTTTCGAAAAGGACTAGATGATGAAAGATCAACTAGATAATGAAACCATAGTCAAGAGGTGATCTATGGAATGGGTTTCTAAAGGTATAAAATTAATGAAAGCATGGTCACTGGGTGATCCAAGGAACGGATTTTTGAAGGTAATAATTTGACAAAATCCTGATCATGGGGTGATCGAGGGAACGAGTTTCAAAAATAAACGTACATAAAAACTTCCACAATCCTTGGGGACCAAACAGGGTAGCCCTTAAGGACGAAAGTTCGCCAAAAGGCTATTTTTTAAGGGTATCGAGAAATTTTGACGTTATGGTTTAGTAGGGCCCGTTATAGATGAAAAAAATAAAATTAGCCAGCTTTTCTACAAACAAATCTCACTCCACTTGAAAATTCGCCACATCCACTAAGCGTCATAACTATAGATTCGCCTTATCCTCTACCCTCCTTCTCGAAGATTTCTTAAGGAATCTCCTAATATTCTAGGCTTTCTTCATAACCTAATCTATTCTTCATATTCATCCAGGTACATATGATAATTTTAAGAGTTATTTTTGTAGCTATTGTATTTCAAATACTTCTAAGGATGCTGGAGAGCATTTTTTCACAGACCTCCCTTTTAATAGATGTGTTTTATCTACAAGGATAAGCCACGTTCTCATTTAAAAAGGTTAAGTTGTGGTATTGCATCATGCAACTATAATTATAACGTGTTTGTGTCCTTGATTAAATATGGATGCCGATGAATAAAATTTCACCACAGAAATTGCACTTGGAAAATAAAGACACTTCAATCTTGGAAAAAAAATTGGCCATGATTCGCCTAGATTTCTATAAAAAATATTCATGTTTAGAAAACATTCGCCAGCATAACTAATCTTGCAACTCTATTATTCGCCTGATCTTCTAAATTATGCTTAGACAAATTTGGCCTTAAGGGCAACCCTGGGACCAATGATTTGAAGTGGGAAGGTATGTTACAAACATTTAAGGGGCAAATATAAAACATTAAAGCACAATCTATGGTATAAAACACCCTATTAAAAGGGCGATGTGGCACCACCCGATTGGGTGGGTAATCCAACAACCAATGAAGGCAAGGGTTTGGCGCAGGCAGCAGCCGTATGGCCTGCCTTTGCCATTGAATTGATTCCAGGAGGGATCCTAAGCATAAACATAAGGGTGGATTGATCAAATCGGCCCCTTGGCTTGCAGGGGAACCCGTCAGGCATGGATTTGGTGCTCTATTTAAAAAGTAAGGATTCCAAGCCAAGGCATGCATTCTTCTACAAGAACACATGATTCTGAAAGAGGAAGGACTCTATTGCAGTCTTATTGAGTGACCTCCTTGATTGTGGAAGCATTCTGAAAGAATCAAGGGTCCTTTCCAATGTGGAGGACAAGGAGCTTGTACTATGTTGCAAGGATTTCGGTGCAGGGGCAGCCCACAAGTGGGTATTCTTAAGCAATTATGAATCGCTTAGCATCAACACAAAGGCCGTAAGTGCTGCCTGATGCGTTTTGTGGCTTCAGTGCAACCAAGATCGTTACAAATCATGAAGATTTTTTACGTCCATGAAGTAGTTAAAGCAATGAGCAATTGACAACAAAGACCAAATTTCCTAAGTACATAGGGGATGTTGACAGGAAGAAAGATGACAATGCCTTGAAGCATTTGTACACCTCTATGTAGATACATTTGACTTTTCTTTTGCAAACCTTGGGGGGATGGGGGAGAGGGTATACAAACCGTGCACTTATGGTTTGAACACAATAGAAACCCTTTTTTTTTTTTGATGGAAACGGAACAAAAACCACATTTTTCAAGCTTACAATCTTACATGATTAACAAAACAAAAATGAATCCAATTGGGTGTGTAAAAGAGAAGTTACAGGCTTTAAAAAAGATTCTTGTCCATCATCACTGCTTACCTCCTGCCTATTAATCGTTCAGCCATATTTCATTTCAACTTTTCTGTGGAAGCATGATTGCAAGTGCAATTAGTGCACAATTCAAAGTCTAATTTTAAGCAGAACATGGCACAAAGAAGCAGGGATAGGTTCTGTACGTATGAAATTATTTTTCCAGACGTATAAAGTCCAAAAATACGTATTTTTAGGTTAAATACATATTTTTCGTATTTTTAACCTACCGGCCGGAATTCGCTTACGCGAAACTTTTTTCAAGGTAGTTTAACACGCCGAATTTCAAAAAAAAAAAAAAAAAATTAATATTTTTCGTGAGCGGTTTATTACGCGAAAAACATTTCAGCGTAAGTTTAAACTGAAGGTTTAAGCTAAAAAAATCGAATTTTTTACGATTTTTTTTCCGTAAATTTAAACCTTCATCGAAATTTTTTTTTTTCGATTTTTTTTTTCCTGTTATTTCGCTTAAGCTTTTGACCCTCGCCTAGTGTGCCACATTGAATTGTGCCATGCCGAGGGTGGGTGTCAATGCTTACGCGAAAATAAAAATATAAAAAAATAAAAAAATCGAAATTGTTTTTTTCCTTCTTTTTCGTAAAGCGAAACCTTGATTTACGCTGAACTCTTTTCGCGAAGTTTAAACCGAATTGAAGGTTTTAAACGCTTGAAAAAAAAAAAAATAAATAAATAGTTTCGCGTAAGCGAAACTGAAGGTTTCGCTTATGCGAAATTTTTTCGACGCCGGAAATGTTTTTAGACGTATTTTTGACGTATAAACGTCAAATTTGTGCCGTATCTTTTGAAAAATACGTATTACGTATAAAACGTATACAGTATTGAACCTATCCCTGCAAAGAAGTATGACGAAACATCACAGTAGATGGCATCCCCCCAATGGTGTAGCTATGTTAAGATGGGCCTTGCATATTCTCTTTCACTCATGGATGCGGCCAATCTGGCATGACGTAAAATATTGTGGTCGCTTGTCTGCCTTTTTGTCTCGTCTTTCTTTCTTTCTTTAAATTTTTTTTACCAAAATGCCCCTAAATTTTGCTAATTTTATCAAAATGCCTTCAAAATGAAGGCCATTTTGGTAAATATTGTCATACAGTTTTTCTGGCTCATCAAGCTTAAAAGTTATTATTATGAACATTATAGATTATGATAATATCTTTTCAACAAAATCAAACTCATCTACATTAGAGTTGAAACTCATAGGTTATAATCTCTTGAGTAGTTTTTTAAAACAACTACTTAAAAAACACTATAATTTGAAGTTTACAACTCCATAATAAATGTCAGCTTCAGCTTCAGATTACTTTTAAATTATGCTAGTTTTATATCTAGTAACATTTCTTCCGCCATTTGCAAAGCTACGACAATGTCTCAAGGGATTCTGAACCGGTTCTGAACCTTTTGGATGGCCATTTCATCCAAGGGCAAGTCTGAGTGGAAAGGGTTCTAAGCTTTGAAGCACTCATTTCTTTATATGTCTTCCGTTCTTAGTTTCTATCATTCACACCTCCGAAGCAACCAGACTTCCAAAGCAAAATAAAGTGCCACTCTTCTGTTTATAGACCTGTTATCCGACCTAAGAATCTAGTTCCAGTTAGGCACATCAAATCATCATATATCTGGAAGAATATTGGGGTAGAAAGCTTTGATGTTGGATCAGGAAGATTGCTGGACCTGAAAGAAGGGAAAACTTGTTTTGGGAAATGTATCAACAAAATAACTTTAATTGTTGACCTAACCCTAAAAAGCCATTCATCTTTTTGAAATTCCCAAAATGCCCTTAATTATTTTCTAAGTAGCCTTTTGTATTTTTAAAAATCACCAAAAAGCACCTTTTTCACAATACATGAAATAATTCAAAAGAAAGATGAATGAAACTATCGGGCATGCATTTAGATATACAATTGATATCTTTTTCAACAACATTATGCAATTCAATATGTAACCAATACCTTTTCTGAAAGTTCTAAAAATCTACATCTTTTGGGCTCCTGTGGAAATAAATTCTCACTGCATGCATAGCCTAACGAGTCATCAAGAACAAATTAGTAAGACGATGATGCAATCGAGCAACTACGCAAGACATTTAAGAGCACGCTAATAAAAATATGATACAATGTAAGGTTTCAATTCTAGAATTTGCAGAGTGGAACCTGAGGAAAGATCTTGTCCAGAAATGCAAGCACCATCTAAAGCACCAGAGTGCAAGCACCGTCAATAGCACCAGAGTGGCTGATTCTGTGGAAAAAATTTGGTTGCAAAATCTTCTCAGTGGAAATTGGGCGGAAGTTGGAGGAAAGGTCAAATTGGGAAAAGTAAATTATGTTAGTGATTGTTTGGAAATTTTTAAAATACGAAGGGCTTTCTGGGAAATATATAAAAAATTATGGGTTTGTCAGATCAGTATATCGCCTTCTTTTAGCACCACAGCCCCTCCAGTTGCCAAATGGGTGGCACCTACAGGTTCCACAACCCACTTTGTGTCGTACATGGCGATGGCTTTGGGAAAGGTTGCTCTACCCTAAAGTCTTTGTACTGTGGTGGCAGGTTATCCACAGGTGCCTGCGGGTTAATGCCTTCCGACATCGCTATAATCCTCGCATATCTGCAATATGCCCACTCTGTCTTTCGGACGTTGAGACTCTTGAGCATTGTCTCTTTGATTGTCCTGAGGTTCAACCAGCATGGTCCTGGCTACAAGGTTTGTTTAACAGTACATTGGACTGCCGATGCATCCTCTTGTCATCCTATCCCAATGCATGGCCTCCAGCTAAACAAAGGGCATTCCATCTTGGTTCCGGTTGGCTCCTATGGTCGATATGGGAGCGTTGCAGACAACCACATCTTCTTCTGCACGCGGTGTTGCGGTGGCCCAGAAAAAGATATTGGCGACCCTCACGAGTGTTCCTCCCTTCAATGAAATGATGGAACATCCGGATTGATATCTTGAATTGGTTCTTATCATTAGTCTCCTATTGCGAGTAAGTACATTGTGCTCGGGCTCGTGCTCTGTGGCATCTTTTTGTGCTTACGGTTAGATGAGACATGTAAATTTTGTACTTTTTATCTGATTAATAAACTTTTTGGCTTTCGTCCTTTAAAAAAAAAAAAAAAAAAAAAAAAAACCGAGTGACTAATTGGACAACAATCCTATTAGCCGTTCTAGCTACATCGGTCAATCCCTCAGTAGCCTTATCATTCCATACATTTAATCGAGCTAATTAAAGATGGGGCATCACACAATGGTCAGAAGTATCATAACTTTTATCCTATTTATACCAAAAAATGATCTTAAACTTTATAACCGAATGCACAAAGTCCAATGGTCCAGTAGACTCTAGTCTTGCATGCACCTGTATCATATTGCATGTTTGCCATATGTTTTTTTTCCTTTTAACTTTTCCTGTATATGCCACATAATACCTTATTACATGTGGTCCTTTATTTTAATGGTTTGTCAAGACCTTTAACCTGTATTTTCTCTATTTTCCTTTATAAGGGGACGGTCCATTAAGGGCCACTCACTTTATTACTTTTTTTGGACCAAAAGGTCAAAAAGGGAAACCTAGGTAATACTACATTTCCTAAATAACGTCGAAACAGACTTATCTTTTAAATTCATGTCGAAATAAATTTGTCTTTTAAAGACCATTTAGTCTTGTTATACACAAGAAGTATTATTCTTCATGCTTTTCACGAAATGACCATGCATAGACCGGTTATTAAGGCAATCAGATTATCTTTTTCCGTGTTACAACCAAATCATTTGGGGAGATCAGATTTCTTTTTCCTGTTACATCCTTCCTTATGGGGTTTCAGACTGTCTACTATTTTACTGCAAAGGCAAAGGTCAAAACCAGCTATATGGGCCTTTAAACTTATTTTAATGGATCTGTAAATGATCCTCTTTACCATAACATAGATACACTGCTGTCCATTTCCTTTTGTATTTTCAAATACTGAAACTTGTATATTATCATAACAGTGCTACAAAATGAGCTTGAAGGCTCCTTCTTTTTCCATCTATCCATTATGCTGAAGTTTTAGCAGCATGCATGTATTTTTATAGCTAGAATATTCAAAAACATATTTCCAGATATTTCATATCATACCTTGTATTACTATTCCTGTTCCTGATAGCATGAATTGAAAAAGAGGTTCAACTGTTTTACCATAATACAGGAAACGAAGAAACTTATAGAACTCTGCCAAATTAACTTGCAAAACAGGGTTTTTTTTCCAAAAAACAAGTTCAGTGGTAAATGCCAAATTGCTCCAGTCACGTCCTTTTCATGATTCATGTTCTCCTTTTAGCTAACACCTCCCATAACAGCAAAAAAGCACAGTGGAAGAAGAATACCACGTACCTGCAGCCAACCAATACTGAATTAGCATAAAGATGGTAAAACAGCAAGGGCCAAAAGGTACATTGGGTATTCTTGGCTTTTCGCCCTTTACCCAATGTGCCTTTTGCTCTTGTTCAGTAAAAGCATATTAAAGAGAAACATAAATCACTCAAAAGACTTTGTCCAGCCCTGTTTTACCCTCATATTACCATTTGAGTAGTAAATTTTGGACCATATAGTGTAGCCTAATAATACCCATGTAACTACACCTGTTTTTATGGTATTCTGGCTGTAGCATATTCAATATTCTGCAGCCTTGCATAAAGAACTGTTGGAGTTAACCCATTCTATGTCTATATTACATCCATATAGGAAACATAATTAGGCCGAGTCTTCAGATTTTCATATCAGAACTAGGCATTCCGTTTTATAAATCAGAACTAGGTAACTTGCTACTTACATATGCCTACAATCGATGCATACAATTTAAACTGTGAATTTCTCAGATCCAAGACGAGCTGGTATTAACCAAATGGCAAGACATGCTTTGGTTTTCCTGCTGTATTAATACTGCCTTATATTATAAGCTTAGAATCAGAAACCATTGTTATTGACGTATGGACCAGTTAGACTGTCCTTCCATTATCTTATACCAGCAAAAAAACCTGTTTTCATAATGAATGTGTACCCATCATAGGCTTTATGTACGCATACCAGATGTGGACGGTCCATTTTTATGCTCAAAATCCATTATTTCCATACAGAGCATGATTAAGCCAAGCATGCATACCTGAAATTCTTCATCTTCCGAAACAAGGTTATCTTCAAATTGTGTTTCAGGAACATATTGTTCATTACTAGCATTTCCTCTATGGTAGGATGTTGGTCTTCTGCTAAATCCTCCTCTTTTGTTAGCATACCCAGTGTTTCCCTCACTGGAGCCACGTCTTGTGTCATAGTTTCTACCACCACCTCTTCTATCCATGTTCAGGGCCTCAAATCTGAGCTCCTCCTTATACAAATCGCATTCCCTGTTGGTATCGGAATAGAGTGCACCGTCTTCCTCCGAGCTATGGCTACCTGACCATCCGTCAGAATTAAAGCCCATCTTCACCTAACTAAAGGGTTAAGACTGGGAGATATCTTGCCCTCATAAAGAGCGGCTGCAAGGATATTGTCACTGCAGTCGAGGTCCTTGGGAACCCAAGACGATCTTGCCTTTCCGGATTCCGCTTACACTCTCATGGCTTTTCTTAAAAAACCTAAATTTTATATGCTAACAAATACATTCAGATATATAATGCTACCCTATGGTATGTTAACCATCAAGAGCATGCCTTTGCTAGTTCCTAGAATTGGACTTCACAATATTTTCCAGTCAATATTTATGTATTGGTCCATCAACGACTTTTTAAATATGTATTAATGTGTTAATAAAAAAAAAAAAATCCTACCTCCTTCCGTAGGATTATGTTAGCCCCTGCTTATAAAATTGTAGTACTGTAACTATAGAGTGGGTATGCCCCTACATGTTACAGTAGGGGCTTCCCATAATCCTATAGTTCATCTTAATTTATTAATAAACCCAGCAAAGATAAGTACCTTTAGGGTTCTTTGATAAGTTGAAGTAAAGTGTCGGTGTCATACTTTAGACCCGGGAACTTCCCTTCCTTAATGTATTTGCAGACTCTCTTCATGATACCTGGTTTGTCAAAACCATTGCTAATGAACTTGTCCATCAGCTCCTTGATATCCACTGCCGCTTTAATAGGGTCTGTGTTTACATACATAAATGGCATTATTTGTGAAATAATGACGTTTCGGGCCTGATAGTATGGTCTACAGCTGCATGCATGCACAAATTGCATGGCCTTGAAAGGTAGAGCATCTCGTTTATCATATTTCATAGTCTGAAAGATACCAAATTCTTTATTGAACACCTGAATGGTCATGTTCAGAAAGTTTGCCTTGCTGCCAAACATAGTATTAGGCGTGCTTTCAGAATAGGTCGTCTCCTCTTTGATATCCAGTACTTGCAGATCATAAATCTGCAGCTCATGTTCCATGTCCTTGCACCATTTGGTTAGGAATTCCTTGATCTTAGGACAATTTATTGCAAGTAGATCATCCATGTATCTAAATACGTGTTTGAATAATCTGATCTCTTCAAATCTCCCTTGGTTGGCCAGGTTTTTTACAAAAGTGAGTTCAAACCATGCTAAGTATAAGTTACACCAGCATGGGCTACAGGAAAATCCCATTGGGATACCACATACCTGCTTCCAGATCCCTTTTCCCAATTTTACATAACAATTAGTTAGCAGCCAATTGTTCATTTGAACAAATTTATTTTTGCTCATCATAGACCAACATTTGCCTTGTGGTGCTATTTTAAACCATTTAGCTGAACGTTTTCCACTGTCGGCAGTTTTTATCCACAACTCAAAACGTTTATTCTTTCTTTTCATGTAGTTCCATGCTGCATTTGCTATATTCTCGGAAATGTTACAAATACCTTTGTTCCCCTGTAGTGGGATGCTCTCATAGCATTTTGTGATGTCTGCTACAAAAACCTCTTCAATCCTTCCAGGCAGATTAAGGGCAACATCATATATGGAATTTATCATCCAATTAATGTTAACTTTTCCCGGTATCATTGTATTAAGGATAGGGCACATGTCTTTTGAGATATCAGGCCATATTTCGATTATGGAGTTCAGAATTACAGTAATTGTTTCAGCTATTTCCGTATATAAGGATCCATGTGCATTAGTGATCCAGCGGTATTCGTTCTTGTGGGCTTTAAAAAGGCCTAATAAATAAGGGAATTTTTCTGATCCAAAAGTGGGATTTCCAATACAGTCCTGTATTTCTGTTTGGACCTTTTTGTTCAACTCCTCCTTTTCCAAACCCAAAGGTATAAAATCAGAACTGTCCAGTCTTTTTAAAGCCATCTCCCTAATATGCTTTGGGCAAATAAAAGAGGGGTTATTTGAGGCCTTATCCACACCCGAAATGTAGAAATTATTAGTCAACCACTCCAAGTTGTTTATGACATCTATGTCATTAAGGGGGAACTTCTGCTGTTTTTCCCTTTGCTGCTTTTCAGCAATTTCCCACTTCACTTCCTCCATTACTCTAGCTTTGATATTTTGTATATCCATTTCTTGTATCCGAGGAAATTGAAACCTGTGGAGTTCTAAGATAGCATCACAAGTTTTGTTAAGCTCAGCCTTCATATCCCTCCAATTCAGCATCCTATCAGGGATATGGCTTAATCCTCTCTTAAATAGTCCTCTCAGGGTCCTATTTTTCACAATGTTCACATTGGTACATCTAATATGCCCAATATTTTTATCAATGAAGTTTTTAAGAACTGGATTCTTACACGGGCATATATTTTCCGTGTCCTGCACAAAGATATAGTAAGGTTTGTAACACAATTCCTTGAGGCTCTCCGTATAACGCCATGAGAACATGATATCTTCCATCATCTCTTCTCCAACTTCCCCAAGTATATCCTTCATATGTTTGTGTATAATCCTTGGAATACAGACTTTATCCAGGATTTTAGAGAGGAAGAAACAGTGGACAATTTTCTTCTTACATTTGTCCTTTGCTTCCGTCATGTGTAATCTGCCCTGACAATCCCTTTGAATGGTTCTACTGATCTGTTGATTATTTCAAAAACAAAGTGGTCAGTGTGTGCATTCTTCCCTATATCTTACTACCCGTGCCCATATGGATGGTCATGAATCAATTATAGCATTGCATGGCTAGTGGCATGCAAGCTAGTATTACGGATTTGGTTCTTTCGAGAGTTTAGAAAGTCCAATACTTAGTTCTGAGTCATTCTTTTTAGGACAGTCATCTATCCCTTATTTACATGCAAAGTATATCAGAATACATTAATCCTGTAATACTCTATTTAAAGAAACATGTAAGTGATATGACCTTCGTACCTATTTCTCATAATTGAGTTGTTGCACCACTTCATCCGGTATTCTTCGTGCTGACTCCATTGGCTGCTTGGACACAGAGCTGTCCATGGCATTGGGTGTCCCCAATTGTATAATAGCAGAGTTGTCTGCAATGCTGGAATCCGTCCTGCTGGGTTGCACAGTAATGCGAGGGGGATTATATCCCTTAATTGCACCTGCAGTGTTAGACTGGTTTCTTGTTGGTCTAGCTCTTTTGGCAGCAGAGTTGCCACTGGATCCACCTTCAAGGTTCAGCATAAATGTCACAGCTTTTATGCTTTTTTCACATATCATTACCATTCTGTTTTTGGGCATGTTTATCTTGAAATCCGCCCATGGGTCAGCTGCCAGCATATAAGTCATTTTTATCATTGTATCCCTAACTTCCAGATAAGAAAGGAAAGCTATGATTCCATCTCTCAGGGTGGTTTTCAAGAATTTCTTCATAGACACCATCTGAGCCACCGTAGACATACCTGGAAATACGCTATCCAAGTTATTGAACATGTACCAGACCGCATGATCTAGCCATGTCATATGTTCCTTGCAACTGTTTCCTTTCCTTCTAGGTTCACAGCCACATTTCAAGTATGGGCACATGCTTCTCCACACCCTTTTCAAATAGAAGGCATCCCTTGTAATGCTTGAGTATGCCATATGCCCTTTTTGTCTTAAATAGATGCTGTCATCCTTATCACATTTCTTATCAAAAAACCTGTGGTCAATATTCAGCTTAAATCTTTCTTTTATCACAATTTTTTCCATCTTTTCGGCTGCAGTACTTGCCATCCTTTCTTGGGCTGGTGTGATGTCACCCAGGCTGATCCAAGACTCTCTACTTATTGGTGCAAGGGCGCCAAAGTTTTTGGTCCTCCAGATGCCCTGATTACAGAACATGGCGTGTCCTTCTACTAGACGTTCTGGAATTATTGGGAACAGGTGGCAGTTATGTAAGGTAAAATAAAACTCACTGTCCTCTTCCCCTTTTGTATTAACCACTTTCCCCTTCATGGCTAGCTTCTCCTCTTCTGATAAAAGGGATTCCCCAAACGGATCATCATCAGATTCCAAAGAACTTCTTTGCTTGCTTTTATCGGGTATGTTATCTCCCAGACAAGAATTCTTAATCTTATTGGCTTTTTCCAAAGCCAATACCCCTGTAAAAAACTGTATTTTAGCTTGGTCTTCCTCCATAGTCCAATTGTAGACTTTAGTTGGTATGGTCTCATATATTTCATCAATGATTTTGAGAGCCTCATCCCATTCTGTTCCAGTCTTGTTTATCCTGGGTACAAAGGCAAGCCAGTCATTAAATCCTAAATGTGTTATGGCTGATAGTTGCTCCGGTTTACGAGCTGCTTCCCTTTCCAATAAAAGCATATGTATCTTGGGATTCTTTATGCAGGAGAGTAGAGTCTGCACTGCATAACTTGGGCATGAGATTTTGCTGCCACCATATCCAATCGATATTAAGACTTCATTCCAGACAGGTGGTACAAACTCCATATTATATTCAATTTGAGTATCCTCATTGTCCTGAAAACATAAGAATATCAGTGTCTTCCAATAATCAATCATTCTGCTCATATTATTTACCAAAAGATGAGATGCCACACTGGTAAAACCAATGCAATGAAATTTCTAAAAAAAACCCGGAGCCAGCTAATTCAGACAACAATCCTATTAGCCGTTCTAGCTACATCGGTCAATCCCTCAGTAGCCTTATCATTCCATACATTTAATCGAGCTAATTAAAGATGGGGCATCACACAATGGTCAGAAGTATCATAACTTTTATCCTATTTATACCAAAAAATGATCTTAAACTTTATAACCGAATGCACAAAGTCCAATGGTCCAGTAGACTCTAGTCTTGCATGCACCTGTATCATATTGCATGTTTGCCATATGTTTTTTTTCCTTTTAACTTTTCCTGTATATGCCACATAATACCTTATTACATGTGGTCCTTTATTTTAATGGTTTGTCAAGACCTTTAACCTGTATTTTCTCTATTTTCCTTTATAAGGGGACGGTCCATTAAGGGCCACTCACTTTATTACTTTTTTTTGGACCAAAAGGTCAAAAAGGGAAACCTAGGTAATACTACATTTCCTAAATAATGTCGAAACAGACTTATCTTTTAAATTCATGTCGAAATAAATTTGTCTTTTAAAGACCATTTAGTCTTGTTATACACAAGAAGTATTATTCTTCATGCTTTTCACGAAATGACCATGCATAGACAGTTATTAAGGCAACTGTATTATCTTTTCCGTGTTACAACCAAATCATTACTGGGAGATCAGATTTCTTTTTCCTGTTACATCCTTCCTTATGGGGTTTCAGACTGTCTACTATTTTACTGCAAAGGCAAAGTTCAAAACCAGCTATATGGGCCTTTAAACTTATTTTAATGGATCTGTAAATGATCCTCTTTACCATAACATAGATACACTGCTGTCCATTTCCTTTTGTATTTTCAAATACTGAAACTTGTATATTATCATAACAGTGCTACAAAATGAGCTTGAAGGCTCCTTCTTTTTCCATCTATCCATTATGCTGAAGTTTTAGCAGCATGCATGTATTTTTATAGCTAGAATATTCAAAAACATATTTCCAGATATTTCATATCATACCTTGTATTACTATTCCTGTTCCTGATAGCATGAATTGAAAAAGAGGTTCAACTGTTTTACCATAGTACAGGAAACGAAGAAACTTATAGAACTCTGCCAAATTAACTTGCAAAACAGGGTATTTTTTCCAAAAAACAAGTTCAGTGGTAAATGTCAAATTGCTCCAGTCACGTCCTTTTCATGATTCATGTTCTCCTTTTAGCTAACACCTCCCATAACAGCAAAAAAGCACAGTGGGAGAAGAATACCACGTACCTGCAGCCAACCAATACTGAATTAGCATGAAAATGGTAAAACAGCAAGGGCCAAAAGGTACATTGGGTATTCTTGGCTTTTCGCCCTTTACCCAATGTGCCTTTTGCTCTTGTTCAGTAAAAGCATATTAGAGAGAAACATAAATCACTCAAAAGACTTTGTCCAACCCTGTTTTACCCTCATATTACCATTTGAGCAGTAAATTTTGGACCATATAGTATAGCCTAATAATACCCATGTAACTAAACCTGTTTTTATGGTATTCTGGCTGTAGCATATTCAATATTCTGCAGCCTTGCATAAAGAACTGTTAGAGTTAACCCATTCTCTGTCAATATTACATCCATATAGGAAATATAATTAGGCTGAGTCTTCAGATTTTCATACCAGAACTAGGCATTCCAATTTACAAATCAGAACTAGGTAACTTGCTACTTACATATGCCTACAATCGATGCATACAATTTAAACTGTGTATTTTGGCAGATCCAAGACGAGCTGGTATTAACCATATGGCAAGACATGCTTTGGTTTTCCTGCTGTATTAATACTGCCTTATATTATAAGCTTAGAGTCAGAAACTATTGTTATTGACGTATGGACCAGTTAGACCGTCCTTCCATTATCTTATACCAACAACAAACCTGTTTTCATAATGAATGTGTACCCATCATAGGATTTATGTAAGCATACCAGATGTGGACGGTCCATTTTTATGCTCAAAATCCATTATTTCCATACAGAGCATGATTCAGCCAAGCATGCATACCTGAAATTCTTCATCTTCCGAAACAAGGTTATCTTCAAATTGTGTTTCAGGAACATATTGTTCATTACTAGCATTTCCTCTATGGTAGGATGTTGGTCTTCTGCTAAATCCTCCTCTTTTGTTAGCATACCCAGTGTTTCCCTCACTGGAGCCACGTCTTGTGTCATAGTTTCTACCACCACCTCTTCTATCCATGTTCAGGGCCTCAAATCTGAGCTCCTCCTTATACAAATCGCATTCCCTGTTGGTATCGGAATAGAGTGCACCGTCCTCCTCCGAGCTATGGCTACCTGACCATCCGTCAGAATTAAAGCCCATCTTTACCTTGCTAAAGGGTTAAGACTGGGAGATATCTTGCCCTCATAAAGAGCGGCTGCAAGGATATTGCCACTGCAGTCGAGGTCCTTGGGAACCCAAGACGATCTTGCTTTTCCGGATTCCGCTTACACTCTCATGGCTTTTCTTAAAAAACCTAAATTTTATATGCTAACAAATACATTCAGATATATAATGCTACCCTATGGTATGTTAACCATCAAGAGCATGCCTTTGCTAGTTCCTAGAATTGGACTTCACAATATTTTCCAGTCAATATTTATGTATTGGTCCATCAACGACTTTTTAAATATGTATTAATGTGTTAAAAAAAAAAAAAAAAAAAAAAAATTATGGGTATCTTAGTTTTTTTTGTTTGTAATTTGCAGCTGACATTTATTACGTAAAGAATCACCGCAACTCAAAATTAGGGTGCTTTCCCATGGGTTCGACCTGGATTGCCGGACCTGGATTGCCGTACCCAGGTCTTGACCTGGGCAAAAAAGAATTGCAGACTGATTACTTTTCATTAAGGTCGAAAACCTGAACCAAGCAAGGTCGGATTTTCATGGGATCATAGCGTTTGGATGCCTGGCTAGAAAAAAATTCAAGGTCAGATTTTCATGGGAACATGGAATCTACATGCCTGGCCAAGAAAAATCTCAAGCTTTTGGGCCCATGGGAAAGCACCCTTAGCCCCGAAATTCTCTTGGCGGCACCACCGCCGCTTGTGCGCGGCCTCGTTTGGCGGAAGCCGCCTCAAAAATTACTAGGCTCATACATTTTATATGCTTTTATTATTGTAGAAAGCTTTTACTATAAATGTTGCAGATGGCACTTACTCATTTGATCAATCACAGACCCAAACACTTGTTTATAAAGGTATTTTGGTAATTTTTCAAGAATTCCAGTCTGGATGTGGGATGCATGCTCCAACCCTAATGTGCCTCTTGCTTGGAACAAGAATTGCCGTTCTCCCTTCTCCCAAAGGGACCATGACATACATTGAAGGAGGATAAAATGCTAAGATCATTGGGTATTCGCAGATCTAGACGCCATCTTGCTGCTGCACAGAAAGCCTCAGTCTCCCATGACTCCTCCAGGTATGGATTTATTTGTCGAATGCCAATTAGTTTTTCCCAGGTTTTAGAATTTTGGCTGAGTCTCCCATATAAGCAGGTACTGTCAAGAATCGAATAAGACTGGGTGGCTAGATGATGCACTTAAATCTGCAGAGTTTATGCAGCAACAGGGATTGGGTATATCTAGAGATATTGCTTACCATCTGGTGCAAGAGTGCACCAAACAACAGACTTTAGAGCATGGTAGTCGTGTGCAATCTCTGATGATTCATAATGGACTTGATTCAGTTTCAGCCTTGAGTGACCATCTTGTTCGTCTATTTTTGGGCTCTAGATGTTTGGTTGCAGCAAATCAGGCATTTAGTAAAGTCTTAAGACCAAGTCAATATACATGGAATGCAATTATTGATGGAAATGCCAAACTTGCTGAAGGTGACCTGGCACTACAATTGTATCACAATATGTCGCATGAGAGTGCAAAGCCTGACAATTGCACATTTCTGGGCATTTTAAGAGCATGTGGAACTATTCATCATGGAAGACATATTCATGAGCAGATTGTAGAGAAGGGGATCCAATCTGATGTGGCTGTTGGGAGTACCCTAGTCGATATGTATGCTAAATGTGGAAAGCCGCGAGGCACATCGAAAGTGTTCGACATCTTGGTGAACAGGAATGTGGTGACTTGGGGTGCATTGATTGCAGGATACACTCAGCATGGAAAGGGGCACCTTGCCCTGAAATGTTTTGAAGACATGCAATGTGAAGGCATAGACCCTAGTAGAGTCACATTTTTAAGCATTTTAAAGGCATGTGGTGCAACTGGTGCCATTGAACAAGGCAGATATATTCACAAGAAGATAATCGAGAACTATTTACAATCTGACCTTGTTCTGGGCAGTACGCTTGTGGATATGTATGCTAAATGTGGCAGTTTGGAGGAAGCATACAAGGTTTTAGCCAGTTACCAAGTCGGAATGTAGTGGTTTGGAATGCAATGATTTCAGGTTATGCCTATCATGGTGAAGGTGAACTGGCCATGAAATGTTTTCAAAACATGCAGCATGATGGCATAAGTCCTGACAAAGCCACATTTTGAGCGTCCTGAAAGCTTCCAGCAGCATTAGTGCACTGGTACAAGCAAGAAGGATCCACAATCAAATCCTTGAGAATGGGTTTCAGTCTGATATTATCGTTGGTAGCACCCTTGTTGATACATATGCCAAATGTGGGGATCTGGAGGAGGCATCTAGAATATTTGACAAGTTACTTGTGCGTGACCTGGTAGTGTGGAGTGCAATGATTGCAGCCTATGTCCAACATTCCCGAAGGTCTGCTTGCATTGAGATGCTTTGACAGAATGTTGGAGGAAGGAGTAAAGCCGGACAAATTCACATTTTCGAGTGCATTAAAAGCATGCAGCAGCGTAGGCGCATTAGAACGGGGTAAAAATATCCATGAAAAGATCATAGAAAATGGATTTCAGGCTGAAATTGTTGTAGAAAGTGCCCTTGTTGACATGTATGCAAAATGCGGGGATATGGATGAAGCATCTAAAATATTCAGCAACTTGCAGAATCGAGATGTTATGACATGGAGTGCCATGATTACAGGATATTCCCAGCGTGGCAAAGTCAGATTAGCTGGCCAATATCTGGAGACCATGCAACAAGATGGCCTTAGTCCAGATGAAGTAACATTTGCCACTATCCTTGCTGCATGTAGTCATGCTGGTCTAGTGAATGAAGGCCACAAGTTCTTCAAGTCTATGAAAGATCATGGCGTTATGCCAGATGTCCGCCACTATAATTGCATGGTTGATCTTCTTAGCCGTGCAGGTCATCTGAAAGAGGCTGTAATTTTACTTCAGATATTGGAACCAACTTTTAATGGCTGGACATCTTTGCTTTCTGGCTGCAAGACATATGGAAATGTAGAGATAGGAAAAAGATGTTTTGATCAAGTTGTTCAATTAGATGCCCATCATTCTTCTTGCTACGTGCTCATGTCAGGAATCTATACTGATGCTCACATGTGGAAGGAAGCTGCCGCAGTAGAGGAACTAAGACAACAGGCAGGTGCACATAAAAAACCTGGGAAGGCATGGATTGAGGTTAATAATGAGATACATGAATTTATTGTTGGAGATAAAGGTCATGCCCAAAGCGACGAGATCTATGCCATGTTGAAGACATTAGGCAAACGGATGAAGGATGCAGGATACATGCCTAAAGTTGACATGGTATTGCATCAGATGTCAGACCAAGAAAAGGAAGATGCCTTATGTGGGCATTGTGAGAAACTAGCTATTGCCTTTGGCATTGTTAGTACACCACCAGGTACAATTATTCGTGCCACAAAGAACCTCCGGGTGTGCATGGATTGCCACGATGCAACAAAGATTATCTCCAAGCTTGAAAATAGGGAGATTATTATAAAAGATACATATCGGATCCATCATTTCAAGGATGGATTCTGTTCTTGTGGTGATTATCATTAATTTGATAAAAATGCAAATTGATACATCTTACATTAATTTCCTTCTCCACAATGGTTATTGGAAAAAAGGTTATTATCTATGATTGTAAATAACTGGAGAACTTGGGTTATGACCTGGTGACACATCAGTGTCAGGCCAAGAAAACATTGCTGGAATTGTGAGAACATATTACAAGGGATACATCTATTCATGCTTTAAAAGAACCCCGTAGCTTAGAGGATTGTCTTGATGCTTGAAAATATGGGGATTATTGTAAAGGATTCATCAATCATTCCTATGGGACATCCAAACGACAATAGTACCTAGGTACTATGTATAGAGCAAGAAAGAACACGCTATTTCGGCATTCATAAATTATGAGAGGCAGACCTGACATGTCAACGAACAACCACGGGAACCTCCTATTTCAGAGGTTTGTCCTATTCAACATGGAGTGTGAATTTTATCTCTATTCTTTGTGGATTGCCAAAAATTATATGTCTTGGAACGCTTTCAACAAATGTGTCTTATGCCATGCCCAACAATTGTTACTAGGACTAGACAAAACCCGTCGGCTTTGTAACCCCCAATATAAAGTGTAAGATTAAGGATGCCCATTTGTCATTTGGGGCAGAATTTTACTTATCTTTGGTCTTAAGGGATCTCTGGTCGATCTTATCGAGTTTTGGGGTGGAGTTTAGATGTTTGGCCAATCTTTGTGATTTGTGGCCAAGTTTATCCGATCTTTCGTGATCTTTTGGTTGATCTTTGTTTCTTTGTCCAATTTAGCGATTTATCTTTATTTTTGTGACAATGTAACCTTTTATTGTGAAAAACTGGTGATAAGTTTTTGAGCAAATAAACCGTGTTTGTAATGACCGAAACTATGTTTGTAATGATAAACTTTGAAACGAGATAAACCTGTGTTTGTAATTTTTGAGTAGATAAAATGTGTTTGTAATGTATACGTGAAAATCTCCCACGAGGATATACGGAAAAACTATGTTTGTGATAAACTCTATTTGTGAAATTGTGGTTGAGGTGAAATTACCAGAAATAATTTGACACTAAAATAACAGTAATCCCAAACTGGCGTGTATTACGGTAAGGAAAAACGTCCTCTTTATTGTAGGAGTATAATCGAAAGAGTTGCCTATAACAGGAACTCTAAGCTCTTGAAATCTATTTTGAAATGGTACATTGATAAGTAAAGGGTTGTATTTTTGGAATAAAGAAAATGGGAAGGGTATATTTGGAAGTGTGACGAATACTACAAGGCATTTTTGAAATTCGTAGATTTATCTCTTAGTTAAATTCTTCTCATAGTTAGGAAGGGTATTTGGAATTAATAAAATTTCAAGGGCAAATTTGGAAATATCAACAACTTAAAAGGGCATATTTCAAATTCTGCCAATATAGGTTGAAGTTTAAATCTTACCTTAAAGATGGGTATAAAAAACAAGGTGCTACCACAAAATGGGATGCCAGAGGGTTTTTGGATCTTGCGCTAGAGCGTTTGTGCTATTTGGTGGAGAATTTGTGGCCGGAGGATTTGTGCACTGGCGTGTCTTTGTGAGGGTCGGCCCTAACAAACACACGCTGATCCAAGGCATGGCCGGCCCCGTGTATATTTGAGTATGAGTTGGGCCAACAAGTTATGACATCGGCCAACAAGTCTCCTTTCGTTTGGTATTGTCAAATGGTTGTTCAGGACCAATGTGCGTAACGAGGTTTGCACGAATTACCAACGCCTCCATACTTTACAACACTCGAAGTACTAGATCGAGTTCCTCAAGCGTAATAAACGGGCTTCATATATTTCATGGCATTTTTAACCCCTTTCTAAAATGATTCATGCGCAACCAAATCTCTAAGTTCTTGAGCTTATTGGCGAGCCTTGATCCGTTTACTTCCAGTCTGCTTTCTCTCCAGGATGCTTTTATTTATTTTTTCAATGCAATTTATAGAATAGTTGGCGAATGTAAAGAAGAATAAAATTAGTTTTAATGGCGAATATGTAAAATAATCCATTTCTTTTCATCATTATTTGGCGAATTTTTGTTGTTGAAGCTTTATAATTCAAAATTGTAAGCAAATACATTTATAACTTTGCTCAAAGAAGAAATGGGTTTGAATTCAAGGCACAAAAATAGAAGTCTTTATGGAGGAAGTCTAGCATTTCTAGGACATTATTCCGTTCTAAAACCAAATTGATCCCATGAAATATATTACCTACAAATAAAACAAGGAAAACTCTATCAAGTCATATAAATCTCAAGGAATAACTTGCAGACAATCTTATGATGCTCAAAAGCTAGTGTTGGTATGAATCAGAATGAATACTAGATTGGCTGGGAATCATCTTGCTCTGAGAAAAAGGCTCTATAGTCTTCATTTGACTGAAGGAGGAGATTTTCATGAGCATGCATGCATCATGAGGAAGATGCTTGATGAATTACAAGCCATTGGTGTTGATATTACCGAAGATGAGAAGGTTAACATGTTGCTAAATAGCTTACCTTCAACTTTTGAGGGGGTGATTATCAATATGGAAGGAAGGCTGTCGGAATACACCTTTGACAAAGCTCTGAAGCGGCTTAAAGCTGAAGTAATCCATCAAAATCAAAACAAGTCGCATCTCGTGACAGATACGTTGATGTTCAGTGAAGCTAAGAGCAATAAGGGAGAGAAAAATGGAGGACGAAAGCCACGTTTTGACAAAAATAAGGCAACTTTTTTTCGATGCCAAAAAACTGGACATTTGGCAACAGATTGCCGAGCCCTTGCACCTATGCCAAAAGAACAAGCAGCTGTTGCAGAAGAAGAAAAATGTGCAGAGATTTTCGAGGACGAACATAACTGCATAGTTGAAGAAGTCAAAGATGATCACGGTGAGTTTCTATTTGTTGCCTTAGAATCCATGGAAGGAAAGTGTAGCTCTAAATGATATGTGGATTTTGGAGCCACAAACCACATGACCTCCAAAAGGAACTTTCCTTCATTACCAACACCGCGACACGCCCCTAGGATGATTCGAATGGGAGATCATCATGTTCAAGAGGCAATTGGAACATGTAGTATTTCCATCATTTTTGGGAATTCTATCAACACTGTTCAAAATGTTCTGCATGTGCCACATTTGCAAAAGAATCTTTTGTTAGTCAGAAGACTAACTGACGCAGGAAATGAGATCAAATTTTCTACCTCCAATTGTGAAGTACTAGACAGAAACGGGCAAGTATTGATTCAAGCCATCCGGAAAGGCAACTTATACGAGATTCTTGGGACACCTAAAGTCATTGAAGAAGTGCACTATGAGGGAGAAGCCTCTTCCGAGCAAACTTTGTGGCATTGAGACTTGGGCACATTGCTCCCTTTCGAATGGAATTTTTAGTCAAACAAGGATTTGTGAAGGCGGCAAGGTGTCCACCGGGCCTTGTAACATTTGTCTGCAGTGCAAAATTACTATGGGAGATTTCCAGCTTCCAAATCACATGCAAATTAGAGACTAAAAGGTTGCTTCTTGTTTGTTGTAGGAGCTTGCAAATAAAGGAAGTCAGAAGGAAATGCTACCCAAGTTGATTTAAAACTTGTTTTTAATTCAGTTTTGCATGATTCAACTAGTACTGGACTGTGAAATAAGAAATTGCAAGAAGTGTAGCATGTGATGGCATGGTGCATATATAAGTAGCATGGACGGTTGGAAGAAGCACAATTGATGAGTAGAGCTTTCTAAAAATGAGCCATCAATTTTTCTTTTTCCTACATGCCATCAATTTTCTAGTTTTTTTCTTGCTATTATTGTTTTAACCAAGCTCACACTGGAACATGCCCATGTTCTGCATTGTTATGTATTCAATCAATCAGCACCTAAAAAGAAAACAAAGAATGTTCATCTAGATGTCTTTCTGCAATGAGATGCCTTCCTAAGCATTACACTAGCAAAATTTTTGAACAACATGGCCTTGCATATTTGCACAAATCAAAAGCTCAAATGTAATATTAATGGCGAGTACTCCAGCATTGGGCGAAATCAAAACCAGAAGGGCACTCTATGCATACAATTTAAACGACCAAAAAATACAAGATCAGTTTCAATTCATGCAAGTAAAGTGCCATATATGCAAATATGGATAAATCCCATTTCTTTACCAAGCCCAAGCATCTACTTTAACATTATAAACATTGGGGTGACAGATTCAAAGAATATCAGCTGCATTACGCAGCATTCCTCATAGATTTGCAGCAAGCAAAGCATTAAATATTAAATATCTTATCTTTTGTAAACAAACTAGGCGCCAAAGAGATCATCGTCTAAGACTATCGGTATTAGGCAAGCAGCAGAGGTAACAGATTATAGAATATAAATTATTCCTTATTGTTATTTACAAGTTACTTCCTGCCAAAAATTGAATAAGATCCCTTTCTTGAGCAAGCGTTTTGCTAAATAGAGAGCTGGCACATTTGCGTCCGCAACAAATAATCGTGCATCCTAAAAGCCACCTAACTATTTGGAGATTAATCCGAGCACCTTACTTAGTTTATGAGCCAACCGGAACATGCAGACGGCTATTTTTACAATTCATCATGCAAAGCCACGATTCAAGTTTTAAACAGACATCAAGGATTATATTTCTAAACCTGATTGTGTGCTCCATGAGTCTCCAAATTTATTTTGGGGGAACTGCTTGACCTAATAATCATCTATTGAATAAGAAGAGCTCAACAAAAACATAGGGCAAAAGCTAGTGTAATCTTAAAGATTAAAAATTTTTGTTCAGATGTGTTAATAGGAGATGTTCTTTTGGTTTTGGAATAAAAAATAAAAAAAAAACTAGCAAAAGGCACACCAGAAGGCTTTGGCAAGGTTAAACTTGTTAGATAGCCTTGGTGTTATTAGAGAGAAGGCTTTGGCAAGGTTAAACTTTCTTAGATATGTAAGTGTAGCGTCAGATAGAAGACTTTGGCAAGGTTAAACTTGCTTGTTAGATACTAAGCTTGTGTTATGTAATTTCACATTTGTAGTAATTTATTCGATTTGAAGATTAATTCTGTATATGGTGTTCTTTTTCCCTTTGTATTTCATTTGAGGAAGCTTGGCTTTGCTCAACGTGTCTTATTTTATTTTGAATCTGAGACTTATTACAAGTTGGAAAAGCGTGATTAGGCATAGGTAGGTGGCAATGCTTGATTGGAGATGGCTATTGCATTTGAATGGTACTTTCTCTTTTCTTCTTCCATGAAATGTATAGTAATGATATGAAAAAGGTTGATATATGTGCCTTCATAAATTGTGAGTTTGCATGGAAAACAACAGCCAAATGTATATCTTTCTGTAATACAATGTATAAGACTCTCTTTGCTTGGAATGGCAGGAAACTCAAACATTGAATATTTTATGGTTAAAGCCCAAAGCTTCGAAGCTTGTCACATGCTATACTTTAGAGTACATCTATTACATAATGGTCAGACATATTAGAAGAAAAATGAAAACCGCACCTAATGCATTCGCAGCAATGCCAAACGTATTAGAAGCTCCAATTAAGTACTGCCATAAATGATTAAACAGTGTAGAAGTACCTTATTTGTGCAAATGCAATTCTCAGAGAACCCTTTGCAAATAGATATGCAAGTTGAACAAATATACACACTAGCATTTACAAAACCATAAATAAAACATCTTTTATTAATATGCAACATAGATATGCCAAAGAATTAGTTGGTTCAGCGGATCTTGCCCTTCATAAAGAACAAATGAAAGACAGAATAAGCCCTTGAGATGCACAACGGTTGGGTGGGCAAGTGAGCTAAGGGAAAATTCCAGAACGGAGATGCGCCTCCTCCCATCTCCGTTCCTATTTTTTGGGGTCTTTTCTAATTTCCCTGACCTTAGATTTGTGAAAGTAAAGATCTGACGGTCCAAAATAAGGCACATCAGATTTTGATGACATGGAAATTACACGTGGATAGGCTAGAATTCCAGAAAAGGCTGTAGGCCCGGTAGGGCTGGTGTGCTAAAAAAAAAAGATTTTGCTATCATCCAAGTCTAACACCATAAATGCTGCCAAAAGCATAGTTTTTGCGCAGAAGAGGAAAGAATGCGTTGAAGAAAAAGGCTTGGAGAGATAACTAGAAAGTACTTGAAAAAAATCACTCTGCCCAACACTCTCGGGTTGCAAAGACTGCGCAAAGACAAGATAAGCTACCACTCTTCAAAGGTCTGTTTACAATATCACTAGCTACTAGCATAGGCTAAATTTGGAAGAGAATAAGGGTGAATGATTCAACAATCTATTCGTGGATAATCAGCATTCAAAACATAGATGTGGAAACTGAAACCAACTTACGGCTATCGTTATGCTAACCCTTATTTCCCTAGTTTCATTGGATCCTTCCATCTTGATTTACCTGGAATTCTCTTTATTGATAAGTTAATTACAAAACTCCACATACATACCTGCAAAAGATAGCTTGCGCAATACTGGTTTGGGTTCGCAGGAAGCATGAGCACAAAATCGGTCAAGAGGCATCTCAAATTCATTATGCATATCAACCACAACAGTCCTGGTCCGAGAAGTACTAATATCTAAAGCATGTGTCTTCCCCGAGATCTTGAACACTGCACTCTACAACACTTGCACAAGTTTTTCAAACACAAATAGAACCAGCAATCCAGACTGACAGTATGCTGCCATCAATCCCCATGCAGGCTTTCTATTGAAGAAGGCCCAATTAGTTTCGTTGATGCTCTTGACCCTGCAAAAGATGGCTTTTGCAGCACAGGTGTGAGACCGCAGGAAGCATGAGCACAAAGATAGGTCCAATGGCATCTCGAACTCGGTATGCAAAACAACCATAACAGTCCAGGTCCAATGCATGCGGATATCATAACAGCTAAGACTGACAATATATGCCGTCATCAATCTCTATACGAGGCTCCTGGTTTCTTTGTCTCCAAGTGGTTTCAAAAAGAATTAAAGGCATCCAAAGATTATTCTAAATGCAGATCGTAAAATATGTGGAGATGATCATTCCAATGAATAGCCTGTCATATCTCTGCAGACAAAATAACCCCCCTTCCTCTATAGATTGAATCTTTCAGTATCAACCTTGGATCTGTTCCCACTCTACAAAGAAATATGTCATTGCCTTGACGACTGTAAAAATCATATGCTTGTGAAAAAACCAGGGACTTCATTTCACTAAAGAAAAAGGTATCTTCGAATGATCTGATGTAGTGGATACAACAGCAGCAGCCATACTTCCAACACTGGAGGCTAAGCATTTTTTATATCTTATTCCTTGACCAAACCAAAGAGACAACAGTAGAACACATGTTACAGTTTGTCCAAGCAGTCTGACTTGCTTGCATTCATGGTATGAATAAAACACTCATCTGAAGAATTTCTCGATCATATGCACTATGCTCGACCATGCCGCAACTTGATGGGAAAAGATGGAGAGAGTACCAACACTGAAAGTCATATTGGCAAGCAAATTGGTGCAGGTCTTGGCATAACCAGCAACAAAGCCGAGCAACTGATAGCAACTGGTCTGCTCAAGATACGATCGGAAACCTATGTTGGCCGTAAAAAGCAAACCCCAACTTGGCAAAATCCCTGCAATCTGAAGAAACGACCTGCAAATACTTGAAAGGAGCAAAGGGCTAATGCCTACAGTCATGTCTTCGGTCTCGGCTCAGCAGCCCGGAACCCAACACGGCAAAGGGAAAGGAGGAAAAATGAAATATAAATTGGTTTCTTCCTAGAGTTAAACGAAATCACGGAAATATAAATTGGTGTGGAAATCTTCCTTAAAAGTGGTGTATTGGATTCATTCAAAAGCAAGGGCTATCTATGGCCTCATCTTGACCACCGCCATCGTAATGTCTTGAGCTATAAAAAAGGACAGATACAGAGGGATCAAGACCAAACAATCTGCTACTAGAGCCCCAACTACTGGCATTGTACGATATTGTGCAATTTACCCAAAAGAAAACTTGTAAGAAAGTTTAGCCATAGATTATGAAAAGAGAGCAGAAGAGAGATAGAGGATAAGTTGTTTTACAAGAATTTGAAGCGAGTTCTGAAGATCCAAAGTCAGGCCCATTGCTCGCACAATGATTTCTGTATTTTCGCCCTATGAGATGCTTGATCTGAGAACCATCATTTACCATAGCCAGTGTCTTTCAACAATCTTCAACATACAAAATTAAAAATAAATACTTCAAGCCGGTTGCAAATTATGAATAAAGACTTTGGCAGCTGGAGATATTTGCAGTAATCTATGTCGTCCTTCAAAACTGGAAATCTCATTTAACTTGGTAAATGGTTCTATTCTACCAGAGCTTGCCAACTGCACAGAAATGTTCTATCTAGATTTGGGCAACAACCTTCTTGCAGGCAATTTCCCACAAGAGATGTATAGTTTTAAAATTAGAAACAATAAACCTTAAAGGGAATAGATTAGCAAACGAAATCTCAAGCTTTATTTTTGCCTTGCAATCTCTTGCAGAGGTGAGGATAGGAGATAACAAACTGGAAGGATCCATATCTCGACAAATTAAGCACCTAAATTTAAAGATGCTTAACATAAGCTACAATACGCTGACTGGGAATATACCAGCAGAACTAGGCATCCCGATTTCACTTGAACAAATGCGCTTGTCACATAACAAATTAGGTGGTCACATTCTAGACATCTTGTCTAACATGATAAAGCTGATATGTAGATGTCTCATATAACAATTTATCGGGGAGATGTTCGAGTCATGAGAAAGGTTCCTAATTTCCTATCCTCTGTCATTTGCTGGCAATCAAGCGTTGTGCACTTCAAATATATCCTGCACTACAAATACATCAGGAACTATCAGGCAAAAAGGGTTTCAAAACACATTTTTGCTGGGATGATTCTTGGAGCTATTGCACTTTTTTTTTGTCTAATCACCATCTGGTGTCAGAAAGGCAAATCAAGAGTCTTCCTTATCACTGGCTCCAGAAAACTGTCTGCAGCAGAAGTATTGCATGCCATAGAGAACTTAACTAATGAAAATATTGTAGGAAAAGGTGCACATCATTAGCAGATCTGGACAAAGTAAGAAAACTGGAGCTATCAAGAGCAGGAGCAACATTTGAAAGGGAGTTAGAAGACCTGAGAGGTGCAGGCACTGCGACTGCCCTAGCAATTAGGATGCGTATTTCCCATATGAATCTAACCATGTATGAATTGTAGTTCTATGAGTATTAGCTCCAGTAACAAAATTGAGTATTTTAAGCCCAGTTACGGGGTTGTGGACATGCATCCGTTGCTGGGATGATCTCAATTTGCCGATGTAACAAAATGGGTTGGAAAATCTAAGCTGGTCATAAGAACGCTACTCTAGGCTAGAGCAGAAAAAATTTAACCCACAAAAAAGAGAGTAAAGAGAGGCGGCTACGTTTTTTTTCTTCGATAATAGTGGCTTGGTATCCTCAACATCATCGGTTGTGAGTATTCTGAGGGTTTTACGCTTCATAGTCTTTCTTTGGCACAATCATAAGATTCGTCGTCTGTAGCATCGCTGAAGGAAGAGGAATCTGAAGAATTTGGAGCTGGAGGCGGGGAATCCTTGGGTACATCATGGAAATCGAATTGGGGCTTGGAAGGGCAATCGAGATTTTGAGGGAGGAAATCGGGATATGCCAAGGAAATTCGTTTGATGGGGTTCAGGCAATCGATGGGGATGGCCCAATTCAGAGAAAATATGGCGTCGGATTCGTGAACTGCTCAAATGGGAAGCTCAAGATTTGGCGGGACTCACGGGATCGTCATAGCGGGAGGTCTAGAGGCCTCTGCCACGCACTAGAGTCTTGAGAATATTGTCAGTGCGTGAACAACAAATCATTTTACCCTCGTTCCTTAGAAGACTTCTGGTTGAGCACTTCAAGGTCGCGAGGAAGAGCAACTCCTATTCATATCATATCGTGAAGCGGGTTTGTGCAGGAGAAACAGGGCAAGAAAAATGCGAAGGATCAGAGAAGAAATAAGATGAAGGATCGTGTTTGGAAGAGGAAAAATACACGGGATTGATCAAGCAAGGGACCGCTTCTCTTCCCATCTCCGTGCCCATTTTTTACCAATTTCTAATTTCCCTGGCCTTCCCATGGTTCAAAATAAGACACACCAGATTTTGATGACATGGCAATTACACGTGGATAGGCTAGAATTTGAGGAAAGACTGTAGGCCCGGTAGGGCTGGTGTGCTAAAAAAAAAATCAAATCAAAAAACATTGGCAAGTTCATGAATAACATATAAAATATTAAATATAGTACAAATCCCATAACCCACCAAAAGAAAAAAAATATTATTATTTTTTTGATAAAAAATGTGGCGAATAAAGCACGGCCACCATAACATCATCTTCCAAATTAAAGAATGAAAGAGGCCCAAAAATAGAGGGCCCAACCTACCTGTCTTAGTTTCAATATCTTCATAAAAAAACTGCGACTACAATGATCTTTTTGCATATAGTTTGCAATCTTTGCTTTTTTGGTCTTACTCGGCTTGTTATCTATGGCTAAGCTCTAGAATAATCAAGCCTTTCCGTTCATCTCCTCTTTTATGTTACTTGCCTGCGGATCAAAAAAGCAACCCTAAATTACGCCATGTATACACCTTAAAAAGCTAGATAAAATCAATTTATGGCTAATTCAATACAATCTATCGGTGAAGCCGTGAAACTTTATGTTCCAAAATTAAGCACAATCTCAAGTCTGGCTAACGGGGAATCTCAAACTTATTAAGATCAAGCAAATCCTCGAGTCTAGGAATTACATCACCTTACGCCTTGACCTACTCATTGCCCATCTGGACATCCTCGACATGCAAGCGATTGTCCAACAAAAACTCCTAGTTGCATTCGTGTTTGTGGGTTTTTAAAATAATAAGGCCTTAAAAAGGTAAATAAAAAAGTTCTTAAAAGCTTTTTTTTTTTGAAGGATCAAATTAATTAATATTAATACGATTGTAAGTACAAGAAGAAGCGTTCTTGGGGTATCCCCCAAGCAACCATGCTCTGGCGAGGACCGGCACGTAGATCTACCTACATTTCGGGGAACAAACACGCCATTGCGTCTACAATGAGAAGGGTCCTTTCCGACCCGGGCGGCCTTGAATTGCTCTTTCAGGGGCGCCGGTGGGAAAGATATAATTTGTACCTCAAGCTGCGAGAATCAAAACACCCGGGTTGCACCTCTTGATTCACGAACACCTTCATGCATCGCCGCCTCCAAATGAGCCACAATAGCCAAGCCTTACACAAATGGAAACGCACGGACTTCGGAACACAGGACAACCCACGAGGATACACCCCAAAATACCTTTGACTGAGGGAGGGGTGTGAAAGGCTTATTGGGCCCCGCCATGTGGGCGGATCTCGCGTCTTGAAACATACGGTGTTCGGGGGGTCCACAGGCACCACACATTGGGCACGGTCGGCCGATCAGCGGTTGATCTGTGAACCCGTATTCACCCTCCCGGGGGATCGATGCACTATACGCCATAACAACACCGAATCTTGGGGGAGATTGGGTTCCACACCCATCTCCGGATCTTGGTCATCTCCGATACGGAGACTCCGGCCGTCCAGAGGGCGCAGCTCATCTGAATTGCTGACTCACTCATAGCGGACTTTCTGAAATTTGAGGGTCAACCTTAAGATGACAACTCCACACTTTCATCTGGCGTCGGGAGGTTCGGCTGACGGCCAATGGCCACCAGCCGCCCAAATAGCACAATCATGTTCTGAAGTGAAACGTGGCGAAAAAGGCGCGGGTGCAGTGCCCGTCGACATACCAATCCCCGTCCACAACCCCAAAGCGTGTCCATCGCATTGGACTCGAGGATCGGCGAATCTTTGCCAACAGAAAGGTGATACCCCAGCGGCGGGATCCACCATGGCGGCGACTCTAACTGAATACAACGGCGTCGATCGCATAAATAGCGGGCGGACCTGCTCCCGAACTCCCGGGAGCCCCTTGAGAAAGGGAGAGGCATTAACATACACAGCCTGATATCCACAAATAAGCCCCAAAGCGGCGTGAGCGCAGGCGGCTTATGGAAAACTATCGAATCGCGGCGGTCCCGATGAAGCAAGACCATGCCAGTCGAGCACATTCGAGAACCGCAAAGATGAACTTGGAAAGCAAGACCTTGCTATGGAGAGAGAGGTCAAGCCGAGGCCACTACTGCGGCTTTAGAGGCCGCATTTCCACCGGGCAACCTTGGTGACCGGCCCTTCTTCATTGCCTCCCCATACGACGTTACAAATCGAGGAAATTTTCGAACCTTGCTTTTACGGCGCCCGGAATGATAGCTATATCGCCATATAAATATGAGTTGAGCATAAAGCGGACTTATGCCCTTTGTGACCACTGCCGCCATGGAAAGTTTTCCCCCTTCCACCAATTAAGGTCGCTAGTCCACCAAAATGTCCACCAAAATACTTTGCCCGAAATGTCAATCTTTGAGCGAGATACGAGCCTAGAGCATGTACTCTGCGGTACCAGCTAAGGAAATTGGAAACGACCACATGCATGGGGTCTGGCGCGAGCACTTCATCAATTCATGAGGCTGCTGAGGCAGAGAGAACGTGTCGAAGCTCCAGCCGTGTTTTTGATTCCTCGATCCCGGTTGTAAAAAAGAAAGGAGTCATCGGTGTCTTTGACTTCCATCTGGCTGTGACCCCCTCGCCATCCTCAACCCTCCATAACACAGAGTCAACAAGCTCGAGAGGGTACGCAACAATGGTGAATAGGAAGGGAGGCCAAAGGGCATCCCTCGGCGAACTCCCGCCCCACACCAAAGATCGGCGATGAGCCTTCGCCATCCGGAGGATGGTAATTTAGGCGGGGACGTTAAGAGCCGAGCTACTGGGTAAAGCTCTCACCACACCTAAAGGCTAATATCATCCTCTTTTAGAAAATCCCGCAGAACACTATCATAGGCTTTGCAAAATCCGGTTTCAAGGACACTATCCACGACTGTGTTTCGGCGCCCGATTGAATGCCCTCGAATGTCGCCGCTACATTATTAAGAATGTATCTACCCGGGATGAAGCCAGACTGCATGGGACTAATAGCCTCCTTCAGAACAACTTGCAGTCTAAGCGAGAGGGCCTTCGCGATTATCTTGTATACCGCCGACAGAAGCATAATCGCACGCTTCTTCACCTTCGGAAATAACGAGACGCAGCCAGTGTTGAGCCTATAATCTAAGCGCCTACGCACGGCGGTCTTGATAGGTGCATCACTGAATCCCAAACCACCAACAAGCCCCATAAAAAGATAAACCAATACAACAGTATAAGCCCTTAGAATAATATAAGCTTCTCTATTTCACGTTTCTTTTTTAGCTACATTTTTTCCTCTATTTTATATGAACTTTCAATAGCTTAGCACGCACAAAAAAAAACTTATTTTTGAATAACTCTTTTTTTCCCAACAAAAAACTTGTAAAAATCATTTGCTAAAATATTCTTCCCTGATACAAATTCGTAAATGCTAGATCAATAGCAAATCATGTTAAAATATGCTAAATGCCATTGGAAATAAGTTTCGGAAGAATGTAGGCAAAGGATCAAACATAAGACTTCTAGAATCATCACTTGGAAGAACAGAAAATACCATGCATAGATCGATGGGTCATTCTTTTTGCAGTCAATCTAGTCACCAATGTAACATAAAGAACCCGGGCATTGCGTCACTATAGTTCATCGACATTTCAAGCCCATTGCCATAGCTGGAGATGTAAATTCTCTGGAGGGCAGCGGCAAACAAGGGAACAAAGTAATGTCGGACCAATAGGATGATATGTCTTGGACCAAGATCGGGTAGCGTTCATCTCAAGGTTAAAATTGAATGCATATATATATGAAAAAAGGAAACATATAGAACTTTCCCCTTCTTTTTGCAAAAATACACGCTTTATCGTGAAAAAAAACTTCGGTTAATAGAAAATCACCAAAACATGTATGAAGAAGAGAAAGCGGACTCCACATTGCGTTCGATTATAAAATGCGGCGTCCGTGATCTAAAAATGCCACAAATGCAAACAACATTGCAAAGACACCCACGAATTTTTTGTGTTTTGTGAATGCAAGATGTCTTATGAATTTAGAAGCATATTTAGGCTGCCGCTTAATCTTAGTGGCGTTTATACAAGCGCTTTTTTATTGGTGAGGTGCTCTTTTGGCGGATGCAACCTTGCAATCGATGGCGTTCTTTATTGCATTCAAGGCTTACATGTTTGCCTACGCGGCCATCTTAATATGGGCGTGTCTTTTAAGAGTTCTTGGACGCGTTATGTTTTTTTCTTGAGGATTGCATGATGTAGTCATATTTGAACCACAACTTTCATGCGGCAATGATGCAAAGCACAAAATTTACTATATGATAAGTTCGTTTGGGTTGATATCTTGCCCCAAAGTGTCAACTATCAAGTTGGTTTCACGGCTCCTTGGAAATAGTCTTTCTTTGATGCTATAGTTGAGTTTGTGAGCGTAACGCCAAATACTTAGCAAAGTGAGCTTGCTCCTTTCTTTGGCTATAATAGGTCTGGGATCACTAGTTGGAATTCATTAACCTCAATTATTGGCAACATGACATATCTGAGTGAATTGATCCTTTGCTTATACCTACTAGGCCATAGTTGACTAAATTTTATGAGTAGGTGAACCTAATGCTAGTACATAACAAAGTGAGGCTTTCTCCTTCACTAGTTTAGCAACACTGGGATCACTAGTTGTAATCCTTTGGCCGATTAGATGTAGTGTGACATATCGCAGTGAGTTGCTTCTCCTCTTATACACACTAGTCCCTAGTTGATTATATCTTATTATCAGCATCTCAAATCGATTGGACCGAGAATTTGTGCAATGGGTGATATTGGTAGTGCTTCTACTTCTCGTCGGGAAGGGATGCTGGAGCTAGCGAAAATCGCGTGACAAACCAAGGAAAGTCACCGTGGGGTAGAAACTCCGGAATTGAGTGGCAATATGTGGATGGGTTGGCTGATGGAGATTGGTCATGTAAGTTCTATATATATGTTTCAAGAATGATAGTGCTACTTGAATCCGTGCCCATATTTTGGGGCCAGTAGAGAGGTGACAAGGTTGATGTGATAGCACAATATCTCGGGCCCGAAGGAAGTTCGTAAGGATGCATTGGGAAGGTTAGAACGACTTGATGTTGCTCGACAGTAGAAGAACCACAAGCACAAGAAGGGTGGAACGGGTATGGAGGAAACACTAGGACCACTGTAGAGGGACGAAAGCAAGCAAGCCACGGGATGGATGCGTTGAGGATATGACGTCGCCTCCGGTATTTTTATCTGAGGGTTTGCTTGATGCAATGGGACTAGGTATTCACACTGGTACGCAACAATGGATGGCTAAAACAATGGAGTTGGTTGCGGTCGGAAGCAAACAAGGAAAAGTTGGCGAATATCTACAGCCATAGAGAGCAACTTCATGGGGCTCATGAAGAGTCATGGATTTTTCATATGACGGGTTGTCCCCACATCTATTAGAGCATAAAAGCAATCAAGGAGACATTTCAAAGAGGTTGCTAGGATGGGTCCTTCATCTAGGTTGCCTTTTAAGCATATGAGCACGTGAATAATGAAATTGGCGGATGACATACACAAAAGATGGTTGAAGCGGTAAATATCAAGGCTGGCTCGTATTCTTGAAACACGACCAATGATGATAGGCGGATGGAGTAATGTAAACAAAGCTGCAGCCTTATTAACTACATAATTGTGTATCACGGAGGTGAGACATTTTGAAGTCAGAGTGAAGACCAAGAACGAAATTGTGTTAGTGACTTGAATTCACGAGAAAAGCGGCGGAGACATCAAAGTTTTGGGCCAAAAGAATATTTCAAATTGTTATGGACAATGCATTAAATTACAAGCTTGTAGGAGAGATGTTGGAGAATTTCCAGGATCACGAAGTGTAGAGTGTCAATGCCATTGTCAGATTGGTTTAAGTAATCATACAAGTTCAAAAGACTAATTCTTAAAGGGCATCGAGGTTGTAAAGTTTCTCACTAAGAAGACTGGAATATATGCCCTATATAAGTCCTTCTTGGGTTAACAACTTGGCACTTATAAACCACAGGCCAACACATTTTGCAACCAACTACACTTGTTTAGAGAGATTGAGAAGATGTAATTGATTGGATCATTAGCATCTTCAACCACACGGACGTTCTTGAGTGAGAGAGAAAGCGATTGATGCTTTTAGTGGCGAATATTATGAAAAAGGCAATTTTAGGGATTTTCAAAATTTCCTACGAATGTTTAGTAGGTTCACATTATCACATTTTTTCATTAGAATATTAGCCCCGAATTGATCTGAAGCTGTCCTTCCAAGAAGACATTAAGCCATGTAATCGAACCTAGGACAAGGCGCATAAGCCCCCAATTCAGTAGTGATTCATTAGAACTTCGCCAAATTGCACAGGCAGATGAAAGTCCCACGACCAATTTTGGGGAGCATCATCTAAACCAGGAACAAATCAGCAATTGTGCCTTCCGATCCTTCTTACTTAAAGATCGAGGCGGAATCGAGTCAAAACAACCTCAATGGTTGCATCTCCTTCAAACATTAGTGCAGCCATTTCGAGCATGAAGTTTTTCCGATTGAATTGGGGAATAAGCTTCCATTCAAAAAACACTCAACGCACCAACATTCTCCATCATACGGATAATAAAGGTAGGTAACTCAAAAGATATGTGAAAATCGGCAAGGGCGAGAGACAAAGTCGAGGAAGCGGTTACATGCGTGGACCTATAACCTGTAAATTAAACTCAGAAATGACACTGAGCTTAACATAGATGTTATATGAGCAGTGAGACAAGAACTCAAAAGATCATAACTCAGTGAATCCATTAATGAGTGTCTTCCTTCAAATACAAAAATCTCCGGCAATTAAAAGGTCAAGATTACGGTTTACTTGTGCCACAATTCATTCAAGCTGCTTAACTACTTGCTAAACATAACTTGCAGAATAATAACCAAAATAGAAACTTGTTCAAACACTTAATATTTTCACAGTGTATCACCAGATCACCTTGATCTTCTTGTCAGTGAGTGGTTGGACGAATACATGGGGAATCTAAACTTATTTGTTGTTGGCATCTTTCATGTGAACAATTGAGCGGTCAGATAGAATGATACGGTGAAAAGATTATTGGGTTAAAACTCTTGTATTAGTGGATTTAGTTCAAATATTTTGAAGTGCTTTCTAGGGCATTATGAGTTATGGTGAAGTCTTCCTCGGCAAGTAACCATTTGCCTCATCATGGTGCTTCTAGCAGGAGGAATATTATTTACTTAACACTAAATTAAATTTGAGTTCCGCGTTCTAGAGCACAGTTATCGGGACCGGTGGGAATCATGGACACCTTTTATAGAAGAAAGAGAGTTCTGATCCATCTCTTCTCGATTATTTAGGGAGGTGAACACGGGCACATATAGGAGAAATAGGCGAGTTCTTATTTAATTTTATTGGAATTGTGGATCCTGAAACCAGGGCCTAACCCATTCCTTACACTTTCCGGATGTCATGCAGGGATATTAAGGTAAACCCCCATAACCAGCTATAGGTCCGAACTTGGGATTGAGACCAACCACAAATTAATTGGCCATTCAAACAAGCACCTGCACAATTTGTTAAACTATAAAAAAGCTAGATTAGAATAGAATAGAATAGAATAGAATAGAATAGAATAGAATAGAATAGAATAGAATAGAATAGAATAGAATAGAATAGGTTTTAAGCGTCTCGAGGAGACCAATTGGCCTATGGGACCCAAACAAAAAGAAGCAACAAGCATATTCTTCGGCCGGGATTAAAAACCCCATACGAGAAGGGTTTTTGGGAAAACCCTTATGATAATAAGCATGTTGGCACACTTGTACAATTGCATAGGACGAGTTCCATACGTCCGTAGGACACAAAGCAGTCCGTGCCTCCATAACCTCACGGGTATGACCCCAACAAACCCAGCGCCCGTAGTCAATAAGCGATACAGCGGCTGGCCAAGCACTAGTAATAGAACATATATAGCTCTGGGATATGGGCAAATCTTTGAAGGCGAATCACGGAGGGCATGACATTCATCCTCAATGGGGCCCGAGGTGGCAACGGCAAAACCTTTGCTCACGCGTGCTTCGAGCCCAACACCTGTTTTCAATGCGGGCTGATGTGCACCCGTCTTGAATGGAAGCTATAAGTCTAGCGCCTTCTTCATGGGCGGTGGGTGTACAAGTACTGGTGTGGGCCTCTTGTGAGCCTAGGATTGACTTAGCTGGCGATAGTGTGCCAGACTTAGCGTGCGTCGAGCCCTGCATCAGCTTGAAGAAGGAAAGTAGCATCTGATGCAGTTTAAGTGCCTGTGATCTTTATTTGTCGACCTGGGGCATCTTTTGTTTTGCACTCCCGGTGAGAACCAGCGAGCTTGCTTGTCTTTCAGCGGGGATTTGGGGCATTGGGGACCCATCGCCTTGTGCCAAAGCAAAGGTGGGGCAAGCGTGTATCGACCATAGCGACCACCTTTTGGAAGTAAGCGATATGGCGTTCCAATACGGCCCGTTGAAGGGGTAGAAAGCTTGTCTCACGGGGTAGGATGCAGTATGGGCTATGGACTTCACCCGGGGCCCGTGCCAAGAAGGCCTTACGCACTTGCCGAGGGTCATTCCGGTGTTGAGGGATATCGGGGACCCCACACTTCTGCCCCATACAAAGGACCGACTCAACCAAGGGAAACAAATGTGGTGGCCCGGGGCATACAACTTCTGCCTTGTGGCATTTGTTACGCATGGCATATAGTGCTTTCCAACCAGCAGAGTGACCAGCTTTACGATTCCCGCATCCCAATGGGTGGTAGTTGAGAACTCGATCTCCAAGTACTTGTAGGTCGGAGCCACCTCTACCTCTTGCCCCTGGTAAGTGAATGTGGGAAGCCTTGGCTGACAGGATGATGCAACTAGCAGCACCCTAGTTTTGGCCAAGTTAACTCGCATGCCAGTGAATTGGCAAAAAGTCTCAAGAGCATCCAGGTGGCATTGCATGTCCTCTGGAGTATAGGCCAGGAGGTTGACATCGTCAGCATATATGAGTTTCCGGATTGTGTGATGCATGAGATGTGCGCCTGTACCTCCATGCTCAGAGAGCCAATCTTCTAACTGATCAATATATAGGCCAAAGAGTGTGGGGGAGAGGGGGCAGCCCTGACGCACTCCAATGCTACTGATTACCGACTGTGCTGCCGGTGTGATACGGCCTGAGCATGCCTCGTATAGCCTATATACTGCATTCTGCAAGTCCAGGGGGGGTCCCCAGCTACCGCAATCTGTCCCATAGCTTGTCGCGGGGCACTGTGTCGAAAGCTTTTGCAAAATCCCGCGAAACAATAGATACGAGGTTAAGCGGCGATTCTGCTATCCTCAATCAATAATGCGCAGAGTGAAGATATGATCAATGGTGGAATGGTTGGGCGAAAACACACTTTGTGTAGGCTTCGCACCTCCATTTCTCTGCCCATATTATCGGTATTTTGCTCAAGGATGTGATAACATTTTTGCAAAGAGAGAGCTGACCATAATAAATGCGGTGGTTGGCAGGGCGTGAGGGGTCCTACGCTTTGTATATGGGCACTACTCTACTAGTGGTCCATTGGAGGAGGGAAGCCTTCACCATAATGCTTTATTGAACAATGCGGTGAGGATAGGCACCAGTGGAGGCCGGCCATTTTTAAGTTACGCCTGGATGCCATCTAAATTGCTTTGCCTTTCCATTAGCTAGGCGTTGTAGGCCCATGATGACATCCCCTCTGTGATAACGAGCCATGCCTATCGTGGAGGGCGGTGTCAGGGTCAGGAGTGAGAAACTATTACAAATCTTGCGTACCCATTGCTTTCGTTGATGTTCCACATGTGGCACGTGTAGGCTTTCTCAAGACCCTTCTCGAGAATGTCACGGGGTGCGGTCCGGGGGAGACCAAACATTTGTTGTTGATGCTTTCTGAGGGTATCGGCCTTCTTGTTCTTGAAAGGAAGCGGTATTGGTGGCCTATATAGGCGGGAGGTAGGATCGATGACTTGCGAAGTGTGCATTTGGGCTCAGGCACTCATCATCAAACCATCATTCTGCGGGGAAGGTGGTAGTGCGAGGTTCGCCGTGGCGGCCTCTCCCAAAAGCATCTTTTGGTATGAAGCCCGGGTGTGTCGGTGGCGGTGCTCTTGAAGTGTAGGGGGAGTTTGTGGTCCGCGAGGATCATGCTCAAGCGGTGGGCATAGGTCCTGCGGTGCAAGTAGATCCCGCAATTTGGGGGGCCCAATGTGTTGGCGGTAGATGCGGGGAGCCTCCCAATGGGGAGATGCATGAGCGGAGGGGCCGGTGGTCCAAGTCTATTTCCTGCGTCAGGTGTACATCCCGATGGAAAAATGGTAACAGTGCGATCTGGATTTCCTCAACCAGGCGGATAATCCCACCACCTTTGGGCGCCCCTTGATTCTCACGATACAAGTCACGGCCGGTGGAAGGCGGCCATTGTGCCAACCCATTACAAATAACGGGGTCAAAGATACTACCCGGCGGCAACAAGCGCCTACTATATGCGAAATACTTGGCGACCGTCGATATCCTTGACCAAACCACCTCTGCGGGGAGTTCAACCCTTAAGGCGATCCTCATGGGGGAGGGTCTCAAATTTTGGAGTTGCCTTTCGTCACAGCTGTGTGCATTAAATTCGTAAACAGCATAACCCACTTTTGGCTGTTTGTCTTTGTTGTATGTCATCATATAGATCGACTATAGGGCTCAAATCGATCCCTCGAATGAGTGTTGCCAGGAGTTGCTCTCGGCGTAGCTGGAAAGTAGCATCTTTGCTATATGAGGAGAGTGTTAAATATTGCTGTCATCTTTGCACCCACAAGTGGCGATTGTGCACGTACGTTTGTCTGCCGCGGGGCCCGGGTACCTCGAGATTACCACGGTAGTAGCGAGGCAACCCGCCATACTCAGCTTTTATTGCACTCATTGAACCGCGAGAAATCACCGGATAGCACAGAGGTCCGGTGATGCGGCCTTGCATTATCACGGTGCAATAGGTTGAGACTCGCCTTCTGCGGAAGCCGAAAACGGTTCAAGAACCTATCGGAGCTTATAGTTCCTATTTGGTGGCATTCGATGTGGGCGCTTCGATGATCTACCCGATTCGCGAGAGGTGTCTGGCGCTGGCAGCAGTCGAAGGCTGCGAGGGCGGGAGAGTCTGGCAGAAGTGCAGCCCGGCCAGCCCGAGGAGGAGGGAGTAAAGCGGCGGCAGTGCGGCCATCGCGCGGCGACCTCAGGCGCTGGTCACAATGCAAAGCTGCTGGTTCATTCTGAAGTACCCCCTTTCCTATAGCGGGCGTTTGACTGCTGGGCCCGGTACTCTGCGGCCCGGGACTTCTGTTCGCGTCGGGGGTGAGATCTGAGTCGACATCTGAAGCGATCCTCTTAGTTGCCTACTCACGATCACGGGGATGGCCTCACATTATAGCATGTTTGCGAAGTATTGTTGACCATGGCCCAACGGCGAAAAGGCGTCTGTCAGGAATTTGAGTCCCAAAGGCTGACTTGCTCTAGTATAATACTTAGTAGTCGGAATGCCATTAGAGATAGGATCTCATCACAGATGTGCCGACGAGATCTCCTCACACTCCAGAGGTCCACGCACCACGTATGACGTCGGTGGCTGCGCTCCTGCTGCTCAGGAGTCGAGGGCAACATTCATTGTCAGCCGGTGGCCTTGTTAGGTACGGAGTGTATAAGGTTTACTCCGTGAAGAGTGTGGTGTGTCTGCGAGATGGAGGAAGGTGGTCTGTCTACTGTTTAGCCTTTGTGGAAATTTTATTAGGGCCACGTCGCTTGGTTGTCCCGTGTTGCGGCCTCGCTGCTGAGTGAGGAGCCTGGCTCACCGTTGGAGTCTCTGTGGCAACTCATTTGTCGATCTTGCGGTGTTCATGGACCTCGCACGGAGATTATTTGCCTTGTTGGGCAATGGTTGCTTTGAGCCACGAGATCTCGATCTTGTGTATGGCCCTACTCTGCGGGGTTCTTAACTTTCACACTTCCGGCGATGGCGGGACGTTTTCCGTATCGCGGTGGCATACCCTAAACCCGACTTGGCGTGAAATAGTTACCAGCGTATCTGCTCAACAACCTGTTTGTAAGCGTGCCATAGTCTCCATGGTGGTGAGGAGGAATCCGCGGAGCTTCGCAAGCCAAAAGGCGGCGGGCGGCCATGGTACTTGCCTCTCAAAGGTGGACTGACGAAGCGGATCTTCTAAGCGCTTTGCATCTGGTCTCCATCTCTGTAACCCATTGCCTTTCCGGCTGCCAAGCTGTCTTTTGAGAATGTGGGATCTCGGGGGGGCTGATACATTACTCTCGTCTGTTCCTCCAATTTGTTTCATAGCCCTCGTCTGGCGTGCGGGGCTTGGCGGCCTTCATCCATCTCGAGTCAATCTCATAGATTGGGCCTTAGAACTTCCCTCCCTCATGGAAGAGGTTTCTCCCTTGTCTTTGTTATCCACGGTAGGGACCCGTTTTGGCTGGCCCCTCCCCACAGTTCTCCCAGTGGGTGGTTTTGGGGGCAGAGGCTGGGGAATGTCTCCCTCGGATGGGGGTGCGTGCAAGGGAGGAAGCTGACCCACGAGGTTGTATGGTATGGATGGGAAAAAAGGCGAAATAAAAACCAAGCGGGGGAGTTATAGGTAAAAAGGGGAGGTTATATGTGAAGTTCTCTACATCCACAGGTTGTACCGATTCTATGGGCTAACAAAATCCATAGAGCTCGAGGGGGTTGTGGAATATGGAAGCATTGCAAAACAAATAAATAAATCTTACATCGTTGTGGCCATGGCGGAGTGCGATGCACTTTCAGGTGTCCTCCATGGCTTCAACAACCATTCAATTGTGTCCTCCATGGTTCAAAATAGACACAAACTTTATGGATTCAATGACAATAATTTCATAATTGTGTCCTCCATAGTAGATTACCTTGTGGCAGAGCAGATGAAGCCCACATAGAAAAGTGGGCACTTTTGGTAGAAGCTGTTGCCTGCCCTTGTATAATAGAAATAAGCATAGGTATATAAAGATGTGGCAAACAAGGGCCTTTAGAATTGTTCAAATCCTATGAACTGTCAAAGACGTATCTATCACATCTTTCAATCTGAACCACTTTCTTCTCCTTCGGCTACATCCAAAATAAATGATAAGAAGATATTTCTTGAGAGAAGCATTGTTCGGAACACTTTCGAGGGGCCCTTATTCTGAACCAAAGGTTAGCCAATAATCAAAAAAGATCAAACATCTAGTAAGCAAACACTAAAGAATTAAAGATTCTCAAAACCAGACCTTTAGCCCGAAGCTCTCCACCCAACCGGACCACTCAGCTAGCAGTATCAGGCTGGAGTATAAAGAGAGTAAGGCATTATCTGGCAATTAGTTTCCTCTTGTAGCTCCTTTCTCGAGCTAGCAATCCTCAATATGATACACCAAGAGTCAAGTTCAAGGATAGTTAACAGGCTATTAAACATGAACAACTGAAGCTCTAGGAAAAAGCTAATGGCTTTCTAGGAATCAGATTCAAAAATGAGTGAATAGAGCAGTTTTTTTTACCTCCTATCACTCTTTTGGCCATAAGTCTCTTATTCGGACGAGCTATGGAAAATGCCACCCGAATTCGAAAATCAGACTCCGTGACGGTTCCAAGAAGTAAATATCGCCTCAATCGGAGCTCTGATTGCAGAGATATCGCCAAATGAAGTTCAGGTTCTATTTGTAGAAGTCTCTACGACACTAGCTTTCTTTGGCCTGCCGTTGCCTTTGCCTTTGCCTTTTAATCCCTACCATGATATATACTAACTCTATATGATTTCGCCCAATGCATAATCATATTGGCCACTCCCGCGAGCTCATTGTTAGATATTAACCTCAAACTATATCATTAGCTTACTAAAATGGAGCCAGCGTTCTTGACATAGGTTAAATGATACTGAGAAAAATTGTTAAATTAATTTACGTCTTAAAAAAAACACACAATTAAGTAAAAGATTTGGCCACATTTTCACTTTTTCTTCCTTTTTTTTTTTTCCTTTTTCTTTTCCATGATTTTATATTTTATTTTTATTTTCCCCTTTCCATTTTCCACCATTTATCTTTTTTCTTTTTTCACTATTCTAATGCTACTATTTTCCTTTTTTCCACCTTTTTTTTTCCCCTTCAATATTTTTTTTTTTCTAATTTCATTCTCTTTTCCCTCATTTTTTGTATGCCCTTACCTTTTTTCTTTGCACCCTTTCTCCACCCCTTTCTCCTTTTTTTTTATTCCTAGTAATGCCAAAATAAATGTTCATTTGGTCATGGGTTCAAACCTTGCCAATGTATGTTATCTTTGGGAGTTGGTTCTTGGGGTTATCGATGATGATCCCCGTGGTAGAACTTAAAAGCCTGCTCGTGTCCTCCCTTTTTTGGCAGGGGTAGTGGGATATAACTAGCTAGTGCGTACAAAGATTAGTCACAGCATGGACCTTAAACAAAAATAAAAATACTGCGTGACTTCCTAAGGCGGGAGATATCCCGCCTACAAAGTGTGCATGTAATGCAAAAGTTTTGCCCAATCGGATGTGTGAGAGTTGGTATAAGGCTAGTAATGCCAAAATAAATGGTCATTTGGTCATGGGTTTAAACCTTGCCAATGTATGTTTATCTTTGGGAGTTGGTTAATGGGGGTTACACGATGATGATCCCAGGCGTGGTAGAACTTAAAAAGCTTATACGTGTCCTCCACTTTTGGCGCGCCACAAGGCGTTGGGATATAGCCTTCCTTCAGATGCGTACAAGATTAGTCTAGCATGGACCTTAAACAAAAATAAAAAATACTGCGTGACTTCCTAAGGCGGGAGATATCCCGCCTACAAAGTGCATGTAAAGGCAAAATTTTGTCCCAATGGATGTGTGGTGAGTTGGTATAGGCCTAGTAATGCCAAAATAAATGTTCATTTGGTCATGGGTTCAAACCTTGCCAATGTATGTTTATCTTTGAGAGTTGGTTACTAGGGTTATACGATGATGATCTCTGACGTGGTAGAACTTAAAAGCCTATATGTGTCCTCCACTTTAGCTGCCGCAAGGCAGTGGGATATAGCTAGCTAGTCTGTACAAGATTAGTCTAGCATGGACCTTAAACAAAAATAAAAAATACTTTCGTGACTTCCTAAGGTGGAGATATCCCGGCCACAAAGTATGCATGTAAGGCAAAAATTTTGTCCAATGGATGTGTGGTGAGTTGGTATAGGCCTAGTAATGCCAAAATAAATGTTCATTTGGTCATGGGTTCAAACCTTGCCAATGTATATATATCTAGAAGGTAGCATTTTTGAATTCTATACCCAAGTCATCAGCGGGGAAGCGGGGAAAGATATAACGTAAGGAGGGGAAGGGAGATTATTCTTCTTCCCATTTTCCTTCCTTTTTTCCTTGACCTTTTTTTGCCTTTTTTCCTTTTCTCCTCTCCTCTCCTCCCTCCCTTCCCAAAGCTTCCCTTCCCTTTCCCTTCAGCTTCCCCATTCCATTTTTGATGGCCTTTTTCCCCTTCCCCCCTTCTCTTCCCTTTTTCCTGTACTATTTTTCCCTTCTATTTTCCCCCTCTTTCTCTTCCCTCTTCCTCTTCCCCTTTTGAGATATCCTTTTCCCCACTTTTTTTTTCTTCTCCTTTTTTTTGCCCTTTTTCCCCTTTATTTTTGTGCCTTTTTTTCCTTCTTTTTCCCCCCTCCTTTGTTCTTTTCAGTTTCCTTTTTTTCCAGTAACTTCTCTTTTCTCCTTTCCTCGCACTAAATGTTCCTTTTTTTTTCTCTTTTTCTCAGATTTCCTCTTCTAGTTTTCTCTATGCCCTTTTTTCTTCCCTTCCTCACTTCCCCCCTCCTTTTTCTTTTCCTTTTAAACTTTCCCATTTTCCCTCCGTTTTCTCATTTTTTTTCGTGTCATTTTTTCCTTTCATTTTTCCTCCTTTCCCCATCTTTTTCCTCTTCCCCTTTTCAATGTCCTTTCGGGCTCCCAGTCCTCCCCTTTCTCTTTTCCCATATCCCTTTTCCCCACCTTTTTTTTTTCTTCTTTTTTGCCCTTTTTTTTTCCCTTCCTTTTATTTTTGTGCCCTTTTCCTTCCCTTACCCCCCTTTGTTCTTTTCCCTTTCTTTTTTCCGTACTTTCCCTTTTCCCCTCGCGTTTTCCCTCTTCTTCTTTTTTTCCCTTCTCTTTTCCTGCCATTCCCTCTTCTAGTTTTCTTTATGCCCTTTTTCCTTCCCTTTCTCGATTCCCCCTGCTTTTTTCTTTTCCCTTTCGCTTTCCCTTCTCCCCTCCTCCATTTTTTCTTTCCCTTTTTTCCTTTTTCCTTTCTTTTTTCTCCTTTTCCCACCTTTTTCCTCTTTCTATTTCCCAGTGTCCCTTTTTGCTCCCTCGTGCTCCCCTTTCTTTTCCCTTTCCCTTTTCCTTTCATTTTCCTTTTTTCTTTTCCCTTCTCTTCCCTTCTCTCGACCCTTTTCCTCATTCCCTTTTTCCCTTCTCTTTTACTCCTGTCCTCACCCTTTTCCTCTTCTCCTTTTCATAGTGTAATTTTTTCCTTTCTTTTTTCGTGCTTACTATCCTACGGGACTAAAAGATATGCAAACCACCCAAGGTTGGAAAGTTCTCAATGAGATCTATCTATTGCACCAAACAAGAGCTCATTTGGACTTTTCTATCAACACTTATGCTAGAAAATTTGATCCAGTGAGTTAGTTATAACTGTTTTGCTGACTAGATTACCAGTTCTGTTTTCTGATTGGTAGTTCATATAGCTTAGTCAGCAGTTCTTAGAAGGCCATTTTATGATCTCAAAAAATCCCTAATGATCAATAATGTTAGGGAATAATGAAGAAGTTACTACAAAATAATCAATAATGTTCCTAATTCACTGGTACTTCTATTGACAACTGCTACATGACAAGTGAAGTAATGACTGTGTAAGTGTGGAAGGGAGCAGTCTTCCAATCACAAACTCTTCACCTTTGGAATAGCTAATTTCCAAGTAGAACATGCATGTGCAAGTTTGTGGGTTGTATTTGTCTTTGTAATTCTTCTATTCTATTCTATTCTATTCTATTCTATTCTAGGGTGTGCAACTATAATTTTTGTTCAAGTTGACGCTTCACAACTATTTGCTTCACAACCATTTGACTCCATCGAACTAAAGTATCACATAGAGGGTTTCAGTTTGTTTTCTATCTGCTAAAGCATAGGGGACCATTTAACCAAGAAGAGCATTTCGAGCAAGGCATGAAATCCCCTTTGCATAATGCTAGGGGACCATTTAACCAACAAGAGCATTTCGGGCAAGGCATGAAATCCCCTTTGCATAATGCTCAGTATATATTTGTCTATTTTATGCTCCTGCATAAGATCAAAACATTTGTGTGCGCTGCACCAAATGAACTCAAGAAGCATTCGACGCATCATGGGTGATCAAATAATTGTTAAAGAGATACTTTCTCCCATCTAAAATAATTAAAAAAAAAAAACAAAAACAAAAATGATGCTGCACGAATCTTGAAATTAGAAACCTTTCAAAAACTACGTTCCTGGTGAAAAAAAGTTCATTCAATAATGTGGGCACGATCAAGGAATGTATTTTTCTTACATAAGATTTCTAAAGGTTTTAAAGGTGTATTCGTGATGCGTAAGAGTATGTTTCTTCGATGGTGGCATCGCAGTCGTTTGAAACCTACACGGCAAGAGGGTACCGAGGTCAGGATGGGGTCTACCGCAGTGTCGTGGAGCTTAAGGAGGTTGCTATTTCCGAGCAGCTATGTGTTGCAACAAGCCTTTATCCGGTTGATCCGGCCAGATTAGGTGTCGTACAAGCTCCCTGTTTTGTGGGAGGCCGGTGTCAGCTATATCAGGTTCGGTTGGGCGCCCAGGGTTGATCGATCTGCACATACAACAGGTTAAGTTAGCATCTGTTGTTCATTAGGAAGTCAGCTGGCCTTAATTAGCTCCGTGAGCAACCCAATTTATAAGCAAATTCATGGATCTTTCGGCAAAGATTCGGGTCCTCATCTATCTGGTCGAATTGAGGTTAGCCCACAAGGTAACCTGTCTGTTGGCATAATCCTTGAGCTTCGGTTGCATACGAAGGTATTCTCCTAGGCAAATTAGGGGAAGGCTTGTTTTTCTTCGGATACTGTGCTCCGTTCTCTTCTTGCCCCCTTGCCTTACTTTCTGAAATGGCGATAGAGCTGAGCAAATTCTGGAATCCTAGGCAAGGGACGTGCATACAAAGACCATGCTTCCGGCAGCCATAAATTGGTTTGTGCAAAAATAAATTCGACTACTAGAAGCTAATCGAAGCTAATGCAGAGATTTGGGAAGTCAAAAATCACTCTTATGTTGAAGTAAGCTTAGCCCAATTCGCATGTGTTTTAGCTCTGATAGACCAGCTATTTGCTGGGATTCCAAGTAAAAAAAGGACCGATTCCATCTAGAATATATATAACTGTTGCTTGTTTTACAGAATTACGCCTGACCCATTCTCTCATGTTTATTTCTGAAGCCTTGTGCCCTTAGCCCAGCTTAGTTTTTAGTTGATGAATTCATGTGTAGAGTTGAATTATTCAAGGAAACGAATTCTTGAAGAAGCCTGAGCCGGAGCCCGATTGTGTCTTTCTATTTCCTAATTCTGTGATTTAATTGAGTCGTAACAATCTTCGATGGCTCCTATGCATGGGCCGAACGTGGAGCACCCGTAAGGCATGGGCATTGGATATCTGGGGTTCGATCCCCCAGGCTCTTATGTATTCTTTTCCTACTTTATATTGCATTGTTATTTTCGCACTGTATTGTATTGCATTGGAAATACTCTTTTATGCAATGGTCCTTGGCTTAATAATGTGCCCCCATGGTCGGGTCAACAGGGGCCAAGTTTGACTTCGAAAAGACCCACTTTGTGCGTTCTGGATTTGAGGGGAGGGAATATGCTCCCACATGTGCTGTAATCTAATGGCCAAAAAGCCATAATACAAGGTTTAGCCATAATACAAGGTTTGCGTGACGCGACTAAGCTGTAAAACACTACAAAGTCTCAACCACATTACTGTACAAGGTTTGCGTGACGCGACTAAGCTGTAAAACACTACAAAGTCTCAACCACATTACTATGATAGGAAAGTGCTGATACATGTGAAATCCACAAAATGGAGTTGTTGAACAAAATAGAAAGTTGAAAGAACAAAAGTTACAGATTGTCATCAGATTATAGCATCTGAGCATGGAGAACTAGGATCATAGTTTTTTAGGATGGCTAACTCACTTACAAACAAAACAAACGAGTTATCTGTACATTTTCACTCGTTTGAGTAGCTTTGCGTGACGCGACTAAGCTGTAAAACACTACAAAGTCTCAACCACATTACTATGATAGGAAAGTGCTGATACATGTGAAATCCACAAAATGGAGTTGTTGAACAAAATAGAAAGTTGAAAGAACAAAAGTTACAGATTGTCATCAGATTATAGCATCTGAGCATGGAGAACTAGGATCATAGTTTTTTAGGATGGCTAACTCACTTACAAACAAAACAAACGAGTTATCTGTACATTTTCAGAGATTCAATGTGATCAAAGAGGTCAGAATGTTTTCATGAACTAAAATTCAGCCACCTCCCTTATGCTCTTTCACCACGGATGCGCCTTGCCAACTGAATGTCCTTAGGCATAATTGTAACACGCTTTGCATGAATAGCACACAAGTTGGTGTCTTCAAAGAGACCCACCAAGTAGGCTTCAGCAGCTTCCTGAAGAGCCAGGACTGCATGGGATTGGAATCGAAGATCAGTCTGCAGTACACAAAATAGAGTTAGCAGAACCCAGATAATAGATAAATTACACTTTAAATCTAAAACAAAGCTTGTTCTAACTTAAACATAAGACCCTTTTCCTAACCGGGTCAGTTACCAAGCCCAGACAGTACTTTATACTTAAACATTTAAAACAAGCCTTGTAATTTAACAACAAATCCTTCAACTAACCAACAAGTTTTTTAAGTTGATGCTGTTGCTTACCTTGAACTCCTGAGCAATTTCACGAACCAGCCTCTGGAAAGGCAATTTGCGAATCAGCAGCTCAGTGCTTTTCTGATACTTCCGAATTTCACTAAATCCCCAAACAGATGAACAACGTAAATGTTAATAAATACATTAAATTTTGTATGAATATTATATATGCAAAAAAGACTTACCGAAGTGCCACAGTTCCAGGCCTGTAACGATGAGGCTTCTTGACACCGCCAGTAGTTGGGGCAGACTTCCTTGCAGCCTGAGTTGCAATAAAACTCAAATTAGGTTTTCCCTAAACAAATTCTAACAGCTTAAGTATGCAATGCATGCTGCATACCTTAGTGGCAAGCTGTTTCCTTGGAGCCTTTCCTCCAGTAGACTTACGGGCTGTTTGCTTTGTACGAGCCATGGCAACTGCGGTCACAGCAGGTATTAAAATCTGTGACTAAAAAATGGAGGCAACAACAAACATCAAAAACACAAGATCTTGCGCCACAGCCAAAAGGCAGGGAAAAAGGAAGCACTCAAAATGCAAGAAAAAAAATTCTTCAGAAAATTTTGGGAAGAAACCTAGTGTAAGAGGTTGGGGTTTTAAAAGAAAAAGAAAAGCTAAAACGAAAAAAAGAAGATGAAGCAACAAAAGCGACATAGCCTACCTGGTTAGACGAATTCCTCGAGAAAACTTGAGCGCCTAAAAAACAGATCTTCCTCTCCGGCGAGCCACAATAGACCGCGTACACGACAACGGCTGCTTTATATACCGCCCCTAAAAAATAGACGCTTGACCTTTTCGTGCACGTCTTGATGCCGTCGGATCATATTCCGACGGCTGGGATTCACCAGACGTTCGCCGGCTAGCCTAGGTTAACACAAGTTTAGTTAGTTGTGCTTTTTGGATCTGACCGGTAAATGCCTGTTTATCAGGTTGATTTAAGATCGACGGCCCATAATGTCGGGAAGTGTCAAAAAAGCACAATCCGTGCGTGAGCGAACTCGTGCTTTCATTGGTTGAGGTCTGGATCGATGACGTGGCATTTACACGTGGATTCCACGTACAAGCGGTGTATTTTTCCGCTTGTTTTTTTGCGTGAAGTATTTCTCATGTGTATTGGAAATCTAAACAAACAAGGTGCCTCTAACGTTGAAAGTTTGGATAGAATAACCTACCGCTATAGGTGACATGCAGGATCCTTAACTGGCAGGTCCTCGCCTATTTTAGATCCTAGCCGTTGGATCTAGACTGGTGATTAGCCGTAACAGGTGATCTCGGCCTGGTTATCACGATAAACCATCTGCGGCACTTTGGTTATCATGATAAACCATCTGCAACAGCCTGTCGTGAGGGATAACTTGCCCTATATTTTTTCCATTCTACTTGTTCTTGGCGGCTGGATATGGAAGCCATGCAGCTGTCTACTTGAGTTGCCTACAAATCACGAATCTGCACCGAAAACTCTGTTCCTGGCCGGATTTGCACGCCTCATCCAAATCTGCTTTAGAAAGAAACATATTCCTGGCCAGATTTGTGCTGCCTAGCACATAAATCTGCTTGAAAATCTTCCAGTGTAGGTTGTACCTTGAATCTCGCCAAAATATTTGCAAAGGGAGTGAAGGCAAGATCATTGCCAAAAATCAGTCTTTGACTGGCGGTTAAGGGGTCAAACCCAGGTTTCGGCCCATTACGACAAATAAATGGGCCCATTTATTTGCCTTATCGGCTCTCTCACTGTGGGTTTCACCCCTTAACCCAAGGGGTCATTTCATTTTGGATCCTAGCCGTTGATTTTACATGCATTATTAGCTATAATTTACTTCTAGAATCTGATAAACAATTTATCATGATAAAGAGCTTGCAAACAGTTTATCAGCACCAAAAGCTCTGATTCCTTATAATCCTCTGATTTTGAAAATTGTTTTTTAGGAATGGATTTGGATGAAGATCTTGCATAATCTCACCCTATTCGCAGAACGATCTTGTACCAAGGAAGCTAATTTTTGAAAACCGCCTTCAAAAAGGGGTCGAGGGAATTTTTTCCGATGTTCCAAACTTAAAGCCGCTTTCAAAGGAAATTTTTTTGTGGATGTTGATCTTGAAGAGGCGTTTTTCGCCGAATTTAAACAAAGGAGGAGCTCCCCAAGATAGTTAGTACCGTGCATAAGGCAACTTTCCGCCCCTCGATGCACATCATGTCTCCTTGTTATGGGTAAAAAAAACCTACTCGGATATGCCGATTAAAGGCGTTAAACCCATGTGCCCACCCATTACGACCAAAATAAGTGGGCTCGTCCATTTATTTGTCATAATGAGCTCTCGCATGGGTTTAACCCCTTCATAAGGGTATGGTCACATGAAGATGTCAATATGGACTACACGAGCATTTAAATTTAGATAGGATCACATGAAGATGTCAATTGCAGTGGACCTCCTTCACCGTTCTTCTTCCTGCTAAGAACTCATATTGCCAAGTGTCCTCAGATTTACCACGTATTGAGATCCAAAGGATTCATGTTGATATGAACTCGTTCAACTGAGTAGAGAGCCGATGGAACAAATCGACATCAACATGAATATCTTCATGCCAGAAAATTGCATGTGATCCCTTTGTTTTGGATTTTTGACATCTACCTGTAGATGTCCGCATCTTCACGTGACCTCGCAAAAAGGCTTAGCTTACACAAGGTATACTTGGTTCGGGAAATATGCAAGGGTTAAATTTGCATGATGGCTCTTCCATTCTTTAAAGGGCACTTACTAAACTTGCCTTTTCCTCTGAATGGCGCGGACGTTGTCGTTCACTGCATGGTAAACGTTTTGATTGCTATTCAATACAATAAATTTACAACTTAACGGGTAACTTCAAAAAACAAAACTACGAATTTGCCTTATCGAATATATACTCAACAATTTCATATTCATATTAAAAAAAGTTACAACGGCAAAGCATGCCATTTCTTTTGGTCACCCAATTGGGTAAAATTTATAATTAGCGTCTACCTAATTAGGCTTGATAGTCACAAAATATCGATCTTAAGTGTGTCAACAATAGGCGCTCCGGGTCATCTTTTCAGGTCAAATTTTGTCTTCAAACCCACGCTCACACTCTACAAAACTTGTTGGAAAAACAAGAGTGGTCTGCCACAGTTTCTCTACTTCATCATAAACATCATAGTTAAACTATTGATCTCCGCAAGCATCCCATAATGCTCTCATATTTTTACGATCATGCTGCACATTTAATCTCACAACAAATGCAAATGCATGTCCTTTGCACTTTTGAATGTCAACAAATGCATACCTCCCTTCTTTAAAGTTCTTGCACAAAGTAGTTGCCCATTTTTCAAATTGCTACTCTATTTCCACACTACCAATAGCATAGTCATTGGTAGAGAGTAGTTTGTGCTATTTAATGCATCTATTTATTCCTGAAACCTTTGCCTCAAAACATGAAATAGTTTTGCATTCAACAATGGTTTCTACAAAAAATTTCCAACTTTTTTCTTAAAGCATCACCATCCACAACTACACCTGTTCTAAACCAAAAACTGATTAAATAATATTTTGTTGACATACATGATATTTGCATGGGTGGCTTATAATAAGTAAATAAACTATTATATATGTATAATAGTTTTAAAATTAGAGATTTTTAAAATTGATAGCCATTCTTCTGAATGGCTACATTATTTTTTTCATTTCGATTTGAATGGCACTTTTTCATGTTGTCGTTCTTAAGTTGTAAGTTTTTCCTTCAATCTTGAACTTCGGGGCAAGCAAATTACCAGTATCAAGCGATTCACTGCGGGGAAATATTTTACGGCTAGAAAAGCCGAGCCAAAGATGTGCAAAGCAATTAGAACAGGCTAGAGCAATCTGATCTCTACAATAACAAATGAATTTTGATCTATCTTATGCTACCGGATCTGTACTTAAACCCAATCGAGTAATGGCAAGAACCGGTGCAAAAAATCGATCTAACGATCGATTGCATAACTGAAAAGAAACTCGAATTCGACTACTCCTCAAAGCCGATTTGATTCAAAGAAAGGCACCCTAACCAACATCCTCCTTTTTTTCCTTCCGCAAATTTGTTCGATGTCAAAACCTGTACATATCTTTTTTTTTATAATAGTCTAAAGCCTTGTTTGCTGCCACGTGTAAAACCATGCCCTATATTTCATTGTGACATGATTATTATTTCAACATGCATGCCTATAAAGTGATGTGTGATTTCCTGCATAGCTGGAGGCCTCCAGAAAGGTACTGCAACTTCCAAATTTAAGCCTTTCCCATGTGATGTACAATGTGCCCTTGTCTAAACATGTATAATAGTTTTTGAGAGATGCCTTTGTAATATCTTGATAAAATGCTCCCCTCAAGAATCGAGCATTAGATTTCGGGGAAAAAAATAGGCGGCCCAAAAAAGAAGGGACGGATTTCCTCCACCATCTATACAGGAAGGCATGCGACATGATTTTTTCTTCTTCTTCAGGTGTCATGTTTGGGATCAACCGCCTCTATCCCGACCAATGACCTTTTGCGGTGGAAACTAATAAGGTTGTTTGCAGAGTTGCATAGCTACCTGTCGAAGTTCTAAGACCTCTTCTCTATAGCTTATGCACTTAGAAACTGGCATTGCTAAAGGTATTTGCATTTGAGTCTTTTCCCCACAACAAAAAAAATCTCTATTTTTCATGCGTTAAACATGTCCTTGCCACAATCTGATAGCTCTTAGAGATGCTAAATGCAACATTTCAAAGGGAGTTTGGGATAATGTGAGACTTTGCCTTGGATACCATGTCTTGATGATGCCATTTAAGAACATATCTTTGGCATCAAGGAACTTTGATACTTTATATGCAAACCCCTTCTATTAAGGTATGCAAGGTAGCAGAAAGCATGAGCATTGGCATTCCCCTAAAAGGTTTTTATTTCCCTTCAAAAGGAGCAAACGCGGGAGGGAAGCCTAAAATTATAGATTGAATACCATGCATCATTCGATGTTCTTGATCTTTTAAATAAGAATGTTTTGGAAAGTGATTCTACTTCACATGCAGTAGGCGTAATCGGAGCTAGCAAAAAGCACACCAAAGCCAAGGACGCACGTGGAGGAGGTAGAAAACCAGGGATTGAGTGAGAGTACGTGGATAAGTTGGGTGATGGACAGTGGGCATGTAAATTCTGTGGACATATCTCAAGGAATGGAAGTGCTACTTGAATCCGTCCTCCTCCCACAAATTTTGGGAGGAGCACTGAAAGGAGACAAAACTGATGGCATAGCACAATGTCAGGCGCCAAACGAACTTTGTAAGGATGCATTGAAAATATTAGGACGACTTCAAGGCCTTCGACGACATAAGGACACAAGTGCAAGAGGGTGCAAAGTAGGTATGGAAGAGACAGTATTGAGGACAAGCAAAGAGAACAAGACGAAGGCGTTGAAGATATGACGATGCCTCCAACATTTTTGTCTGAGGATGGGCTTGATGCAATGGACTAGCTACTTGTAGTATAGGGCAGCAACGAATGGCTGAAATAGTGGACTTGGTTTGATCGAAGCAAACAAAGGAGGGTTGAACCAATATCTCCCACCCGAGCGGCAGTCGGGCTCAACGAAAAAGCTATCGAAGGGTTTTTGTATGCTTTGGGTTGTCCCCACATCTACTTGAGCATAAAGCAATGAAGGAGGCATTTCAAGAGGTTGTTAAGGTGGGACCTTCATTTAGGTTGCTTTTGCACAAGCATGAAGACAATAAAATGGTCGATGACATACACAAGAAGATGGTGGAGAAGGTGAACACAGAATGGGCATATGACCAAAAGCACGACCAATAATGCTAGTGACCGATGAGTGGAACAATACAAACAAGGACCACCTTATTAACTACATAATTGTATCCCTGGAGGTAAGGTATTTCTCAAGTCCGTTGAGATGAAGAACGAGTCCGTGGGGAGCGACTTGGATCTACAAGAAAATAAAGGCCATCATTGAAAGCTTTAAATAAAAAGAATATTTCAAATCATGATGGACAATGCATCAAACTGCAAGTTAGCAGGAGAGATGTTGGAGACAGAATTCCCTAGATTACATAGCATAGGGTGTCAATGCCAGTATTTGAACTTATTATGGAAGGACTGGTATCGGAATCATATGTAGTTTAAAGACCCAATTCTCGAAAAGCATCAAGTTGTAAAGTTCCTTACTAAGAGATTGGAGTGTATACCATATATAAGTGCTTGTGAGTTAAGAATTACTTATAAACCCCGACCCAACACATTTTGCAACCAACTACACTTGTTTAGAGAGATGTCGCGACTAGGTCATTAGCACTTCAATCATACAGAGTTCTTCAAGTGGGAGAGAAAGCAGAGTGGAAGCAAAGGGGGCAAGGCTCTCCAAGAAGCTCACAAACTTGGAGACCTGGTTGCCCATGAATCATTTTTTTTAGAAAGAAGTTGAAAATGTGGTGAAATGGGTCCGTTTATTATTATGCCGTGTGGAGAGTCAATTCTTAAACTTTGAGCATTGGCAAGGTTTGAGGTGTTGGCATTCTCGCGGCAAGCCTCATTACAATACATTGGTCCTAATCAACCATTTGACAATGCCAAACAAGAGAGTCGTTGTTTGATGTCATAACTCATTGGGCCAAATCCTACTCACACACATATATCGTGTCCGCCATGCCTTAGACCCGGTGACCATGATGACATAGACCAACATGGACAAGGAGGTGATGTGGTCAATAAAGAAGGTTGCCAAAGGATATTATCCCAACCCGTAGATTACAAGGCTTTTAACACTTTGAATTTAACCGGGTCGATGGACGGTTGGGTGGTGAAGCGACATTGCGGATCGCCCCACTGTTCATACGGTGCACTCATCAGATACAAACAGGAGTTCATCCCACACCAGCTCCATGCCGATGCAGGCCCTCCACATGACACTACAACCAGTAGCCGGGTTCCATTGGGAAGAGTGAAGGGGCCACTTTACCCCGCCTCCCGGTGGCCTACCTAGGCTGCGGCTTAAAACATACATGTCAAAGATATAAGAGCATCACATATCCACCCTCTAGGTGGTACATCACATCCGTGACAGACAATGATCAAAGACAATGCATGGGAACTTGCACCCAAGGCTCACTCAAAGGACGACTCCCACGCTCAGCTCCTGGCCTTGCATGCACCCGCCATACCTGATTGGGCAAGGAACATTGGTTGCTGTTCACTCCGGCCCTCCCGCCTCCCCCGTGCACACTTTGCGCAGTAGGTAAAAAGTGCTGGGGAACTGACCAGGCTCACGGGAGGTAGCAGCTTGGGCTGGCCCTGCTGGCATCTCCTGGGCCTGAGCAAGGGAAGTGTAGGGACCCTCCAGATCTCACGTGCTTCCACTTAAGGAGGACTAGAGGCCAACGCCCTTATCTGGCCTGAACCACTGGAGAGTGTGAGGACGCACCACTCTGACGGGCACGGAGCCCATGCCTTGCCCACACTTTCGGTGGCAAGCCATTAGGCCTAGTGCCAATGATCCCGGTGAGACATTACACGGAGAGGGATGGTTCAAGAGTCGAACACGAACCTCTTTGTAGCCCGGTCTTTGGCCCCTTCACCCACAACCCGTGTGGTGTGGTTCTTGCACAGAGGTAGAATCTATAGTGTGCTAGAGGCTAATCAGGAGCATCTACTACCAAGCTTTAGGTCTCTACCCCCCTTCCCAATACAAGGAGTTCATGAGATACATCATCCATATACATCATAGAAATCATAGAAGAACTAAAGAACTATATCTAATCTATATCATAGAGTTAGATTCTTTAGTTAGAATCTGATATCTAGAGATCTAGAGGGCTGCTATGGGCAATTTAATAGGCTAAACCTACTGATTCAATGACTAAAAAGATGGTTTGAGCTATTAAATTGCCTAAATACTGATCCTTGAGTTCCTCCTCCCCGACTGAGTTCGACCATCCCCGCCAATAAATGCTCGAATCAAGGAAAACTAATGATGGGTTCTCTGGGGCAGTCGGGAGGCGGTTTTGACCCTTGGGGCAGCCAAAACAGAACTCTAAAACCCTAAAAACGAAAATTGGGTGAGTTAGGGTTTCACTTCCTAAGACAAGGGGTTGACTAGGGTTTCCAATTATCCCCTTTAGGCATGTGGGATAATTGGGAATGGGCCCACTGCCTTTAATGGCTAGGTGGCAAAATGTGCCCTTATGGAAAGGTGTGCACCTTAATAAATGTGCACATTGGTAAATGTGCACATTAATTGCACACTTGGGTATGGCCGACTTGGCATAAAGTATCCACATGGGAAAATGTGCACCTAGATAAATGTGCACATGGGTAAATGTGCACATTACTAAATGCACACTCCTTGCAAGTTGCCCCTAGGGCTACACACTTTGCTTCTCGTCATCGCCACCGTCGGTGGGGGTACGCGTGTGGGGCGTGTGGCGATATATATCGTTTTGGGACCGTATCTCTTTGTCTTTGAACGCGTCATTCTCCCCACCTTGAATGATGTTGTCCGGCAGATCGTGGGTCTCTCCACCTTTGGATCTTCCTAACACGCAATCAAGCATTTTATGCGATATACTATTATAATACTTACACATTTATTAAGATTACCCTAAGGTAATATTTTTTAGAACATTATTAAGCCATTATATTATGGAATAACTTATGAGTTCATAACATCATTAAAACAAGTTTGCTAATAGTTCACTTATCGCGACAATTTAGTTTATCAAAATTTTAAATTAGCGTTGAGGCTCTTTATTCCTTGCAACACATTCCAACAAATTTGTGTTGCAAGTCTTGTCTTCGACCTCCTTGCCCTCGGGCGCTCTATTGGCTTACAGATTCGACACACGTTAGTACCATTTTAATTATTAATAAAATTTTGGTTATATGGTGGGACCACCCCACCTATCTACATGAATGCATGGCTAATCTCCCGTAGGAAGGGATGATTCTTCCATGCGTGCATTGGCGTGGCGGCCCCTATCATGCCTATATGCGCTCATTTTCTCATACTCTAGTTGCCCGGTGGAGGATATCCTTCTGCGTGGCGTTGAAGGATAATTCACTCCCTATCAAAGCATATATGGGCTAAAAGGTGCCCTTTCCTATCAATGCATTCCTTAATGATCTCCTTTCTCGGGTGCGTCTGCTTGGTGGGGCAGTAGACTCTTCTTCCACTCATCAAGCTTTGGCGGTCGTGCCTACATTAGCATTACACCCCGGCCTAGAGATCACCATAGCGGTCTCATCACATCGGGTAGCGCGCGCAACGGCCCATACTAGCATAGGTTGCATCGTAGATTAATCTTAACTACACATAAAATTAATCTACACAAATCGACATGCTCGAGCCGATTTCTTTGGAGATGACCTTGCCCGTCCCATTGCTCCATAAAACCGTGGATGCTTTGCTTTAATAGATCCTTCTTAAAGTACCCGCGTCGCCTCTTCTGCATTAAGTGTTTCCACTTAACCAGAGTATTGGAGGAACTCCGCCTCCTTGTCTTCTTGAAAGCTTTATCAAGAATCAGTGCGGAACTATTTCCACCTCCTCCGATCATTTCTAACAACGTTGGAGTGTCCAAGACTTCGTCTGGATTTGGAGTATGCTTCTTCAACAAACTCACGTGGAAGACCTTATGATCTTTAGGTGTGGTGGCAAATCTAGCTTGTAGGATTGATTACCTACTTTCTGGACTATTTTGAAAGGTCCAGCCCACCTTGGAGCAAGCTTCTTGCAATTCCCGATCCTGAGCTTCGCCTGCTTTACCTTGATTTTCAACCAAACATGGTCGTCAACTTGGAATTCTCTAACTGTTCGATGCTTGTCGGCGATGCTCTTCTGACGACTCCTTGCCGCTAGGAGATATCCTCGAACTTCTTCCACCAGCTGCTGCATATCGGCCAACATCTGCTGCGAAATTTCCACTTTTGACACGGGATTGTGCCAGGTGTCTGGAGTTAGGCATTGATAGCCGTAATTGATCATAAACGACGACATTTGGGATGATTCCTGCTTGGTGCTATTGTATGCAAACTCCACCAAGTGAATAAATTCTTCCCACATACACAAGGCATCTAAAAATATAAACACTATAAGAAAGCACTAAAAAACCACTATAGATGTGGTTTTTCCTACTAAAAATATAATTTTTAATAAAAGCCACATAATATAGTGGTTCATAACTGATACGTGGCTATTTATGTTGACTTTTTGATATAGCATGGTTTATTAAAAGCAATATCATTTTATTATATGGTTTCTAGCATCTAATATGGTTATTCATGTTGGCTTTCTAATGCGCATGACGATAGTGGTATGTAGCACGGTTTTTCAACGCCACTTAAAATATGGCAATTGGTTGAAGTAGTTTATGGCGTGGTTTTATACCAATTTAAATGCCATGTTAATTATTCATGGTAGGTTTTTATTATCACAGTGTACGTTATAAAATGGTTGTGGTTTGTAGCATAGTTTTCAATCGAAAGTTAATTGTCATAGTAATGATTCATAGATATTATCCAAAAAGGATGTGGCTATCAATAGTGGTTACTCATATAAGGCACCCAAAAACAATGATCATAACTAATCAATATCAAACCACTATACATATGGTCTTTTTTGTAATTTTTGTTTTTTTCAAAGCACGTCATACTTTATTCAAATATCAAGCAAACAAATACATGAGAAAATACTTAAGTGTCTTTTGTGTTGTTTGTTTCATTTGTAAATTGTTTTGCATCTTTAGAAAACCAACACACAATAGTGATCCTCGAGAACTATATGCAGTTTTGTATTGAGATACTCCTTACATTGATTAGCGGAGATTTATATCATGGTTTTTCCAAATTTCGTATCGGTTTAATATTCAATGGCCAAGTATATATTGAGGTCATGCTATAATGGTCTTCAAAAGATGAAAATTATTGCCGACATGTATAAAAATTCTCAAGGAGGTTTTCGTATCCCATGGTCAAGTATGTATTGAGGCGATGCTATAATGGCCTTCAGGATGGGAGTCATTCTCGAGATATATAAAACTTCTCAAGGGGCATTCATACCGCCACCATAGCGTATAAAAATACAAGAGTACATAACAATATATATATTTTTTTTTTTTTTAAGTCAAGGATCTGTATATTCAAAAGATAAACGTTTTCATACATACAGTTGAGCCCAGAGCTGCTACCACTTCTCTAATCCATGGATAGCAGTCCAAGCTCTGAGCCTAGTACTCTTTTGCCTCTCTCAACTTCTTCTCCGTAGGATACTACAGGAGAGAGGGACTAATTTCCTAGACTCTAATGACACAACTAGGGCCGATTCTTGGACAAGAACTACCCGACCTCTTCCAAATCGGATACTATGGGGCTGAGTTCATCTTTCCACATGCCCCGGCGCATCATTGCTTCAAAAAAATAGGCCCTGGCGGATATGGCAAAGAAACCCGGACACGAGATTACCGTGCGGCAGAATGAGAGTAGCCAATCACCCAAGGTTTATTTGTCAAACCAGAGGCAAGATCCTCTTTAAGCTTCCTCGTAGAAGATAGTCTTGATCCCATCGAGGGCCTGCGGCGGTAATACTATAGGGGTGCCTCATGTATAAGGCACCTTAAGCCCTTCTTCTCACCAACACACCCGGAGGGAGGCAAGCTAGAATCTTGACCCCGACCCATCGCTTCTGGCCTGCCGGTGCCTTGTCTTCTGCGCAAGACCAGGAATTTAACCTTTCTAGGGTCTCCTAAGCCCACTAGAAGTCAATGGCTTTTGAGTCTGCGTCCCGTTCTGCAAACTACCAATTCTCAAGCCACCCCTTTTGGGAAAGGGGAGCCACGGGCCCCGCTAAATGTGTTGGACAAAACGACCACAAAAGCCATGAAATATTTACGAGGAAATCATAGGCTTGTCTTACGTCAAAAGATTTGGCTTCTTGATACTAACACTTAGGCATAAAAAGAAAAGTCTTTGAGAAAGAGTACTAAAGATGCCAACAACGCCTTCTTCTTAGCTGCCATAGTACCCTAGGGGGCCGACCATTTGTTTCCGGAACCCAAGCTAATCTTGAAGATCCCTTAGGGAAACATTTCCGGGGATTTGTACTAAAAAGCGGTTCCTTCTTCTTGTGGCAGCATATACTCTGGTTTGCTTGTATACGTTTCTACGGAATCTGCCGACCATTCTCCGACCAGGACCACTAGAGGCCCGACAAGAACGAAATCAATGAAGAGGAGCATCACTTTACCTCGAAGCTATCTTGAGGGCACACCTCCCATGGCCCAGGAACCACGTGGTGGAGATCACGAAAACAAAAGCGAGAATACCAAGTTGCACTCACCTGCCAAGAATCACCGAGCCCCTAAAGCTGAAGGATTGGGAGCTAGAAGAAAGTGGAAGGAGGCTTCCGGTTTTGCATGAAAAGGGAACGAAAGAGAGAAGACTTCAAAGCGCAAGAAAGTTCCACCAGCCCGGTCTTGAGGAGCCCGAGATCCCTAACAACCCTCCAAAGATCCGGCGGACCTGATTCCACCAAAAGGGGATGGGGACGGCCATAGCCGCCCCTAGGTTTTCTGCAAGGGAAGCGGTCGCCATCGCCCGACCCGTTATCGACCTCCGATCTGACCCGAATCCAGGTACATAACAATATAATATCGATACTATTAGGCACTTCCCACATATAAAGCATCCAAGTTACCCAAGTTAGTCCCTTTATCCATGGAGGATTCATACCCTGCAATGGGGACACAATCACAATACAAGGGTTCAAACCCTTAATCCCCTAGGCCTTAGATATACTAAACTTATTTGCCTTGACCTTTAATAAGGCAAGGGGGCCTTTAGTAAAAATAAATGATTTTTTTTTTTTTTTTTTTTTTTTTTTTGGGGGGGGGGTGTGGCCACTAACTTTGCATTTAATTACAAAATATAGCCCTATCACCATAAATAATAAAAGGAACCCCCTAATTAAAAAAATAAAAATAAAAAGAACAACCACGGGGGGATTCTTGCCTCTACCTTGCGAACATTACATACAAGAAGGAAGTGTAGTGGCCTCCACTGCCATTTCTCGACCCTATGCTACATACGAAGATATTGACTTGGAAGAATAATGAATGTACACACATTAGATTCAAACATTAAACATTATACAAAACAAGATGCTTCGAGTTCTTCTAACCTACTTACTGGGGCTTTATTAGGCTGGTACTCAATAAATAGCATCATATCGCGAGTATTGAAATGAATATATAATCAAATGGAACTTTTTGATAATATCTCCATTACATAAAAAAATATCAACTAGTCTGAAGTTCAATCATATGCTAAGCAACACTGCCATTCTAAAAAAAAAGATGTCAAAGAATAGCTCTCAATCTTAATACATGGGAGATTTTAAGTTGATAGTCTAATTAATGCATTTTCAATGCAATCATTTTGCATTACATTTATGTTTTGAAATAGTATTGAAACTCCTTACATATCTAGCTTCAATTTTAGCATTACCTGGAATCATGTTGCATAGTATGTATGCCGCGATAATACTCGATTAGGCACATATGCCAAAGGTATTTGGCCAAGCATGATGGTTAAGTACAAATGAGGACCAATGCAACATAGTATCTGGCCAAACATAGATGAATAGGTTTGCAAGCATGATCTTCACAATGTTTATGCACATATAGCCTATGCCAACATATTGGGCTAGACATGCATACTAGAGGTTTTTGGTCGGCTGTTCATAAAGGTTTTAAGCACTATGACTTTCGGAGGTTGCTTGTTAGTTTACTTATTTATTGGATTGTTGACGTTGTCCCGCACAATTTCGTTTCTATTCTATTATAAAATAGTATGCCTAATGATCTTGCATGACAAAAAGCATAGATATTCCTTTGCCTTCTAAGTCTCAGAAATACCTATGTAAATCCATTCCCAAAGTGTGTCTCACATGAGAATGGAGGACTTTTGTCCGGATCGGCGGTCCAAAAGTGATGAGATAACTCTAGACTATGGCTTGAATTGATGTCATTTGTATAGTTGCTTATGTTTTCCTTTGTGCTTTTAAGATGATGGTCTCAAAAATGAGATCAATAAAAGACATAGCTGGAATAGTTTTTGTCAAAAACATTCAAACAACATTGTGGCCTTTATACCTAGATAACAAAAGGGAGCTCTAGGCTGCATGCTAACGATGGTTGATCACGGTCAAGACTTGTTGTGGTGAGGAGGCCTGTCACCGTAAGCCCATATAAATCCGCCTCCACACCCATCCTTTCGTTTAGTGCATAGAAAAAGCCACTATTGGTGGGAGAGAGCGACAACACGGAATTTTCTAATTAGGCCATAGTACACCCCTCTCCCCTTCCCCTCCCTTTTTTTTTTTTTCGCGATCGATACATAATGTATAAAGGTCACTTAATTGGGATGAGATTCACGAATTTCTCGGTGGGTACCCAAACGGCGAGAATCTCGGACCAATTTGATTATCCTTACAACATCATAATTAGGGAAGCTCAAAGTTTCTTGTCTGATTTCTCATCCGCATGGCCAGTTATGCAACATTGAAGGTTCCAACTTCATGTTCTTGGCTCAATTGACATGGGCGTATGAGAATGCACCACTAGAAATTCCAGCAACTCGATTATGATGATGTGTAGGATGGGATGCACCATTAGAAATTCAATCGATTCGATTATGATAGTATTAGGATAGGATACGATAAAGTTTGTAAAATTAGGATAGGATAGGAGGGTATTCTCCCAATGGTTGGGGCTATGATTATGGTATAGTATTGTATAAAAAATAGTATGTTTCAGGCGTTTCGAATAGCTTGTTTGGTTTATTTGTCTTGTTTCTATTTCTGAGTATTTTTGGATGCTTTTCTTGTAATGGTCTGCAAATAGAATGATGTGGGCTTGCAACACGATTCCTCCTCTCTAGTTTCATGCCGATTGAAGCGGGAACTGTTTCCTTCAGCAGAAGCCGTTGTAGCTATCTTACTTGCATCCGTGGCTACAAGCTTATCCTTCTCTGGATCTGGCAGGGTTAAGACGGGGGCGGTCGTTAAAGCTTCCTTCAACAATTCAAACCCCTTTTGGGCTTTCTTGTGCCAATGATCTGCCCAATCTTTCACTTTCTCTGCCCTCGTCAAGTCTGTTAGCGGGGCCGCTATCTTAGCAAAGTTCTTCACGAACTTCTGTAGTACCGCGCTGGGCGAGAAAACCGACCTCATGCCGCGTTCTTGATCGGCCCCGAGATCTTGCTTCAATCTTGGCGGGATCCGTCGAAATGCCTTCTGCTGAGATCACATGACCCATGTATTCTACCTTCTCCGTTGCGAAGTGACACTCCGACAACTTGGCGTAAAACTATTGCCTCTTCAACTTCTCGGCACTCTCCTCAAAGTGTTATGCGCTCCTCAAAGGGATCCGCTATACACCAAAATGTCATCAAAAAGAATACGATCACAAAGGTGTCTAAGAACTCCTGGGAAGATGTAGTTCATGAGCCTCATGAGCGTCATGGCGTTCGATAAGCGAAAAAGGCATGCAGGTGAATTCATAGTGCCCATACCGTCTCACGAAGGCGGTTTTATGGATATCTTCTTCCTTTATCGGGATCTGATGATAACCTGACCTTAAGTCGATTTTGAGAAGACCTTTCCTTGAAGCTGATCCATCAAGTCATCTCGATCCGGGGGGAGCATACTTGTTCTTGATGGTGTGCTTGTTCAACGCACCGTAGTCTATGCACATCCTCAAACTGCCATCCTTCTTCTTGACAAAAGAATGGGGGCTCCAAATGGCGAGACGCTGGGTCCGATGAAGCCTAGGTCGAGCAACTCCCGCAATTGCTTCTTTAGCTTTCCGGCAACTCTGCGTCGTCATTACGTATGGAGCCTTACTTGTCGGCTTCATTCCGGTTCAGTGCTATCTCACACTCGACTCCCCTATAAGGAGGTGCTTCGATCTCGTCGGGGAAAGATAGGTGGAATTAAGGTGATCAAAGCGAGCTATTTGCCCGACAGCTTGCTAAGCACCTTGTCTTCTTTGCTTTCTTCGACTCGACTCTTCAATCTCAAGCTTGAGGATGTATGCTACTGCAAGCTCTTGATGCACTTGAGCATAAAGCAGAAGACGCCTGCTGCATGATGGGGAACAACTTCTTTTTGTGATCTCGATGATCTTGCGATTCGGGCGTTAGGAAGGTCACTTCGGCTTTCCACAATCAATGATGGCCCTATTTGGTCCAAGGTACTCCATTCCTATCATCAAATCATACTTGCCAATGCCCATTACTTACGCCCCCATCACGGATATTAATCCTGGTACGTGGATGTCGAAAGTTGATCCTCTTACTGCCCGATGCGCCTTCTTGCCCCCACTTGCTAAAAAACTCGCCCTTGGCCGACTTTAATGGTTTCAACTTCAACATTTCAACCATTCTAGAGGGCCTTAAAGTTATGGCTACTTCCCGAGTCTATCGGGGACTATGAAAGACTTGGTCTTGGCCTTTTCCTCTTGTAGAAATTATCTTATCTTGGCTCTGCAGCGTTACGTATCTATTGCGGCAAAGATGTGACACTCACCACGAATGTGGTGGCCGAGTGCCCGGCTGTCGTCGTCGGATAGAGTGTCCCAATCTCTAACTTTCATATTTGCACTCATGACGCAAGGCGATTCATTTGTCCTATGGCGGCTGGCGATGATGTGGCAGCTCCACGCTTTAAACATACGGCCCGTGAGTACATTTTCGGCGGAAATCCCGGTCGGCTCATCAACGCCACCAGGCCCTCAGGTCTATCCGCCTCTGGAATCCTCCGTGTAGTGCGGGAAGGGCCTAAAAGGTGTCTTCGCCCTTCCTCTATGGGCTCCTATCCACCCGGAAGCATAACATGTCGAGAACTAGCAATACAATACAACATGCTACCTCGAGGGGTAGCTCAATGTATATCCATAGATGCAAAGAACATAATCATATGCCATAAAACATGAAAGATCCTACCCGTGGGTCCGACCGAAAGGAAGTCGATATTTGGATAGGCCTCAAGATAGAGGAACCGAATCATAACAATGGCGGGCTGGCATAAGACAATGGCTAGGGTTGACCACTCCATCCGCCCCTCCCGTGCATACTTTGCGGATGGGCTAGATCAATGCATGTGGCATGACTCTAACCTTCCGGATCACGCAATCCCATGGCATCACCCATCGGGACTACTCCGGGTTGCATCTCCCCACGGTCCGGACGAGGTAGGAAGGGTTGCATCTCCCCTTCAGGGGTCTAGAGGCTCCCACGGCGGCTAGAGAATCGTGGCGGCACCACGATTAGGCTTACCGACCGAACCCCCAAAACAAGAGCCAAGCTGGCACTTGCAACTCTTGAGAGGCGGGGGCAACACCATTGCCCGGGGAGGTGTCCCGGACCCATGCTTCGGCCCACGAAGTGGCCAGACCATAAGCCTAGCCCACTATGGGATCCCAGAAGCCCCACTGGGGGATCCACCCTCCATCTTGCCTCTAGCCCGTTGTGTAGTCTTTGAGTCACATCATAGCTTCCATAGTCAGGTGGGTTCCTATGCACAGGGGCAACTAATAGGAACTAAGGGGGATCTACACTGGGAGCATACTACACATCTGGCCCTAGGTCTCTACCCCCTTCCCAACACAAGAGGAACAACATGATCAACCATCATCACATAAACATCATGAACAATATCATATGAACATCTTAACCTAATCATACATATCTAACTATCAGTTAGGGTTCCTTGATTAGGGTTCAAGATGTTCAACAATGGATCTAGGGTGGCTCTACTCTAGACACAAAATACTAACCCACCTGGAATGCTAACTCCCAGGTGAACTAACATAAACTCTACTCAACCTACCTCCTCCGGGAGGCGCTTCCTCCCATCCCACGGCGTCTCCATGCTCCTTGGCGAGGTTCGAAGACTTGCTCCCTCAGCGATCATACACACACCTTCGGGCTGCTTTGCTCCGAGGCTAGGCTATGCCGAGCGATGCGAGAAGCGGGGTTTTGAACGCGTGGATGAAGCTCGAGTGCTAGGTCAGGGAAAAAGGTCTAGGGTTAGGGTTAGAGCTAATATAGGTGTGGGTGTGGGATGCCGCATTGGCACCACTAGGATGAGGCCGTGTGGCGGTTGCTCCAATAGGATAAGGCCATGTGGAAATGGGCCTTATCCTAAGGTTATCTAAGTTAAACAATTAACTTAGATGTACTTACCCACTTATCCAAGGCATACAAGGCTACCTAGGTAGGCTTGTGTGGTGTGAGTCGAGAATATATCGTATTTAGGGCATTATATTCCTTGGGGCATCACATTCTCCCCCCAGGACAATCTTTGTCCTCGGCATTGCGCTAAAATGACGAGCCTATCTATCACTGCCAAAACAACACAAGATCATACACCTAAGTTTAATTCAAACGATCAACTTCCTATTAAAGTTAAATGTCAAAATTTAGGCTATATTTGTACTTATACAAAATTATATAGCCTTAAACAAGATTACTTCTTACAATAATTCAAAACATTATTATAAGAGTTATTAGGGTTCATAATCTAAATTATGGTTCCCCCATCTTCTCGTAATGCACCCCACCTCAAAGCTCCTTCTCACTTGCCTGCACATGGAGCACATTACGTTAGTTTAATTAATAAGTTTGTGGTTTTAGGGGACCACCCCCCTTACCATACCTTGCACTCGATCATGGCCCTTTCGGATTTGAGCTTAAGGACCATTTAAGATGATCCCATCATCGCCCATGATCAAGTGCTACCTTGTACTCGGTTACCCGGTGCCGAGTACCCCTAGTGCATCATGCCCCAAGGGTTTCAAGCTAGGGAACGTCTCACGATCCCATCATCGCACATGATCACTTTGACCTTCACCATGACCCCCTATGGCGGTGTGCGATCCCCACATGGTGGCATAGGAACATCCGGCCGATGTCCCATCATGCGCGCACCATGCCTTTCCTTCTCTCTCTCGCATGACCCTAGTGGTCATGCGCTACCCTCTGGTGCATGTTGCCTAAGGGCGCATGTAAAGGCTTATCCCATCGCCGCCCACATGTTCCAAGATTACGGCATATGTATTCCACTAGCTAGAATACATGCGCGAGGAACTAGAGGCTAACTAAGAAACATGCTAAGCTAACCTCGGCATGGTGGGGTTCGACCAAATTAGGAGGCGACTTCGCCCATCAAACTCCTTCATAAACTCACGGGTATTGCTTCTCCAAATCTGCTTCAATACCCATGTCGCGTCTTCCGCGGGCAAGTGCTTCCCTTGACCAAATCTTTGGAGGGGCGAGACCTCCTAGTCTTCTTGAATGACTTGTCAAGAAATGCTTTCGGGGCACAATTTCAACTTGCTCCTAGAGTCATTTCCAACAAAGTTGGAATATCCAAGACCTCTCCTCGGGGGTTAGGATTGTGCCTTTTTAATAAACTTACGTGGAAAACCTTGTGAACTTTGAGATGGGCGGAAGATCCAACTTGTAGGCTTGGGAGCCCCTCTCTCCAAAATCTTGAGCGGACCAGCCCACCTAGGGGCAAGCTTCTTGCAACTCCCAATCCGAAGCTTAGCTTGCTTGACCTTGATCTTCAACCCTGCGCTATCGCCTACCTTGAACTCTCTTACGGTCACGTGGCTTGTCGGCTACACTCTTACTGCCCGACTTCTTGTCGCTAGGAGGTAGCCCCTCACTTCTTCCACCAACTCTTTGCATATCTCCTAGCATCTCTTTGGGACACTTCAACCTTTGACGCGGGATTGTGCCAAGTGTCGGGGGTTAAGCTAATCGGTGCGCCCGTAATTTACCATGAAAGGGACATCACGAGATGACTCTGTTTTGGCACTATTGTGGCGAATTCCACCAAGTGGATGTACTCATCCCACTTGATTGCTTATTCCACACAAAGCTTCTAAGCATATCTTCAATGATTCGATTCGTCCTCTCCGATGGACCATCGTTTGGGGATGATATGCGTGCTCATGGAGAGCTTAAATACGAATGGTCTTGAAGAGGTCCTGCCAAAAAAAGTACTCATAAATTTGGAATCTCTATCCGATATTATCTCCCGAGGCATGCCATGGAGCCTAAAATCTCCTTCACAAATAGTTTGGCGGTATCTAATCTTTGTGTGGGTAGTTCTACAAGGCACAAAATGTGCCATCTTGGATAATTTTTTCTACTACGACCATCAATGCATCTTTGCCTCGAAGAGTCTTGGGAGATCTGTGATAAAATCCATACTTACCACTTCCCACTTCGCATTTGGCAGAGCGCTAGAGGTTCAAGGCACACGGAATTGGCTGCTCGCTTTGATTTCTTTGGCACAAGTGACACTCATGAATATATCTTGCTATCTCGCTTCTTCATTCCGGCCGAAGTAGCTACCCGAATCTTGAAGTAGGTCTTCATAAACCACATGCCATCCCTATTATTGGGTTGTTGTGTGTGTCATGGAGAATTAGCTTCCTTATCACGATGATTCGGGCACACACAACTTATGCTTATGATACAACAAGTTGCCTTCCTTCTTATAATGCTTGAAGGCTTCGTTCCTTATCTGTTCTAGCCTCTCTAGAAAGGCTTTCCCATACCTCCTTGAAATCACCATCGGATGGTAATGTCTCCTCAAGTTAATATAAAAAATTTTTGTGTAAATAATGTGTCCAATCTTGCTTAATCAGGTTAAGATATTGAATTCTAGCTTTTGTTTTGGTCAAAACTGGAGTTTTTGAGCAAAATTGAGGCGATGTCTCTGCGTCGCGCCGGGGAAAATGAGAATCTCATTTTTCGGGCTGGGCATAACGATGTGAACTATGCCCTAAAATGCCCAAAAGCTGCTCCAAAGCGACAAAATAAAGGGGTCATTGCCTTTAACTTCGACAAGTTGAGTAGAATTACACCCTCGGATCACCCAAATTGATTAAGTTTAGCCCATTTAGAGCCCATGTCTCACGCGTCGCCATGGCAGAAAATGAACTTTTCATTATCGGTGCTGGGCATAGCGTGTGAACCTCGACCAATTTCTTCACCATGCCATCCACGAATGATCTCCAGTCATTGCAATAGGTCATTTAGTTGTTCTTAGCATGCCTAAACCCTAAAAGTAGCCTTCAAACTCTCAATTGCACCTCTTAATAGGTCGAGAATCACCCAATCCAAGTAAATTCAGGTCATCCAAAATTAGGGTTTTCCCCTTTTTCTATAAATAGGTCCCCATTTCTCATTTAGCACTCGCAAGTTGCTCTCGGCTTGGAAGGCGATCTTCCAGGCTCCACGGTAACTTCTGCATCTGTTTGATACTCTCTCTTCGCCGCTAGATCAATGGCCGCTGCTGACTTGAGGCGATGGTGCAGTGCCAATGCCCATCTTTGAGGGCGGATGTCAATGACATCTTCAAGTCTTTGGGAAAAATAGATGTCAAGCCCATTTGAATGCAACCCGACATATAGACAAGTCTTAGCGAGTTCCAAGCTAGGGTAGGACCTCCCCTTGTCCAGCTCCCCTTGCATAGGGTATTTTGTTCCCCGCCCATCCCTTCAAATAGCCTTGGGTGATGTCCCCAACATCGCCAAGTATTTAACTAACAAAGGCGCAGAGGCTGCGGACTACATGGTCACGGCGGTTAACGGGGACCAAGTATTTCTCCTACGCAGCCCTAGCTATTTTCCTATCCCACCGTGCGAAAACCCAATGGGGCAACCTCTATCCCTCAGATGGAGGTGGACCCCATAGCGATCAAGCGGAAGAGCGGATGCTTTTTAAGTACCGGCAAGAGCAAGAAGGAAGAGAAGAGGAAGAGGTGGACTGACGAAGAGTACCAGAGCTAGACTCGAGGAGGAGGAGCGGCGACAAGCGGAAGAAGGAGCTGGACAACCCGGCGGCCCGTGAGAACATCCGAAGTTGCTCCGGGCATCCAAGCCTAGCCCCTATCATCATCGTGAGGAGAGGAGTATCTACTCCTCGGCGACATCGAACCTCCCAGAATGCAAGGGAGGAGCTCGGTGGATGAGCCTCCCCGCAACTGACGGAGGATCCGACTTAGGGCGACTTCATCATCCGGGAAGTCCTCGGACTTTAAAGCTTCAAGTCCCGGGAAAGCCAGACACCTATAGGGGTGGACTTGGGCATCGAGGGCCCTCTGGCAACATCGGGCAAAATGATGGAAGCCAGCGAGGCCTGTGGAGGAGGTTCCTAGCCCTCCGAGGGAATAGATGGGGATCCATTGGCAAGACCATAGGCATCTTAATGCGGGCCGACACCACCTCCAACAAGGGCTTGGGGAATGCGACCTGAGTGAGTCGACACCACAATTGAAGACTCTTGGGACCTCTTGAGATAGAGGTAAGTGGCGAATGTGCGAGGCTGACGCGCCGAGCTGGAGGCCAAACAAGCGGAGAAGCTTCGACCCGACACACAATGGAGTCCACGAGGTACTACACGCCCTTCTTCTTTGGATGGGAGAATGGCGGTGATACACCGCCAAATTCAACCGGGGGTGAAGAAGGAGTGTTCATGCTTATTGCACTCTCAGGGCGGGGCATGCTCGCGAATAGCGGCAAATGTCGACTATCTTTCCCTAGTCAAGAGCAATGGCACTTGACCTCTTCCGACTTCGCCGTACCCCATCGACGGGCAGGCGAGATTAGCGTGTATGACCTACATCCGACCCATGAGGTGGAAAGAGTTGGCGAAACCTTGCCGAGGCGGCTGCGTCGACAAATGTCCTCGAGGAACTTGGGACATTCGGTAGGAACGACCCAAGTTAAGAAGTTCCTTGAGGACAACCCGTCCCCTGGCGATTTCAAGAATAGTTAAACTCTTGATCCGGAGGCTTTTTGTACTAAAATATTTATATAATATGAATATAATTCCTTTTGCACTTTAAATGTTTTGTTGATGTACCGTGTTTCCCCAACTATACCAACAAACATAAATAATGCAAGAGAACAAAGTAAAACTAACCATATAGCCATGAATTACTTGTGTATGCAGCTAAGAGGTCTAGGCTCTGGGAACGACAACGCCAAAGACCATATGGAAAAACGAGAGTCCACCGAGCCACCCGGCAAGGAACTTGTTTGAGGAATTCGGACCCATAACAGGAAAGAGGAGATATCCACCAGAGATGAAACGGACCTTGAACGAGATAAAGGCTTTCGGGCCGCGCCTGAGCCGAGGAGAGCGGGTTCGGTGAACTGGCAGCTTCGGTTGCCCGCGAGGCATCAACTTCAGAAAGAGGAAGAGACAAGAAGAGCAAGAGGAGGAGGTCCTCCAGCCAGAATCCTCCGACCTCAAGCTCAGATTGGGACTCGACTCAGAGGAAGAGGAAGAAGCGGGCCGAGGACGAGATGAAAGGAGATGAAAAGCGGCAGATGGAAATGGAAGAGGAATATCAGATGGACGACAAAAAGGGACACAAGAACCTCGACTGAAGAAGGGAAACTCGATTGGGAATGTTTGGAAGGCGGGGAAGCTCGAGCAATTCGGCAGGCTATGTGTGCATGGAGGCAGTAGGCTTGCTCGAGGAGATAGTGAATATGGCAACGGCTTATGGTATGAAGAACAAGGATAAAGGTGGTGGCAAAAATGCTTAACCCGAAGGAGCAAATACAAGATTTGGTGGAAAGGGTATCAAAGGCCCATGGTTTGAGCAGGGATGCTTGCCGGGTTCAAGAAGTTTGCTAAAGCCTCAAAGCGCCACGTCCCAAGAGAGCACAAGTCCGGCATGATGCGGCAGTTCTATAGGATGCGGCAAGGAAACTCGTCGAATCGTAAATATCTGAGAAGAATTCATGAGGCTAAAGTCACGTAAAGCAAAGTTGGGTGAAAATCGCGGTGGAGAGTCTGTATTGAGGGATTGAGAACGATGAGATCCTTAAGCTTGGGAACAATAAACCCTAAGGCGGTATCGGGCGAATCCAATGCAATAAGTTTGCAGAGCAGACTCGGAAACGTGGGCGGAGGCGGCGATATTATCGGGACAAAGGCAAGGTAACAGAGGCTATAGCCCAGGGGCAGCCCGACCCAGAGCCCAGCTAGAGCCCCATATGGTGGCAACGAGGCGGCGGCGGAGAAGAAGCGGTGTCCTTCAAGGACAAGCGAGGGGGGTCAAACTACTCAAGGCGGGTCACGATCCTTTTGCGGGGCTATGCCAAGGGAAAGAGACAGGGAGTGCATAGAAAAGTAGCTTTGCTTAAGGTGTGACGTTCCAGGGAATATACGCCCTAAACACATTATATTCACGGACCGCCACCATACAAAACACCTAGGGTAGCCTTGTATGCCTTGGATAAGTGGCGAAGGGGTGCACATCTAAGTTAATTGTTTGCTTAGATAACCTTAGGATAAGGCCCATTTCCACATGGCCTTATCTATTGGGCAACCTTTAGCCACGGCCTCATCCTAGTGGTGCCCGTGGCATCCCGTGGACCCACACCTATATTAGCTCTAACCCTAACCCTAGACCTTTTTCCTGACCCTAGCACCTGAGCTCTCATCCCGTGCGAAACCCCGTTTGAGCATTGTTAAATCATAGCCTAGCCCTTGGGAGCGGACCCACGGAAGGTGTGTATGATGGTTGAGGGAGCAAGTCTTGAACCTCGTCAAGGAGCATGGAGATGCGGGGGATGGGAGGAAGCTGAGGAGGAGGTAGGTTGAGTAGAGTTTATGTTAGTTCACACAGGAGTTAGCATTCGAGGTGGGTTAGTATTTTGTGTCTAGAGTAGAGCCACCCTAGATCCATTGTTGAACATCTTGAACCCTAATCAAAGGAACCCTAAGCGATAGTTAGATATGTATGATTAGGTTAAGATGTTCATATGATATTGTTCATGATGTTTATGTGATGATGGTTGATCATGTTGTTCCTCTTGTGTTGGGAAGGGGGGTAGAGACCTAGGGGCGGATGTAGTATGCTCTAGTGTAGATCCCTTAGTTCCTATTAGTTGCGGCGTGCATAGGAACCCACCAGGACTATGGAAGCTATGATGTGACTCAGCACTACACTTGGGGCTAGAGGCAAGATGGAGGGTGGATCCCAGGAGTGGGGCTTGGGGATCCCATAGTGGGCTAGGCTTATGGTGGGTCACCCGTGTGGGCCGAGCATGGGTGGGAACACCTCACAGGGCAATGGTGTTGCCCCGCCTCTCAAGAGTTGCAAGTGCCAGCTTGGCTCTTGTTTTGGGGGTTTGGTCAGTGCGAATCGTGTGCCCACGATTCTCTAGCCTTCCCGTGGAGCCTCTAGACCCGGGAAGGGGAGATGCAACCCTTCCTACCTCGTCGGACCGAGGAGATGCAGCACGGGTAGTCAGATGGGTGATGCCATGGGACTGGCGTGTCAGGAAGGTTAGAGTCATGCCACGCTTGATCTAGCCCATCTGCAAAGTATGCAGGGGGGGGCGGATGGAGTGGTCAACCCTAGCCATTGTCTTATGCCAGCCCCGCCATTGTTATGATTAGGCGCTCTATCTTGAGGCCTATCGATTAGGACTTCCTTTAAATTGTCGGAACCCGCAGGTAGGATCTTTCATGTTTTATGGCATATGATTATGTTCTTTGCATCTATGGATATGCGATTGAGCTACCCTCGAGGTAGCATGTTGTATTGTATTGCTAGTTACGACATGTTATGCTTTTTGTGATAGGAGCCCATAGGGGAAGGAGCGCGCAAAGAACACACCCGTGTCCCCTTCACTTTCTCACGGAGGATTCGAGTCGGGATAGAAGAGGGAACTGTCGCGGTTGATGGCCCGGACGGGATTTCTACCCGAGTGTACGGTAGGGCGCCATATATTTAGCGAGGGCGTCAATGGTATCAGGCGATGTTCTTGGTTGACCAGAACTAGCGACCATTCCATGAAAGTAGTCTAACAGGCCTATAGGGGGTGTGAAATAAAAATTTCCACCATCGAACCTCGAAATAGGGAAAAAATTTTCTCCAGGGGTAGTGGGTCCGAAATTAGGTTAAAGCAAATGAGTCAAATTCACCTTCTAGTAAAATTGGGTGAAAATTATGCATGCATCAAATTTCACCTAAAATGGGTAGAAGAATCATGCCAATGGGAGACCTGGGTGAAAAATGGGCAAATCTATAATTAATACTTCAAACTATTAGGAAATTTGAAATTCTTAAGGTATATCGAATTTTTAGTATATGTATTAGAAATTAAACATATATTAATAATAAAGGGGTACTATGGGGTAATTAATAAGGGGCTAATAAGTAGGCCTATTAATGATAGGAGAATATTCCGGGGACCCTTCCTTTTTAAATAGTCTTGCCACCTCATTTTCCCTCAAACTTTTCCTCCACCTTATCTCTCTTGATCAGCCTTACGTCCACCCGTTTTTCTAGGCCGTCAAGTATGGCTCGCACCAAAAGTATGGCGGCTAGGAAGTTCGGCGAAGCGACCCACGCTCGATAAGTTGAGTAGCGGCGGGGACTTTCCTCAAGAAAATCCGGAGCACCTTGACCTAAGCCGGGAAGGGCCTTCTCGGCGGCGGCATTAAACAGGGAAGCCATGGCGAGGGAGTGGGGACTGTGATGGCCTTCGGGCGGGCCAGGGAGAATCGAGAATCGCGGACGCCGGACTCGGACAGAGGAGGCGGTAGAAGCGAGGTTAAGAAGCGGGTGGAAGAGGCGCAGCCCCGGAAGAAGAGGCAAGCAGGAGAAAGGCCAGATCCGCCGGGCCAGGACGAGGCGGAGGTAGAAAAAGTTGAGAAAAGCGAGGGCCGGAAGCGCCATCCATTTTGGATCAGATCATGAACTGCGCAAATCGGATCAGGCAAATCGGAGACAAAGGCCACCTGCTATCCCGGTGTGGCCCAAGCCACCTAAGGTGGATTCCCAAAGCTTTGGCCGAAGGCGGCGATCCTTGCCACGCCGAAGGAGGGCCGCCTCTACCCGGCGCCGCCTCAAAGAAGTGTATCAACAGCCACCTGGAGTCGATTGGGCGAGGTACTGTGATGAAATGCTTGCCGGCCATGATCAACGCCAGGTGGAGGGGGCGGCCACCAAAGCAGCCAAGCCGCCGCCCGCGCGGCCAGGAGAAGCGAGAAGAAAGGTCCATCCCCGCGGGCCTAATTGATACACTCCCGTGTCTTCCGGGAGATTAAGCACTTTCAACAGTGCACTAATCTCCTGATTAGGAAGGCACCGTTCGAGCGGCTCATGCGGGAGGTGATGCAGGAGTTCGTCACCAACTATAGGGTGACATCGCTGACCACAAGGGTGTTGCGGTGTAGCCGCTGGAGGCGAGCTCACCCGGCTCTTGAGGAGGGAAACCTTTGCGCGATCCACGCGAAGAGGGTAACCCTGATGCCCAAGGACATACACCTGGCGCGTCGCATCCGCAAGGAATGCCCTTGAGGATGCAAATTTTTTGTGTAAAAAAGTGTAATTATTAAGTTTCCCCTATAAATATAAAATTTTGTTGCAAACTGACCTTAATTCTTGTATGAAAATGTGTTTAAGTAGCTCAAATTTTACTTAAGTTTTGGCCATTGAAATTGGAATGTGGAAAGAAAAATTAATTAGTTAGAAACCCTAGCTTAATTAGTCAAAAAATTGCCAAGCTGGAGCAAGGATGCATCATGAAAGCCTTTCGGCCCTAAATAGCGAGGCTATTTCTCTTGACGCCACCGATTTAGGCATTTCGATACTAATCGTGTCCAATTTAAGTAAGAAAAATTGCTAGTTAGGTTAGAAGCATCTTTGAAAAGTTATGTTAGGATGTTTAAATTCCCAAAACCTTTCATAGGAATAGAAATGACCCGAAACAAGATCGCATCGCCAAAAAACTGTTTGCACCCTCGGCCTTGAGAGCTATTTCTCATGACGCCACCGATTAAGCCCAAATTTGCCCAGATTGACCAATTTGACCCAACAAAGCGTCATGTAGTGTTTCTTGCTTTGCTTTGCTTAGAATTGCACTTCATGGTAGTTCATTTGGACACCATGGCCATAGATTTGAGGTCTTCTCTCATCAAGAACCTTTGCATTACGCGGACCCGAGGTATTCCTAGTCTATAAAAGGGCCTCATTTGTCATTTTTCCCCCCCATCAGGCTGCTCTCGGCCCCTTTGGCGATTTTCTAGTACTTTGCTCATTCCATCAACCATTTTCCATAGCCATCTTTGCTCAATGGCGCCATCAAGATTTGTTAGATGGTACAATGACTCCAATCACATCCGTGAATTCCCTGCTGAGCAAGCCTTTCATGTCTTTGATCATCTCTTTGATCTTCATGCCACCTTAACCAGAACTCCTTACTACTCTGACATCATTTGCCAATATGATCAGCACATTCTACCCTGAGAAGTTAGCTTGCCACCTAGGGGAGGGAAATGGGTTTTCTTAGACACTCTTACCCAAGCCATAGGTGGGGGATCCAGGGGCAAGAGTAGGCTGTGGGATAGAACCAGAAACATGCCAGACTACATGACCTGTAAGCATCATAGGCATAGGTTGAAGCAGCTTTAGCCTTATTCATGCAGTATAGGGCAGTCAACCAACCAGGGGAGCCATCAATTCAACCTTTGGATTTGGCACCTCTCGACACTCGGGCAGCCCAGATAAGCATCCATGAGATCGAGACTACGGCGTACGAGCATTACGGCTCCACATCAGAAGCACCTATGTTGATTGAAGGCGGGATTACGAAGAGGAGGAGGAGGAAGAGAACCCAAGTTGGGAGATGAGGGAGGCAAGAAGGATGGAGGCGTCTAGCTCAACAACGGGGAAGCACTAAAGGCGGGATTTCGAGCCACCAATGGGTATCCGCGGCCCTCACCTCGGTGATCATCGGCCGAGGAGTATATATTGCCAATCGATATCCTCAATCTTCCCTATTGCCGAGAGGAGGACCTCGGGATCGATGAGCTCCTAAGCCTTATGGCACAAGAAGCGGGGGTAGTGGCTTCATCGACTACTCCTACCAAGAGATTCCACGGGGAGGTGGCCGGCGACACTCCTATGAGAAACTATGTTGGACATCCAGCGTATCAGCATTAGGTACATGTTTATTGGCGAGGAACCCATCATCCCGGAAGAAGAGTTTGAAATCCAAAGAGGTTGTACAAGCGGGAAGAGGCCCAAGCTCGGCCGACCAGTGCGCTCCAGGGCATGCGTGAACCATCTAGCAGACATCAATTTGGAGAACTAACAACTATGTGGAGAGACCACGAAGATCTTACTTTGCAATAGATGTGTTCGGCAAGGCGGCTCAAAAGGAAAATACGGGAGCCACGGGGCCGCCACGAGGGTAAATCACTCGGGTACTATCTTAGGCCCTTAGCCAAGGGCCGGATGATAGTCTTCCACAAGGAGTTCAGCCCAAGGGTGAAGAATCCCAGTGGCGCTCCTCATAGCACTCTCGGGGCTTTGGACACCACGCCCGGGATGGATTTCGGGATGGACCATGTGATTCTCTTCAAAAGATCTGTAGCCCTTCATGCCCCTCGACTTATGGGGGCCACCTCGGGGATGCGCGCGTCGATGGTGGCGGCAAGCGCACGAGAACTCCCGGCACCACGGTTAAAGGCATTGGAGGGAGGATCGGCGCCGAGAATCCATGAGAACATGGGCAAGGGCACGAGATTCAAGAAAATCAAGAACTTCTTCAAAGCGACATCGTTGATGGAAGACTTGTTTTGTTAATTAACTAAAATGTATTGTAACTCCCTTTTCACTATTATCATGTAATTCATGAAATGTATTTCTAAATACCAATGAATGTCTTACCATGATCTTGACTTGTAAGTGGAATTTTCATATGATTTCTTTTGTATCTAACAACAATTCAATTTTAAGCAAGAACAACTAGAGTGTAACTTAAATAACAAGCATTGATGATTAATCCTTGCGGCCAAGGAACACATGCTCGGGTTCTCAAGGCCAAGGCCGACACCACCCGATGGGTACCCGAAACCTATTTGGGCGTGATCAAGATGATAACAACGGCGATATGGCCAGGAAGCAATCAAGCGCAAGGCTCGTCCAGATGAGGAACCAGATGCATCAGCTGATACACTGGGCCACCCCATTGATGAATGCCCAAGAATATGCACCTGCTCCACCACCACCTCCACCGCTACCTCAGCAAGGCATCGAGGAAGGTCCGCGATGGGAGGGGCGGGACAATCGAGGGAATGTCGAGGCAGGGAAGAGGAAAAGGAAAGCGAAGGAGTCAACACCACCTAGCTCCGGCTCATGTGAACGCGAGACGGTCATGGCGGTTCTAGCTCGAGATAGTGAGTCCGACACTCCACGAGGTGAGAGCAGGCAAGGAAGGAAGATGATTATCAAAAAAAGTTAGCGGTGCTATGAGCAATGTGTGGAAGACTAGGAAGTTGGGTGAGTTCTCGGGAAGGGCGGATCAGGTATGGCGGAAAGCTTTGGCTTGGCGAGATGGAAGAGTTCGGCAACTCTTATGGCATGAAGGATAAGGATATAGGGAAGGTTGCTACAGCAAACTTGATAGGGGCAACTAGAATCGGTGTGGAAAGGCTATGCGAAGTCAACAAGCTCAAAAGGAGCGATTCTTGATTCAAGACCTTGACAAGGCTTTTAGAGACATTATGTGCCTAGGTTACATACTAGCAGGCAGATCCAGCGAGTTCTATAGATTGAACGAGGGGGTACATTATGGAGTTGCAAAGTATCTGAGGAATTTATGCGACTTAGACTCCATGTTCTGGAGTATCGGAAAGGCAAGCGGTCGAAACTTACATTGAGGGATTGAGCGGCAATATCAAAAGGCTAGTCAGAGCAATCAACCCCTATGTCGAAGCGAGAGGATAAAGCCATAAGTTTGGAAGAAGCTCGCGCCGGGTGAGAGACAATCGGCCTTCAAAAGGAAAGTCAGCGGGGCCGTTACCAAAGGGCAACTTGAGAGTAAGCAATCTGGCAACTTCGCCATCAGGGAGGCCAGCGGCATGGAAGAGCTGGGGTAAGAACTTTGGGGACCGTAAGTTGAGCGGGGAGAATGCATCGGGGCAGCATGTTAAAGCGTATTCTAGGACATGTATTTACAAAAAAGTTCAAGGGGTGTTCTCCTTGATGTGCCTAACCAAGATGCATATCACCGCCTCATGGCGTGACCCTCTTGGCGTGTGGCGTGCGGCCGTCAGATCTTCAAAGTGCTTTGCACCGGTTTTGCCTGCACGCCTCCTGCAGGCACAACAACATTTCTTGGTCACCCGCATGTATGTGTTATACTCTTGCATAACCTCTCGGGACCAAGCGTTGAAAACGGTGCGGGGGGATCAAGTCCGTAACCCATTTGAAGTGCGGTTTCTTTGAGGGCTCTCTGCTCCTTACGCTTCTTTGTTGGTCCGCTTCTTTCACGGTGCTCTGGGAGGCTTGGGCTGCGGGTGGTGGCGGCCGAGGCGGCGCCTTTGTGGGTGCCGCCTTCAATTGTTCTCACCACATGCTCTTGGTAGTAAGCGTTGTATGTCTCCCACCGTCATATGCAGCGTTGTGCTCCTTGATCTTCTTCTGATAGACCTTGACGGGGTCTATCACGTACGCCTCCCATTGTGGCCGCGGGGCTTTAACTCTATCCCGTCGGAAGGTGGGGCCATTTGCCGGGCTGCTCCTCTTCTGGTGCCACCTGCTGAGGTACTTCCTTCTCCACGGCCGGGGGTTTCGAAGAGCTTGCCCCCTCTGTGTTGGGGACGTAATCCTCGTCCGAGTCGTCGGTCGAAGGTGGGGTCTGCTCGCCTGATGGCTCATTGATGACGGGACCTTGCCCTCGCTTACCAACCTTCACAACTCTTCTGTTACCCGCCTTAATGCCTTTGGCCTTCCTCTTCTTCGGCTCACCGGCTGTGCTAGGCTCGTCCTCCCGTCTCTTCGTCCTCCTCTCTCGGCGGCGCTCTTTGGCTTCATACTTACTGATGAATGCCGCGAGGTCTTCTTCTTCAGCAGGACTAAGCTTCGGCTGCCGCTGCTCCTCCCTCTCCTCAGCTTCCTGCAGACGGGCCCAAGCTTCGAGTTGTTCCTCGACGGTCGGTTGTCCCTTCTGCTCCCGTTCCTCCTTGCTCCTCCTTTCCTCCTCGGCGATTTCTTCGAGGATCTGGTGCATGACATCTGGCTGCTCCTCCCCTATGACCTCCGTTCCGTCGCTTTGGCCCGAGTCTGCCTCCTCACTTGATGACGATTCGCCTTGCCAGAAAAGGCGTTCTTGGAGTATCCTCTGAATCAGGGCGGGATCACTGGCGCTGGAAGATTCGCCTCGGCGGGGCTTCCTAGCAGTCTGCTTTGTCCGGGCCATGTTCGACGGTTCGCCGATCCGAGCTATGCGCCAGAAGATCGCCTTGGCAAAAGAGAGCAGATTTTCTACGGAAGGAACGCGGAAATGGGGAGGGTCTAGATCTATTTATAGGGGTCGATTTTAGGTCAAACTTCAACCTACCTTTTTGGGTCATCTAGAACGTCTAAAACACCTAAATTCGAGCATGGTCTCACACGTTGCGCCCAGCCCGATAATGAAAGATTCATTTTCTGTCCTGGCGCAACGTGTGAGACATGGTGGTTCCTACCACTAAATTTTGTACTTTTTAAATATGTAACATGTCAATTCTACTGATTCCTAGCTTAAAATTAGAATTATCAAGTTATTTTTCTGTAATTTATAACTTTTTCGTGTGTTTCAAGCTGAATGTCTCACACGTTAAGCCGATGACCGAAAATGAGATTCTCATTATACATCTGGGCGGCGTGTGAGACCACCCTACTTTTTTGAAGGTTGGCTCACCAATCTTAGTCTTTTTATGTTTTCATTCATTTTAACTGTTACTAGCTTAGCATAAACTACAAAAATGAGAAAAAAATTTCCCATTTTTCGAGGTTTAAGGATCCTATCAAGTTAGTACTACTGGGAGCATGGTCAGTGCTTTGCTCTTGGTCACCAAGAACATTGCTCTGATACCACTGTGACGTCCCCTACTCGTATACGGTGCACTCACCGTATACAAACAGGAGTTCATCCCCCACACCAGCTCCATGCGCAGGGCCCTCCACATGACACTGCAACCATGACGGGTTCCAGTGGGAAGAGTGAAGGGGCCATTTTACCCCGTCTCCCTCAGGGCCTACCTAGCTGCGGAAGCGTAAACATACATGTCAGTATACAAGAGCATCACATATCCACCTCTAGGGTGGTACATCACATCTGCATAGACAATGATCAGCACAATGCATATGGAAATCCTACCCAAGGCTCGGACTCAAAGGGCGGCCCGGTGGCTTGGGTCTCCAAAGTTCCTTCTGGAGACGAGAATCATGACAATGGATTGGGCTGGCATAAGAACATGGCATTGGGCTGTCCACTCCATCCGCCCCTCTCGTGCACACTTTGCGAGTAGGCTGAAAAGTGTTGGGACTGGCCCCAGCCCGCGGAGGCATAGCCAAAGGGGCTATTCGGGTTACATCTCCCGATTCGATGGGGCGGGGGGATCTCTCCCTCGAGAGATCTACATGCTGACTCAAGGAGACTAGAGGGCCCTTTGCCCTTATTTGACTTGAACCTTTGGAGAGTGGCGATCACCCCCCGGTGTCGAGCCCATGCCTTGCCCACACTTTCGGTGGCAAGCCATTAGGCCTAGTGCCAATGATCCCCGGTAGACATTACACACCAGAGGGATCGTTCAAGAGTCAGAGCACGAACCTCTTTGTAAGCCAGTCTGGCCCCTTCACCCACAACCAGGTGTGGTTCTTGTATTAAGGGCCGAATCTATAGTGTGCTAGAGAGGCTAATCTAGGAGCATCTACTACCAAGCTTTAGGTCTCTACCCCCCTTCCCAATACAAGGAGTTCATAGAGATACATCATCTATATACATCATAGAAGAACTAAAGAACTATATCTAATCTATATCATAGAGTTAGATTCTTTAGTTAGAGTCTGATATCTAGAGATCTAGAGGGCTGCTATGGGCAATTTAATAGGCTAAACCTACTGATTCAATGACTAAAAGATGGTTTGAGCTATTAAATTGCCTAAATACTTGATCCTTGAGTTCCTCCTCCTGACCTGAGTTCGACCATCCTGCTGAAATGCTCGAATCAAGGGAAACTAATGATGCAGTTCTCTCAGACAGAGTCTGGGAGGCGGTTTTGACCCTTGGGGCAGCCAAAACACCCTAAAAATGAAAATTGGGTAAGTTAGGGTTTCCCTTCCTAAATAGACAAGGGGTTGGCTAGGGTTTCCAATTATCCCCTTTAGGCATGTGGGATAATTGGGAATGGGCCCACTTGCCTTTAATGGCTAGGTGGCAAAATGTGCCCACATGGAAAGGTGTGCACCTTAATAAATGTGCACATTGGTAAATATGGCCCACTTGGCATAAAGTGTCCACATGGGAAAATGTGCACCTAGATAAATGTGCACATGGGTAAATGTGCACATTACTAAATGCACACTCCTTGCAAGTTGCCCCCTAGGGGCTACCCGCCTGGCTATACGTCGGCGTACACGTCATGACGGGGCAGTACAGTATACGTCTTGGGACCGTATACTGTGCTGGAACGTCACAGATACAAAGCCACAAGAAAAAAGCCAAGCATGGAGGCATATGCATGGTGGCAGATGCATGGTCAAGTCATCGTGACGCTACAAGCACTCACAATGACAATCTTGTCATTGGTTTTGTCAAATAGTGCACGTAAGAGGAACTGGAGCCCTTATTAATACGTTCACTCAGTGTCACGTAATCGATTGTTTCACGTGAAAGTTGACAAGCTGTCTTCAATTTCTCGAGAAACTTAGTTTTTTCATCATTTAAAACCACTACATACATTGAGGAAGATGACTTCGAAGATAGTGAAGATGAGCGCCTGGTAGCGACGGTAGGTCGTCGTCGTGATCTAGAGATTGTGGCTACTTGTTTCAAGGATGACGATGAGCAAGCTGACAACCTGTCGGAAGAGTCAGATGACAGCAATAGGGACGTTCCAACCAACAATGAAATAGATACATAGGTGGACTTAGAGGACATAGAAATTGACGTTGATATGGAAAATGACATATGAGTCGTGGTCACCATGCCCGAGATTCTGGTTTAATGTCAAATGCATTTTGGTTGAATATCAATGCAATACAATCCTTTGGATAAATGTAATACCAGCTTTTTTACCTTATGTCAAATGCAATACAATACAATATTATTGTTAAATCAATACAAGTGATTGCGCATATGTGGTTTTATTGCAAGTAAATTGTGTAATACAAGTCTTGTTCAGAGTATTCCGTGCATCCATACACTGTGCATAATACGTCCGTCCATACAATCACACCATATGTTACAACCCATTGAACGGGCCAAGTTTGGCTACCATGAACCCCCTGGATTCCCCACTCCTCGAGTCCCTTGGACTCCCCACATCAAACTTGTGTTGATCCCCTGGATCAATACTGCAACATCGTGCAGTTCTCTAATCGTTCCCAGAACGATTCTTCATGGCCTCCCCTTCTTGAGATCCATGATCTCTTATATAGGGTACCTACTCTTGTGGCATGCCGCCACATGTCTGCATGCATGCATATGGACTCTTGGACTCTCCTTATGCCACTTGTCCCTTAAACCTCTAATCCTTAGGTTTAATGGTCCTATGACCTAGGGACCAACATATGCATATAACATATGACTTAGGCCTAACCTATGTTCGTAACATACCTCCCCCCTTCAAATCCTTGGTCCCCAAGGATCATGGGAGTATGTGTATCTTGAAACCCATTCCCTGGGTCACCCGATGACCATGGTTTCACCATCTAGTCCATTTGAAACCCTTTCCCTAAATCACCTCGTGATCATGGTTTTGTCTTCTTCGCCCCTTGAAACCCGTTCCCCTGGATCACCCCTGTGATCATGGTTTCATCCTCTAGTCCCTTAGAAAGCCGTTTCCTGGATCACCCCTGTGATCATGGTTTCATAGCTCATTCTTTAGCGGACGTCCTACTTGTCATCCCTGATGCAAGTCTCTAATTCTTTAGTTTTAGGTAACTGACCTCATATTGACTCCACTAATCCTTCCGTGTTATCAAGGGATTTTGAGTTAGATGAGGATTTGGCTGCATGTACACTTCACTTTCCCATGTGGCCTTGGGAAGTGACTGATCTCGCCACAAGATCTAGTACTCTGCAATACTCTTATTGCGCAGCCTCCGAATGCGAGTGTCTAGAATCGCCTCGGGGAGTTACCTCGGAGCTAAGGGCTAGGATCTTGTCACAATCTTTGGACAATATTGCTTTCTTGAGTTGACTTATGCGGAATAGGGGCACTCTAATCCATTCATAAGTTCTAACTCAACTCATATCTTTGTCTTCATTGACCCTTCCTGAGTCCAACACATTGGGACATCTATAACTAATGGTCTCAAGGTTCTTACCTTGCCACTAGTATTATAATACCTATTTGGAACCTTGCGTTTATTCTTCTGCCAAGAACCCTAGGTTCTTTATGACGCATGTACCAACTTTTTGGACTAGAACAGAGGCCCACTTTATCCCTTAGTTGACACTTAGTGCAACTAAGTACCTGATGCTAGTCATGTGAATTCACTAATCTATGTGAATTCAATATTCTTGATCCCAGATCTAAGAATACTATGCTACAAAAGACCCTGCTTCTTATAAGCAATACAGTGGTAATGACCATAGACTCCCCGTAAATCTAATTAGAAACAAGATTCTAATAATTGTACCACTCACACTCTGATCATTTATCAGAGATTTTTTGCAACATTAACCCCAGGTTAATCCTTGCATTTCTAGAGACCTTGCTCTATAAATACCCAGTACACCAATTATGGCTAATCATGAATTCTAATTGGATTCTCTATCACAACTCCCATAGTTGATTCTCTTAGCCAAGCATCTCAAGAATCCTTATATTCATGTATACTACTTTGATAACAAGTAGTGATGGTTGAACTACGCTCTTTTAATGCGCCCCCGACAAAGATAGCGCCATTCCTCTAGGAAAACATTCTTCCTAAGTCGACAACCCAGTATCTTTATTAGGTGAACCCTTTCCTCAACAATTTTGGGTTCCACATTCACATTCCAGTTTGTGACCCCTTTTTCTTAGGGTAGAATAAGCTAGGAAGTCCTTTTCCTCCCCCTTTCAAAAAAATCAAGCAATCCTTTGCTTTTGGAAGTGAATTCTTAAAGTCATATGCATCCGATTTCTGACCGACATAGAACTTATCTATTACTCGGGCGTGGATGATATACTAATAGGAGTTTTGGCCACTCTCTAAGCCTTGCTTATAAGAGTTTTGACTATTCCCTAAATTACTGTATGGTGGTGTCTTAGTGAAGCCTCACTAGAACCCAAATACCTTGCCTTGCAAGATTGAGCAAGAAGACCTTTAAGTCTATGCTCACACTCTTTCTATAGAGCCAACGGGTCTAACTACCTTACTTCTTAACTTTGTTGGCTTCCATAGCTTAATACCCCAAGTAATGCATCATCAATTCCAAATTGAGTTGCAAGCCCAACCAACGCATTGGCAGAGACCACTTCCAGGTCTCTTACATGCTTAATTTGTGGGGTACTTTGATGCTCATGCCATATTGACTCTTAAAGATCATGATTCTAGTAGATTCCTCATCACGGAACTACTCTCTCACTTGACGTAAGTCACTAGACTTAGCTCTAAATGATCTTTTCAATAGGCATCATCGATCTCCTAGGGACCATTGCATCATAAGTGAAGCACCATTATGCTCCATCCATACATCAATCAATATCTATTCATACACATATGTGTTTGATGTTAATACAGAGTTCATGCAAAAAAAATCAAGCAACTCAGTTTAACACGACTAATTGGCCTTGCAAACTCTAACATATAGAATTACATGGACCTTGGTTTCCACCACTTCCTAAATGATACCACCATGTTTTCCATACGAGAACTCTCATTAGGGGTTCTTGTTGTGCCTAGCTTTGCTTTTCATGCTTTGGCTTACAGCTAACCCAAGTCATTCTCGACTTTGCTCAATAGCCCTTATGGTTGCATCACATGACTTACCTAAGTCAACTGCAACTTTAATTGGTCCACCAGTACCACAACTTCTTGACCTCGTCAAAAGCTTCCCGTTGTACTAACCCCTAATTCATACTTGAACTTCATTCAAGATTCTTATGGGGCTTTGATTTCCCAGAATACACTTTCAACCATTGGCAGCCAAGCCAGCAAAATTTTCAACCTCAAGACACTCTTAAAGGGTGAAACTATTCTTATACGGCTTGCTCCTTACTGAGATCCTCTCTCGAAAGTGAATAACTCTTATCAATGGGAAATTCATAGATAGGATCCAATTATTTGGTTTGAATTATGTGCCATAAAGTCAATTTCCTTGACTATTTGATCTAACACATATTCACTGCTTTGCCAGTCTATGGCTATAAGGCATAATATACATCTCATAATACCTATACAAGCCCAGCTTATATATTGCGATCCATATGGTTTACCCCAAGCCCCGCTTGAACATACTGGGCAATAAGATGTATTCACAACTCCTAGTTGTATATAAATGTAGGAATATAACTCTACTAACATTCTTGTTTCCAAACAAGAGATATTGAGATTTTCTAACCAATCTCAGTATCTTAGTTTGAGCATAGGTAGAGTTTATATGGAACTAGATAGTCCAATCAATCATATTGTAGCTTGATTCATCCTTGGCATCTTTCCAGAGACACCCTCTGAAATCAGTTTAACAAACGCTACAATAATATATTGCATGCATCCATATGATCCTAGTTGAATCCGTTTGCTTCTTTATTTATTTTAAGTGCTCTTCCCAGAAGAACCCCTTAAAATGACTAACAAGTTGCTTTGCAATTACTATCTTATAGTTTCTACCTGATAAGTTCTCAACCTTATCAGTACTGCAACTTGTATTCTCTAGATGCGTTAGCTAGCATCTCTAGCTATAGTACTTTTAAACTATAGATTCCATGTGTAGATGTTCATCTATGAAGCTTATTTTCTTGACCCAACAATCGCAGATTGTATATGTTCCTTTGGAATTTTTCAAAGGAATACTTCAAGCTAAGTTAATCTATTTCCACTTTCCTTTATTGCAACCAAGATCCTTCTTGGTGCTTATAAGAAAGCATATCATACAAGGCATAAAACTTTTAAATCCTTCAAAATTCCTTCCTAGAATTTAAGGACCTTATTCTCAACACTTACCACAAGTGTTGTTATTCCCAAGTGTTACTCTGTTCCAAGGAACTAGTCAGGACTTCCGGTGTTCTAATGAAAGCTCTGCTTCCAAGATCCCTCCAAGTAACCAAGTCCTAGCATTCATTAAGAACTAGTATCCACAATATTTCCCAAGTATTGTGCACTTCTAGCACAAACCGTAGGTCGTGCACTAGTGACCCCTTGAGTCAATAGTAATATATCCGTCACCAATTCCCTACAAGGATTAGTTAAAGGAACATGCAACCTCGTACACCCTACCCAGTAGAGTGAGCCAATGATCCCAGATCAAGTGGTTATCACGGGCAACAACATTTGAACATTGGACTCCATTCTCCATTTCTAGTTTCTTCTTACGCCACACTACCCGGTAGTGTGCTTCAACTGGGCATGATCCCAGATCATGACACCCTATGATGCACTCATTGAAAGGGAGCTTTGGAGGGCAATAACGCTTTTGTTAAAGCATAATTTCTCTTAGTTCCTTGAACGTAAAGACGCTCTTCAAAAGAATCATCCTAGATATCAAAATCAATTATCAACTAATTTTAAAAACTCAAAGCTCTAGGGGTCTTATGTTAAGCATATTCACATGCTCGTGGTATGGCCCATCTCCATGTGGTTCGTCTATGTTCCACCATTGAGCCAGACTCCTCATGACGAAACCACCTAACACTCACTGAGTGCTATACCAATATTACAACCTATTTTCCCTTTCAAGAAACCCGGTTTGCAAGGATGCAATAGGTGGTACTACCAACAAGTGCCCTTGGCCCTTGTTCATTACTAGTTCAACTAGTACCAACATTAGCTAAAAATCGTAAATATTTACTAAGGTAAGTTAACAACCCATTAAAACTTTCCCTTTAATTTTTAATGGTTGATAACGGGAACAAAATCCCCGATTTCTTTAATGGGCCGATAATGGATCCCTGGTTACCCTTTAACAAAACAAAAAAATGACGTAATCGAAAATCTCGAATCACGGTCGTGATTCCGTGTACAGCCAAGATCGATCACTCAGGGCTGCTCAAGACTCGGATTTCCACGAAATTTGGCGGGTAAGCATTTTCGCCCCAAACGCTCCCTCGCCAGAATTTTCAGCTCAAACCGAACTGTTTTTGCAAAATCCGTTTTTCCGTGCCCCAAACATGATTTAGCAAGCCCCGCTGCCCGAGAGACAAGCACAAACGATTTCATATTGGCTTCTCAGGTCCCGTAGGGCTTGAAGAACGATTGTAAGGCCAAAAGTTTGCACTTCGTGGATGCTCCGTAAATTGCTCTCTAAGCTCTGCTCTCGAAGTGCGCGACCCTCGAACCCAAAGATCAAACTTAGGCTCGATACCAATGTTACAACCCATTGAACGGGCCAAGTTTGGCTACCATGAACCCCTGGATTCCCCACTCCTCCGAAGTCCCTTGGACTCCCCACACCAAACTTGTGTTGATCCCCGGATCAATCTTTGCGCAACATCGTCTTGATTCTCTAATCGTTCCTTTAATGATTCTTCATGGCCTCCCCTTCTTGAGATCCATGATCTCTTATATAGGGTACCTACTCTTGTGGCATGCCGCCACATGTCCGCATGCATGCATATGGACTCTTGGACTCTCCTTATGCCACTTGTCCCTTAAACCTCTAATCCTTAGGTTTAATGGTCCTATGACCTAGGGACCAACATATGCATATAACATATGACTTAGGGCCTAACATATGTTCGTAACATCCAAGGTATATATTTCCCCATAGTGTTTAAAGCTTCTATAATTTACCCGCCCAAATTCATATCTAAAACATGATTGCCTAATATGTACATTCACAAAGCACGTGCAATCAAAGTATACAAGTATCGTAAAATGAAGTGTTCATGTCCAAATTCTACATGTGTACAAAGTCCAAACCATAAAGGATGAGTTGTGTAAGGGGACAGGCCATCGTTAGGATCTGAATATATAGACAAAGGTGAATGTCCAAGGACATAGCCAATCCTACATATCCGACCTCTTAAAAGTATGTATTACTTCATCCAGGCATAGTTCCTCAGGTTCTTGATACTTCTGCCTGGTGCAGGTTGTTAAATACAAAAAATGTGCCATCGCGCTTGTGGACGTAACAATAGTTGAGCATATCTGGCACTTGGCATTGGGAAGACTATATATTGTTCCAAAAACTAGAAAGAGAAAAAAATATCAGACCCTTTTTGTATCCGAATACACTTGCTATTCGAATAGCCAAAAAAAACTTAGATGCAAAAAGGAAAAATATAGATGCCCTTTGAAGGTAGTGCGATTGTGATGTTCCTCGCCTACGATGCATGGATACATATATGTAGCCTTATTGTTGAAAAATCAGCCTTCTACGATTGGGTGGACTGGCTAGGGATCAAATCCAGGACCTCTTGCTTGCAAGCCAAGTAATCTACCAATGAGCTACCGGCCCTTTGATGGGCTTTAGACACTCCTCCACTGAGTCATTCTTCATGTGTGCCCATTACACATGCTCCAACATTCCAACATTCCCCTTAATGGGCACACCAATCCATTCCGGCCCTTCACCACAATCCACATGCTCCCCCTCACCGGGCAACTCCACCATTGTGGGAGTTGGGCTTCCTCCTCGGGCAACTCCACCCTTTGTGGGAGTTGGTCTTTGCTCATTCTCACCCCTACACCAAGCTTTGCTCATTCTCACCCCTACACCATTGGGGACTATCCCTGTGCGGTTAAGCACCCTTTACTTGGGACCATGGCTCTGATACCATGTTGAGAAATGAGCCTTCTATGATTGGAAGGACATCTTTGGGGATCGAACCGGGACCTCTTGCTTGCAAGCCAAGTACTCTACCATCGAAGCTACGCCCTTTGATGGGCTTTCGACACTCCTCCACTGAGTCATTCTTCATGTGTGCCCATTACACATGCTCCAACATTCCAACACTTGTCACAATCATCACACGATATCCAGGTCTAGTCACACAGAAGTACACAAGTGCAAGAGGATGCAAAGTAGGTATGGAAGAGACAGTATTGAGGACAAGCAAAGAGAACAGGATGAAGGCGTTGAAGATATGACGATGCCTCCAACATTTTTGTCTGAGGATGGGCTTGATGCAATGGACTAGCTACTTGTAGTATAGGGCAACAAAGAATAGCTGAAACAGTGGAGTTGGTTGCTAATCGAAGCAAACAAGGGAGGGTTAAACCAATATCTCGCCACGGAGCAGCTTTGTCGGGCTCAACAAAAAGTTGTCGAAGGGTTTTTATATGCTGGGTTGTCCCCACATCTACTTGAGCATAAAGCAATGAAGGAGGCATTTCAAGAGGTTGTTAAGGTGGGACCTTCATTTAGGTTGCCCTCACTTGCAGGCTGCCTGGGATTGGGTCAGGCCTGCTTGCTGGTGAGATTGACTAGCCGCCAGCTTGCCGCCTTCATGTGTATCCGGTGCTTGGCCGCTCTTGCGGCAAAGAAGCCTCCTGCATCCGTCGCGGGTTTGGTTGGTGTGGCTGATTTGAAGCGGCGGTTGTTGTGGACAAGGTACAAGCTATTTCAAAGCTTTCGGTGTTTAGGGATTAGTAGAGCGGAAGTTTGCCATTTGGCGGGACTTCTTGGGTGTTGTAGATGGTGATGGTTCGGTTTACAAAGCAGCTTGCGGTTTTTTCTCACGAGTTTGTTGTGGAGTGTCGAGGTATCATTTGTCTCTTTGGGGCAGTTCTCCTTCCTCCTCACTTGCTTTGTAACATTACCATTCTTTTAATATATTGATGACACAGTTCTTAAAAAAAAAAAAAAAACCCACGAATTTGCCTTATCGAATATATACTCAACAACTTTATATTCATATTAAAAAAGTTACAATGGCAAAGCATGCCATTTCTTTTGGTCACCCAATTGGGTAAAATTTATAATTAGCATCTACATAAATAGGTCTGATAATGACAAAAACATCGATCTTAAGTGTATCAACAATAGACGCTCCTCGTCATCTTTCATCAAATTTTGGCTTCAAAACCCATGCTCACACTCTACAGAACTTGCTGGAAAAACAAGAGTGGCCTGCCACGGTTTCTCTGCTTCATCATAAACATCAAAGTTAAACTATTGCTCTCCGTAAGCATCACACAATGCTCTCATATTTTTACGATCATGCTGCACATTTAATCTCACAACAAATGCAAATGCATGTCCTTTGCACTTTTAAATATCAGCAAATGCATAGCTCCCTTCTTTAAAGTTCTTGCACGAAGTAGTTGCCCATTGTTCAAGTTGATACTCTATTTCCACTACCAATAGCATAGTCATTGGTAGAGAATAGTTTGTGCTTTTTAATACATCTATTTATTCCTGAAACCTTTGCCTCAAACCATGAAATAGTTTTGCATTCAACAATGGTTCCTACAAAAAAGTTGCCAACTTTTTCTTAAAGCATCACCGCACATCCACACTACACCAACCAACCAAAAAACTGATTAAATAATATTTGTTGTCATACATGATATTTGCATGGGTGGCTTATAAATAAGTAAAATAAAATATTATATATAATAATGCATTTAAAATTAGAGATTTTTAAAATTGATAGCAATTCTTCTGAATGGCTACATTATTTTTTTCATTTCGATTTGAATGGCACTTTTTCATGTTGCCATTCTTCTGTGTTGTAAGTATTTTCCCTTCAATCTTGAACTCGAGGCAAACAGCCCACCCGTATCCAAGCGATTCACTGCAGGAAATATTTTCTGGCTAGAAAAGCCAGAGCCAGCATGTGCAAGCAATTAGAACAGGCTAAAGCAATCTGATCTCTACAATAACAAATGAATTTTGATCTGTCTTATGCTACCAGATCTGTACTTAAACCCAATCGAGTAATGGCAAGAACCTGGCAGTGCAAAAAAATTAGATGAACAGATTGATTGCATAAATCTGAAAGAAACTCGGATTCGACTACTCTCAAGCCGATTTGATTCAGCAAAGGCACCTGCAACCAACATCCCCCTTCTTTGTCTTCCGTGCAAATTTGTTTGATGCCCAAAACCTATACATATCTTTATTTTTATAATAGACCAACGTCGATGTTTGCTGATTCTGACATGATTATTATTTCAACATGCATGCATATAAAGTGATGTGTGATTCCCTGCATAGCTGGAGGCCTCCAGAACGGTACCGCAACTTCTAAATTTAACACTTTCCCATGTGATGTACAATGTGCCCTTTGTCTAAACATGTATAATTGTTTTTGAGAGATGCCTTTGTAATATACTCATAAAATACTCCCCTCTGCAACTGACATTGATTTCAGGGGAAAAAATAGGCGGTCAAAAAAAAAAAAGAAGGGATGGATTTCCTTCACCACTGCTTCTGGGGAGTCATGCAACATGATTTCTTCTTCTTCTTTTTGTGTCTCATGGTTGGATCAACTGCCATATCCCAGCCAACGATCTTTTTGCAGATGGAAACTAATAAGGTTGTTTGCAGAGTTGCGTAGCTACCTGTCGAAGTTCTAAGACCTCTTCTCTACAGCTTCTGCACTTAGAAACTGGCATTGCTAAAGGTATTTGCATTTGAGTCTTTTCCCCACAACAAAAAAAATCTCTATTTTTCATGCGTTAAACATGTCCTTGCACAATCTGATAGCTCTTAGAGATGCTAAATGCAACGTTTCAAAAGGAGTTTGGGATAATGTCAGACTTTGCCTTGGATACTATGTCTTGATGATGCCATTTAAGAACATATCTTTGGCATCAAGGAACTTTGATACTTTATATGCAAACCCCTTTTATTAAGGTAAGCAAGATAGTAGAAAGCATGGGCATTTGCGTTCCCCAACTGCAAAAAGTTTTTATTTCCCTTCAAAAGGATCAAACACGAGAGGGAAGTCTAAAATTATAGATTGAATACCATGCATCATTCGATGTTCTTGATCTTTTAAATAAGAATGTTTTGGGAAGTGATTCTACTTCTCATGCAGTAGGCGTAGTCGGAGCTAGCAAAAAGCGTAGCAAAAGCCAAGGACGCACGTGGAGGAGGTAGAAAACCAGGGATTGAGTGAGAGTACGTGGATAAATTGGGTGATGGACAGTGGGCATGTAAATTCTGTGGACATATTTCAAGGAATGGAAGTGCTACTCGAATCCATCCTCCTCCCACAAATTTTGGGAGGAGCACCAAAAAGGAGACAAACTGATGGCATAGCACAATGTCAGGCGCCAAACAAACTTTGTACAAATGCATTTAAAAGGTTAGGACGACTTCAAGGCCTTCGACGACATAAGGACACAAGTGCAAGAGGGTGCAAAATAGGTATGGAAGAGACACTATTGAGGACAAGCAAAGAGAACAAGATGAAGGCGTTGAAGATATGACGATGCCTCCAACATTTTTGTCTGAGGATGGGCTTGATGCAATGGACTAGCTACTTGTAGTATAGGGCAGCAACGAATGGCTGAAACGGTGGACTTGGTTGCCAGTCGAAGCAAACAAAGTTGAACCAATATCTCCCCACGGAGCAGCTTCGTCAGGCTCAACAAAAAGCTATCGAAGGGTTTTTGTATGCTGGGTTGTCCCCACATCTACTTGAGCATAAAGCAATGAAGGAGGCATTTCAAGAGGTTGTTAAGATTTGACCTTCATTTAGGTTGCTTTTGCACAAGCATGAAGACAATAAAATGGTCGATGGCATACACAAGAAGATGGTGGAGAAGGTGAACACAGAGCTGGCATGTGAGCACGACCAACAATGCTAGTGACTGATGAGTGGAACAATACAAACAAGGACCACCGTATTAACTACATGATTGTCTATCCTGAAGGTAAGTATTTTTTAAGTCTGTTGAGACCAAGAACGAGTCTGTGTTAGCGACTTAGATCTACGAGAAAATAAAAGCCATCATTGAAAGCTTTGCGCCGAAAAGAATATTTCAAATCATGATGGACAATGCATCAAACTGCAAGTTAGCAGGAGAGATGTTGGAGACAGAATTCCCTAGATTACATAATATAGGGTGTCAATGCCAGTATTTGAACTTATTATGGAAGGACTGGTATCGGAATCATATGTAGTTTAAAGACCCAATTCTCGGAAGGCGTCAAGTTGTAAAGTTCCTTACTAAGAAGACTGGAGTGTATGCCATATATAAGTGCTTGCAAGTTAAGAATTTGACACTTATAAACCCTGACCCAACACATTTTGCAACCAACTACACTTATTTAGAGAGATGTCGCGACTAGATCATTAGCACCTTCAATCATATAGAGTTCTTCGAGCGGGGGAGAAAGCAGAGTGGAAGTAAAGGGGCCAAGGCTCGCCAAGAAGCTCACGAACTTAGAGACCTGGTTGCCCATGATTCATTTTAGAAAGGAGTTGAAAATGTGGTGAAATGGGTCTGTTTATTATACCCCGAGGAGACTCAATTCTTCAACTTCAAGCATTGGCAAGGTTTGGAGGTGTTGGCATTCTGTGCAAGCCTCATTACAACACATTGGTCCTGATCAACCATTTGACAATGCCAAACAAAAGGAGTTGATGTCCGATGTCATAACTCATTGGGCCAAATCCTACTCACACATACATGGCGCCGGCCATGCCTTGGACCCCGCTGACCATGACATAGACCAACATGCAGACAAGGAGGTGATGTGGTCAATAAAAAAGATTGCCAAAGAACACCATCCCAACCCATCCGATTACAAGGCTTTTAGCAGAGTACCAGAATTTAACTGGTCGACGGGCAGAAGAGGAGTTGGATGAAGCGATCCAAAGTCACAAGAAAAAAACCAATCATGGAGGCATATGCATGGTGGCAGACGCATAGCCAAGTCATCGTGACGCTACAAGCACTCACAATGACAATCTTATCATTGGTTTTATAAAATAGTGCACGTGAGAGGAACTGGAGCGCCTACAAATATGTTCACTCAGTGTCACGTAATCGGTTGTTTCACATGAAAGTTGATAAGCTATGTTCAATATGTAGCATTATAACAGGGGGTTACTGTTGTATTTTTGTACGTTTTTTACTAAGGTTTTGCTATGATTTTGTGGTGTATTTCCATTGACGTACTAATGCGTATATCTAGAGTGCGCATACGCTTTCATTGTTTTTTATGGCACTTAGACAATGGTCTAACCCCTTGAAAAAAAAAATGTAATATATTGAAAAAAGAAAAAATGGAATATGGCATGCAAGGCTCGAGAGGTGTTACTTTAGGGTTCTTCTGGAATTAGGGTTCTCTTGGAAAGACCTACGCATTTGAAGCTCGTTCTTACTGCAACACTAACAAGTTTGAATTTCATCCTCTCTTGATGGGCTTGAGTTTTCATCGGGCAAATCCTTATAACAGATCCAGAAGTTAATGTCTCCCATTGTTTTTGGCGAGCACACAGTGGTCGGAACTTGCGGGGATTTGTGGTGTTTAAGGCGGCTTAGCGAAATTCTAAAAAGGGCCGGGTGGCTGCTTCCATGATCTATTGAACTTTCTTATTATGCTTATGGCGATTCTTACAAATCGACGGCCCGAGATAGGCTAGCAAGGAGGCGTTTCCCACGATGACCCATTCCGTCGGTTCAAAAATCAGTCCAAACACGGACAATTCATCCACAGGAATGCAAAGTACATATTTCTCTTTTGCTTCGCGGGAATTGCCTATGCAAGACTCGCAAATTTACCTAACTGCTCCTTGGCCTCTGTAAAAGTATGCTTGTGCAAGAATGCATGTTTTATAGATTAAACGGTTTTATTTTTTTGCCCCAGATTCCAACTTCTTGTCTCCCCTCTTTATGCGCTATTTTCGGGAGTTCCAAAGACATTCTTTGTTGGATGCGATATTTTTGTTCGCCAATGCTCGTTGACATGTATAACAAACACGGATCTTTGCTTGGCTAATGTTTTCTTTTGTCGCAATTTCCACCAGTATTTAATCATTCTTCTTTGCTTTGCGGGGATGAAACAACGGCTCTGTATATCTTTTCCTATCTAGCTTCGGGTTCATGTCTTCCTTTGTACAAACTATTTCGAAATGGTGATGGCCGAAACCGGGGCCTTTCACCGGTATTTTTCTTGCTTTATCTCTTTACATTACTTAAAAATTTTGATTACTAGTGAAGGCGGCTTGGAAGACCTACATCTAAGTGATCAACATGATGCCGCGAGATGATCTGAGAGGGAAATTGAAGTCCTTTTCCAATGTGACTCTGTTTACGTAGATGCTAAAAATCCGAGCCTCTCGATGATGCATTTGTTGATCAAACTACATCTAAGTCTAAAGACCGTGTATATCGGCCGGATTGTGGATGTGGCGATGCCCTATTCTAGATAATTTTTATGAAACGTTCCACATCCAGGTCTGAAACTTAGAAAGGGTTCTGATCTGCTAAAGCAGATCATTCAAAGGTGGAGCATGTTATACAGGGTATATTTTAGATATCAGCTTTTATAATTGACTGTGGCGGCAAGACAACATCCATTGGGATCATCTTGAGTGTAAAATTCTAGAGGAAATAGGACAAGGCTTCAGTGAAGGTGGGGTACTGAGCACTATGCATTCCATTCAATGAAGTGGTTGCAGGTTAAAAGTCTCGATCTAGAGAGATGCAAGAGCAATCGGTAACTTACTTCCTCTAATAATAATAAATAACTAAGATGCTAAATTTTGCGGTTTGTAATTTCGATGGATGGGGCTTATCTTCTAAGCACACACTTCTTGGTATCAAACATGTAAAATGTTTGCTTTGGATGTTTTACGACCTTATAGTTAAGGAATGAAAATGCACAGCCAAAAGTATCTCCTTACACATTCATAATCTTCTAACCATTGTCATAGTTGCTCCGCCCATGTATGACAAGTTCGTTGCATTTGGTTTGTAAGAACATTTGTTTTAAAATACATGGTAACTTATAGGTGTTGGAAGATTTTTTCTTCTTAATTTATAAAGTAGGCACTAAAATCTGTGCAGCATATAGTTTTTATGGATGATGCATTGATGGCCAATAATTATGTAAGTCATTTCTTGATTTGCAGGATGACATCCGAAGGGAGGCTCAAACAATGAGCCTCATTAATCATCCCAATGTTGTAAAGTCGTATTGTTCATTTGTTGTAGACTGTAACCTTTGGGTGGTTATGCCATATATATTTGGAGGCTTATGTGCGCATACAATGAAGGCGATATACCTAGATCATTTCGAGGAGACTATTATTGCCACATTTTAAAAGAATCTTTAAAAAGCTTTGGACTACCTTCATCGACATGGACATATTCATCGTGATGTTAAGGTGATCCATTGTGCAATGGGGAATTGAGATTATAAAATGTACTCATAGTTGTTTGCAATGGAAATAATTTGTTTGTCTTGATGTTATTATGCTTTTTAGTAATTAATATTTAGGCCCATAAAGTTTTCCTATGTTTGCTTTAGTTAGGGCCCGAAGGGCCCAAAAAAAATTTTTAATATAACAATAAACACACAACTACCATTAGCATTATTAACACAAACCATTGCATTTAACACATTTAAATTAAAATCCCCCCTTAAACCCCTTTGGTTTGGGTGCATATTCACTGAGGGGGGGTTACGTGAGGGCAGGCCGTGAGCCTCAAAACTATATATACAATACATGTATAAAATTAACACCATTAAGTACATTCTCTCAAACCTTATAGTATTTTGCAAATCTCAATATACAATTATACAAAAACTTGTACATGCATACCCACAAACGAGGATCACTATATATGCGGTCCGGATCAAGGAATAAAGAGCAAATATGCCCATCCGATAGCTCTTGAATTGCAACAACAATAAATTTGTAGAGAAACTTAGTTTTTTCATCATTTAAAACCACTACATATGTTGAGGAAGATGACTTCAAAAAGTGAAGATAAGTGCCCGCCCTGGTGTGATATAGGTCGTCTTCGCCTTGATCCGTAGATTGTGGCTACTTGTTTCGAGGATGATGATGAGCGAGCTAACAACTTGTCGGAAAGAGTCGGACAACAAGCAATAGGGATGATCCGGTGGACTTAGATGACATAGAAATTGGCGTTGATATGAAAAAAATGACATGAGTCGTGGTCACCATGCCCGAGATTTTGGTTTAATGTCAAATGCATTTTGGTTGAATATACAAACTTTTGGATAAATGTAATACCAACCTTTTTCCCTTATGTCAAATGCAATACAAAAAATTATTGTTAAATCGATACAAGTGATTGTGCATCGTAGTTTTATTGCAAAGTAAATTGTGTAATACAAGTCTTTGTTGTTAGGGTGCCTACTCGATTGCCCATAGCGAAGGCTGCCCCCGACCGTTCTAATGCTAACCCTTTGACCTAGACCTTCTCCGGGGAAAATTCCAAAATTGGGCTGTGTCTTTGGAGATGAATTAGGAATCAGCCGGCAAAAAAATCAGAATTTATTTTCGTACAATGCATTAATTACAAATTTATGAATGTCTTGCCATTTGAAAAGCCCCGACTTCTAATTGCCACATCGGGAGGAGGATGGGGCTCAAACTCCGTTCCGTCGGATTCGTACGCCCAGATAAGGCATTCTTGCTTAACTTGGATAAAGAATGACATTAATTGGAATACTTCCATTTGAGGGCATGAGAAAGTAAAATTTTCTGTTTCTTTCAAATTACCAATGCCCTACAACACCTAATAAGTGTTTTCTCACATGTTCGGTCGGTAGAGATAGCTTAAATATAGAGCCCCATGTGTATGGCTTGTGAATGTGATATTTTGACAAAGTATCCAAACCCCCATCTTCCGACGAACAATTCTTTTTTTGCTTACGGTGCTTGCTTGGTACTCTTCTCATCATCTCTCCTCATTTGCATTTGAGCTAGCACCCCTTTATTTTGCGTGATTATAGATCCATTTTCTTTTGATGACCTTTTGATGTTGATCCAATTTTCTTTTACCCGGATCCCTAATCTTATGCTCAAAAGGCATCATTTTTCCGCAAAGAACCCTTTTCACATACATATTCATGTCCGCGATCCTCGTGGCAAATCACGACCGACGTCTTGAGCTCTTTGTCGAGTTGACAAAATAAGATATCCTCCTCTTTGATGCCATTACAATGGACAAACTCAAAGCCATCCAAAGAGCTAGATAAGCACGATTTCTCCAAGTAATCAGCGCCGACAGTAAGATATGGCCACATGGTCCTCAAGAATCGAGGAGGTCCATCAATAACCGTATCTACAAACCGAAGTTCCCAACAACAAGCGGAGATGATTCCATATATATGAGGGAAAAAGACAAAGCAAGCAAGAAAGGATTGGGTACCAACCAGAAAGGATTACTATGTACATAGGCATAGAAATCAAAGCCGTGCATGTAGCTAACTTAGATATTGTAATTTAGCTTCAATTTTGAAGCTTCCTTTATCTCCCTCACAACTCCCCAATCAATCCTTTTATGATCCTATTGGCTCTACACAATGCATTGCCATCTTCTAAACAAAGGCCCAAATCTAGGATCTATAATTTGCCCAATATTGCCCTTACATAAAAGCTCACTTCCACAGTAGTTCGAAAACAAGAATATATTCACTCATAACCCATACATGGACATGTTTTTTGCAAACAAAATCAGAAAAGAGTACAAAATATCTCTTGTTGTTTGAAAGTAAACATGTATTATAGTGTGGAACTTACTATTTCGATATCTCGATATCCCATGCGCATTTAGTGGCATTGGTGTACCAAGTCGCCACCACTATTTCAACAACTTTCAAGCAAGACAAAGCCAAGTGAATCCTTTTGAGTTACCAATGTGTTTAACATGTTTCTCAATTGGATCATAGCCATTTTTGTCTATAATCTCATGTTCTGAATTATGCATCAATGGATATTGGGTTCAAGACCCATTTATATACAATGTGGAATTTTCTCCATCCGAATTTTGATATATGATTCTTCTTTTTGGTTCTGTTTATAAATTGCATAACTCAATTTTACATCAAGGGTTGCCATTTCTCCATCTTTTTGCAACATATGAATCAAAGGGACCCTTTGTATAAATAAGAATGTTGTTAAAATAAAAAGGCGTGACTAGAGATATGGCATTTGAATCTTTGTATTATAAATGGGGGTGAGGCATAAACCGTCCCATAAATAGATCAAAATATCCTTTTTTCTAAGAAAGTAGAGTGTTATTATGAAGAAATAATTTCCTATAATGCGCCTTTCAAATAACGCCGAACAATGTTATATATTTGGCATATCCGGATAAGTTGAAAGACATTGAACACGCCGAAGCCCATTTTGTTTCATCAATTTGTTTCTTCCCAATTTGTTTTATGTTGAATGTTCCACATTATTTTCGTTTTATCTTCAACATGCAACCTTTGTTTGCGATTTATATAAGGGACATGGTCATGGTGGTTAAGGTGATGGCTACAAATGCAAGCAAATTTTAACCTCAGTATCTAATATAAGTTTTAGCAGATTATTTGTTTGTAAATTTGTAGACCAAGCTCATTCATTTCTTAGGTAATTACGGCAATCCAACGCTGGCTCACAGAATTTGTTAGTTAATGTAGCTATCGTGAACTTCTATTTTGTATATTCAAAACACTATGTATAACTATATTTCAAGAACAAGATTGTATCTAGATTTTTAGTTAACATACCTATGCCTAAACTTTTTGTTCTTTGCTCATACTCTGATGATGCATTTTTTTAGTATTACTAAAAATTTTCAAGTAATTGTGGACGCAGCCATAATTACCATTGTTCTAAAGCTCCATTCCTCTTTAGAATCCTAAAATTTTGAACATTTTGATCTGATTTAGAAAACGATATTTATTATATCAACAATTGGACTTGAACATATCTATTTATATCATTAAATGCGCCATTTTTATATGCAACCACATGATGCCCCACTCTTTAGTTTCAAACTCAAAGTGTGCATTAAGTTGTCCATCCCAACCCATGAAGATTGATCGCTGACAGTTCGCTCAACAATTCAATATTGTACTTTTAAAATTTAAATATTATAACCTTCCTTCAATAACAAACAAAGGATAGTAATTAGGCAAGATCGTCATCATAGATTTGGCAACCACTCGACACTATAAGAATTATATCATTCATCCATGGCCTTTCTAAATAACCACATAATCTTTTTTTATAAGAGTCCATGGTATTAATGCATGTTAGCTCCCCGCCTTGAAATTTCTTGGGTTGTAGACCATATCCTCTATTAGTACGGATATAAAAAGGCATCGATAAATTAGTCCGGAACAATTTAAGTCTACAAACAATACTTAGCCTTCATGTGGGATTTTATGATGGAGATACACTCAATGGATATGATTATCACGAGTTTGATATAGCGTGAAAAGCAAAAGCTGTCATTTCTAATATTTAATGCCGATTAGATATTTTTATCCATTCACATGCAACCCGCTTTGAAGATGGTGAACTTAACTCCTTATTGTGAAACATAATGTATTAACCCATTTGGACAATACTTAAATACTAGATCATTATATATCGTTTTCTAAACAGAAACCATGACCATACTTAAATGCCACACAACTATATCCTTTTTGAAGAGAAACCAATGAGGTAGCATAATTATTAATTCAATAAACCGCTTTTAAATTGCAATTTGTTCCATGAACCTCTATCATGGCCTTCAAATCACTTCGGGGAATTAGTTGCCCTTAATCGTGTGTGTTTGTAAGGAGGATATTTATGTACCTACATTGCAAGCCACTTTTCGACTTCTAAAATTATGCTTATGAGAACATTTCATTGTTGGAAATTTTGTCTTGGGATTCAAATTTGGTTATTGCATGTACATATAAGATAACCTCTCGAAGATGTTAAAGTCAATTTGGCATTTTATCTTGGGTGATTAAAGTACTATGTTGGCACTCTATCTCAAACTTTGTAGTTAAGAAACTTCTTTTATTTGCATCATAAATCGCTAAAATGTTTGTCTATGTCCATGCATTTGTTCTTTGGCACAAACCATACCTTTTTCTTTTGCCTAATGTGGCTAGGCCATCCTTAACATATAACCAAAACAACATAGCAACGATCAACAAGCGCCTTAGGACATTAACAAATCGAAGCCTTATAGCATTAACAAATCAAAAGCAAGTATGGATTGTCAATATTCCTTATCACATTTATTTATTTGTTTTAACACAAAATAAAAACAATTACTCTATCATTAAAAATGTGTACACAAACTTACAATCTTATTTACAATCAACATGCGAATGCCAATTTGTGCATGAACCAGACTCACCATCAAATCATACCTCAATAAGGACACATATTCACATGCATTAGTCTCTATGAATCCCATTTGCAAGTCGATGTAATTCTCTTGCGCTTGGAGACGAGATTCAAAATATTGATAGTTTCAAACATAGTGAATTATAATTCTGAGCAACTTTAGAATCGCCGAGAACATGTGCACGCATGGCGTGAATTTGTAACAAGAGAGAGAAAGTCAAAGCCGGGCATCCTAGGAATTGTAATATTAGACAAGGTTTCAAACGGACAATTGCGACTTAGGATTGTATTTGTATCAATTCTTGCCTTTCAACGTTACGCGTAACCCGCTTCGGTTTCAACAAAAGGGCGTATAGATTGTACCCCATACACATAGACAACACATTAGTATTACTCACATAGAAAGCCCACCAACGGTGGGCAATTTTCTAGTCATATTTCTTAAATATTAGTTTAGATCAAAATCCAACGGCTAAAATCTAGTCCAAGTCATATATTGGGACACGTGGATAGCTTAGGTTTTGAGATAAAGTGACACCCAAGGTTAGGCTATTGCGCTAAAAAAACGTGAAAGAAGGAAAAAAAAATATAGAAAAGAGACTGGAAAAAAGGGAAGCGTGTGGAAAGGCAAACGGGAAAAGGAGGAAAAGGGAAAAAATAAGGGTATAATGGAACAATAGATAAGGGATGAGAGGGGAACAAAAAGGAAGAGGAAAGTGAAAAAGGGAAAAGAATAGAATAGAAACGGCGAATGGAAAAACGAAAAAAGGAAAAAGGATAGGACAAAAGAGAAAAGGGGGAGAAAGGAAAAAGGAAAGGGAAAACAGAAAATGGGAGAAAACGGAAGAGGAAAATAGAAAATGAAAAAATAGGGGAAGGGAAAATAAAAAAGGAAATGAGAGAAATGGGATAGTGGAAAAGGAACGAGGAAAGAGGAAAATAAAAAGAATGAAAAAGTGGGGAAAGGCAAAAGAAAAGAGAAAAGTGTTTGCGGGCGGGAGATGCAAAATTAACGTTTTTATTTATGTAATTTTAAAATGTGTGTTCATTTAGTAATTGTCTCCGGTGTATTATTTATAGTTCTTAGCTATGCCTATCAATTGGCTCCATTTCTAGTCATCCATGGGATGCACTTGGCAGCGATATAGTGGAGATAGTGCTTCATTGCAAAATATTGAAGAGGCCAAAACTGTTTTTTCTTGTAAAAAGAATAGCATAAGGCATCATAGTTTTTGCCGGCTTCAACCTCTCTTAAGCACTAGCACTAATGGCGTGCCCCTATACTTTAGAACCATACAAAAAACAAAGTTGGGGGTGGTTAAACATCCACAAAAGCCCAAGAACCTCGAAAGCATTCATTACTAGTTCATAATTGGGATTCATCATGTATTAATGAGGGAAAACAATACATTCATAACATTAACCTCCCAAATCCTGTATTCCTTGATATCTAGCAATCTACGACTAATGGCCCTAATCTCCCTACTAGATCATTGAAGTCTTTATTAGGTTGAAACCCAAATGGGCCATGGCACTCACACCTTACGCCACCATCGCCACAATCTAACGTGGATCCGGATAATTAGTACAAGGACGTAACAAACAAGTTCATTTGAGACAATACAAGGAGGATGAAGTTCCAAGATCTTCGTTGTCGGCATCCTTTTGCAACGTTAACTCAATTGTCTCAAATTGAGGAAATATTTTAGCACGCTTTTGAACAAGTAAAAAGCCGGTCCATTTTTCCTACACAACATTGCAAGCATCAACCACCTAATTTGGGCAAAACAGAAAGTCATATGAATTTAGCAAGACACTTGAGCTTGGACAAGATCATAATTGGAAGCTAATGAAGCAACTCATGGAACACATAAAACCGCAACTTAATAGATTAAATAAACACATCAAATCCACACCATTACCAAGACATAAAGTGACTTCTCAAATACTTACAAGCTATTGAGGACACCATTTTCAGAACTTGGAACCAGGGAATCTAACGTCCCAGGTACTTCCTCCTTGCAAGGCATTGACAGCAGTGGAGCAATTTAAACAACTAAACCCCTCATTTGTGTACTAGCATTGGCATTAGCAACAAAGTCCAAAGAACAATATGATTGAAATTGTACAATAGACCACATACATTGGAGAAATGTGACAAATTTTAAAGCAACTATTAATCATTAATGCTTGGAACCATAATTCCAGCTAACACCATGATCAATTTAAGGCTTGGGTACTGCACAAAATGGATTTGGGGAACTTCATTGCTATTACATCTGGCACTTTACAACAGGATCTTTTACATGAAGTATCAAAAATGTCATGGCTACCTCCCATTTTCTTGGATTGAATGTGCAATTGAATTTCAAACATGAGATGGTTCGTCCAAATACGATTCTTCATTTCAACAGCAGGTAGCACAGGTAACTTTCAGAACGAACTAAAAATCAATCAATGTTACAAGAAGCTTTAACCAACCTCTCCAAGCTATGGATTTGTCAGCATCCTTCTCCCAATTCACTTTCAGAGCGACTTAGAAATGATCTTTGATTCAATCGATATTGCCCCTGTCATCTCACAATAGCATACTGATTTTAATTGTGAGCTTCTTGTTCACCAAGTATCTCAGTTAAGGCCAATGCTGTACAAGGAAGCAACCACTCAATAGATGTTAATATACATTTAAAATTTTAGGTCTTCAGACATCGGTGAAGGTATGCAATGTAATGCCAAAATTTCTGGAGTTGCTGCCTTTGCAGCCCTCGATCTCAAGACAATCATCTGCAACAAATAGAACCAAGTTAGGTTTACGGCACCATCAACTCTGCATGTAGACATGGGGTCATCTTTCTTGCCAAACATACTGAAAGCACATTGACAACAGAAGAGAAAAACACCTGCTGGTATTCCAGATGGAACCTCAGGAACTCATCTTCACATGTCTCAACCATTTGAGCCAATTGCTTTAGATTCCTTAAAGGGGTGTGATTAAATCCAGTGATCTGAGTATTCACAATGTCCTCATACCCGATATTTATATCTGCTGCTAAGACCTGTAGTAAAATCCTTAGCGTGGTGGTCGTAGAAATGTTTCTTACTTAAAGAATTGAGTATAACCTGGGATATTACAACAAGCTGCTCATCCTCAGTCTGAGGGAAGTGATGTAATAGCTTGTCCAGAAGCTTTACTGGTGCATCATAGTCATAGTCCTTTCCATACTGGGAAAAAGAGTAAAATTAACATTTAAACTAATATGGAATTCATGAAAGAATTTTATATAAAAATGATACTCTGAATGCTACAATGCCTCTGCAAATTCATTTTTTTGCACTAAAAAATAACCATGTGCTTTGCTCAATTCAGGCATCTGCCATTCTTCTGGCATTTCGAAACATTCACTCTTGGTATGTCATACCTCCGATTTCAAATAAAGAACTGAGACTGTTGTAAAGACAATGCCAGCAACAATGTAATATGAAGGGGGTTTTCCTTTATTGTGAGCTGGAACCAAGCGTCTAGGTGTTACAAGCTCTACGTTGTATTCCAGTTGATTGCCAGCACGCAAAATTTTTACTTTAGCATGCTGTCCAGTAAATTTCTGGGATACCAGATATGTGAACCCAATGCGTTCACCATGGCGGAAGGGAACTGTAAAGCAAACAGAACAAGGAGATTGTTACCATTTGTATCCAAATTGAATTTTAACAGTTCCCAAATGCCTGTTCTCACCAGTTCCATCATTAGCAATGTCATTGCCATCAAAACTCATTAAAATGTCTGATGACTGAAGAAAACGGGCAACTGGTGCTGTTGGTTCAACTCTCCTTATTCTCACACCTTTCTGATTTGCTTTCATACCAACAGCTCTTCTTAAATGTGGATTCTCCATTTTCTGCCACTCTATTCCTAAAATGGGAAAACCTGTAGCATTCAACTGGTCAAAGCTTTTTGCTTCTTTGATCCTTTTGCAAATATGTAAGAATATGATCAGAAATATGTACCTGTATAATGTCCATACGTTTCATAGTCTGTTATGAAATGTGAAATAACAGGTGTTGGTATCACATAGCCAATATTTTCACAGTCCTCATGTTTTAGGATTGGAAGGCAATGCCAATGCATTCACCTTTGACGTTAAAGGAAGGACCACCAGAGTTACCAGCATTAATTGCTGCATCAATCTGAAACCAGAGAAATTATATGCTATTTAAAAATTTTATCTGCATTCCATAGTTTTTACCCTTGAAACTTACTTGGACACCCAATAATTCCGTTGCACCATGCACATAAGATGTGATCTCTATGCGAGAAACTACGCCACTGGTAACAGAAATTGTATCACCACCAATCGGATAACCTACCACCGTAATAGCATCTTGCAGCCTTGGTAATGCACCAAACTTTACAGGAGTAATTCCTTCCAGAATGAGCTGTCATGCACTGTCAGCATTGCTGCACATATATGTCGATCAAGGTTATGTTATTCAATTTCTGCTAAGAAGATGGGAAAGCAGGAATGGACGAAAAAAACAAGACTAAGAGGAAAAAACGATGTTGTGTTACTACTTACATGTGCTGATGTTAAGTCATGCACTGCACACAAATCAAATGTCCACCCTAAGAGGATTTGAACCCCTTCCACCAGGACTGACTAGGAATATCTTGCAAAAAGCATTATTTGGTAATTCCACAGTAGTAAAAATGCTTACCAATATCGCATTCTGTCCCAATAGCTAGGACAGTGGCCACATAGCAATATCAGATCCACGCCTTTTTCACCTTCACTTGCGTGTGGTGCTCGACTGAATGAGCATTTGTAAGGACCCTTTGGCCACCAATAATGAAGCCAGTACTGTTGGTGCTAAATTGCCTTTTTTTCTTTGCCAAGGGAGAGAAAAATTCGGCTCTGTGTGCATACAAAACACTTTCACCACAGCATCCAAGTAGGGCAGATTCTGAACTTCATCAGAGACTAGCAAAAGTATCATCAACATCAGCTTTTGAAGTTGTTTTTCCTTTTACCTGCTTGGATCCAGCATTACCAGAATCTAACTTGGATAATTTAACAAACTGATAGCTCTGATTTTTTTTTGTCTGCTGGGCCTCCTCTGGAACAATCCCCAGTGTGCTTTGCCCTCATACCACTAACACTGTAAACCCCTCTGCTTAAGGCACTATTATTGATAAAGAACCGTCGGATTCTGTTTCATCAGACTCACAATCGCTTGAAGGTTCATAAGCAATAGAATGGGCTAATGCACCTAAATCCAAAGCATCATGGGTTCCTTGTTTTTAAAATATCACACCTTTTGCCCTGTTTTCGCCTGCTTCCGTTGTCTGGTTCTTTTTCGTGATGGTTTCTTCATAATCCGACAATGCGGTGACCTAAGTATTATTGATCATCGACAAAAGCCCAAGTTCATTACGTCCAAGTTGAGGGGAGAAAATTCAAAGGAATTAAACGGGGAATTTTTTGCAGCGGCATGGCTTTGTGAATGAAGCAGGCATATGCCTGTTTCCCTACTGCCCACGGAGAAGAGGACGTGACGAATTTGCCATTGAGGTGCGTCTCTCGTCACAAAAAGTCTATTAGGATATAGGCCCTTTTTCCACACTCAGGCCCTTTTTTCCACATTAGTCGCAAAAATACGACTGCTATATACCATATATGACACCATTTGTGCCTCAGGGTTAAAATGAGACACACAAATTGAATCTTGCTTTTCCATTGCATGGTAGTCATAAAATATAACACCACTAAAATACTAGTGGAAAATTATTTTATGGGGGGAAAATCCCCGGAATAAAATAAGACTCCATTAACAATCCAAACCTATCCCGAACCTAAATAAGACATGTCTTATTTTTATAGTGGAAAAGTGAAATTTTTTTAAGACAATAGGTGGCCAAACATTATTTGATAAAATATGTGACTTTTAAAAGGGAAAAACATAAATGCCCTTATGTTTTCACCCTATTTTCCAATATGCCGTTAAGTTTTATTTTTTCATGAAATGCCCCTAAGGGTTGTTTTGCATTGCAGTAAGGGTTGTTTTATCTAGGATTGTTTTTCATCTTCAACAGGATGCCCTTATGTTTTATCAGAATTTATGAAATGCCCTTAAATTTTATCAAAATTTATGAAATGGCCTTAAGTTTTATGAGAATTTATGAAATGCCTTTATCAAAATTTATGAAATGCCCTTAAGTTTTATGAGAATTTATGAAATGCCCTTTCCATGTAAGCGTAAACCTAAAAGCGTAGAACAGAACTCAGAAACCACCAATCGTTCATTTCTATAAAGTATTGCGTGATGTTGCATGGCCACATGGAATTAGTCTTGTTGCCACTTGTTGCATGAACATGTTCTTCAAACCCAATTCACAATTGATACGCTTTAAGGGAAAAACTTAAAGACGTGAATTGCTTTAAAAACCCGGTTGTATAGGCAAAACAAAGAAAGAACAATATGTTGATAAGTACAATTAGCTTGGTTTCCACAACCAGGGGATTGGGCATCGATTTCCACCCAACAGGATCCGAACAATAACTAAGGCAATTTCCAAGGAAAAGAATGAAAGGAATTGATCCAGCCTATTTTCCTTCCAAGATGTGAACAATCCAATCTGGGCAGTTATGGGCTCAATCACAATCACCACGAAGGAGAATGAGAAGCAATCTCGGACTTCACCGAGAAGCATTGGATCAGAAATCGCCATCCGCTGAATTACGCTCAACCGGGTCATTTTTTGAAGGTCGGATTAAGAGCGGCGAAAAAAGGCGGGAGTCGGATGCCTAATTGCGCGATCGGGGGTTCCCACCATGCCGGATCTCGTGCCGATATCCTTCTTTTATAGCTATCTGCCTTTTCCGATCTCGCTAAGAGAATCGTTACCTGCTATTCTAGTTCCGGTAGTTTCAGATAAAAAATAGTAGCAAGCTTAATTTTGATGTCTCCGATCCCCGCCTTTTTGGTAACTAACATTAGTTGCTTTGAGACCTATTTTGACATTTGCCTTGCGAAATAGGTGATAGCCCTTTTCGTAAAATATCTCCTTATCTTTTGCTTTAATGGTCGTACAAAATACCTTGCCCCATGATATCTTGCAACCATTGGTTTTCAAATGCCCCATTGCCTTAGTTATTTTCTTCCTGGACCACTCCCCTAGCATGATCCTTCTTAAAGAAGATCGTCCCGCGATCTTCCAAAAGACGCCATCGGTGGGCCCCACCCATCCCTTTTTAAGGCGATTGCCCCATACGTCGAAGGTTACGCAAATTCAAAGAAGAAATAGTTACTGGATATGCGTGCTTTCCAGCGTGACGATATATCCTTGTACCTCCCCAGGCACTTTGCACTTATCGTTTGTACCTCAGCTAAGATTATTTGATAGGTATCTCCACGACACTAAACTATTGTATCTCCACGACACGTTAGTATTTTTCAGTACCTCGGCGGTACTACTTAATTGTATCTCCCGTCAAAGATTATCACGATACCCCATCATTGTATCTCGCGATGATTCGATGTAAATTTTGTCGGTGCCTATTGCTACAACTACAATTACCATTCTTCAAAATTTACATCTAATGCACCATGCTTATTCCACATAAAAAAAAATCGACATACCAATCAAAATGAAAACCATCAAATTGATATTCTCCAAGCCACCAACGCGATTGTAAAAGTAGGAATCTTTGAACTTCGATTTACCATAAATTTGAATAAAGCGACTATCTCAAAGTCGATGGTATCCCTCTATCTCCATAGTAGGCATGCTCCATTACGCCCATTAGCGGTGCGGTATTCGCAAACTCAATAGATGTTGAGACCACGGGCCCTTTGAACTCATGCCCACATGTGCCTCATATATATGCGTGGAGCAACACACTGTCAGCGCAGCGTACCACGTTGGATGATAGAAGAAGTTTCATGCAAAGATGACATCTCATGATACATCTCCTTATCCGTCGACAAAAAGGCAAACTTTTTGTCCCTACAATTCACTGGTCATGACTCTCGCATAACAATGCATTTCTCGAGTGCCTCCTATTAAGCCAAGGTGGTGCGTTGTATCACCCATGGACCACGCTCATCCGGCCTATGCCTCAAATATTCTATCCATTTAGGGAATACCGTGGCCAAACGATAGTCAAATCCAATGCCACCTTCCCAAAAGCGGGCACGTGATAAAATTGGGCAGGACATCTTCTGCCAATGGTTATGGTATCCGGATATATGTTATGGATAAGTTCATTTGCAAGCATAAGATAAGATATTGCATCGACATCTGTCTCTTTCGCTAAAATACTATATCGAGAGACAAGTGCCTCTCATAAGAAGCTAGATTAGGGGTCCACATCTATGATAGGCAATGCGCTTTTCTCATAATTCATATTCTTAGCTTCCTCCACTCTTTTGCTCCCAAAGATAAACAACATTTGGCTCTCAAGCTTTGCTTGCCTTCACGGACCTGCAAGGAACCCTACCTTCTTTGCGACATTGTGCCATGTAACATTGAAGCGTTGGGCCATTGATCGTGATCCGAGAATCTAGAGGCTCACGATACCACTTGATACGCTTTTAAGGAAAAACTTAAAGGCGTAATTGCTTTTAAACCACGGTTGTATAGGCAAAATAAAAGAAAGAACAATATGTTGATAAGTACAATTAGCTTGGTTTCCACAACCAAAGGGATTGGGCATCAGTTTCCACCCAACCAGGATCGAATAATAACTAAGGCAATTTCAAAGGAAAAGAATGAAAGGAATTGATCCAGCCTATTTTCCCTTCCAGCATGTGAACAATCCAATCTACATGCCAGATTATGGGCTCAATCACAATCACCACGAAGGAGAATGAAAGCAATCTCGGACTTCCACAGAAGCATTGGATCGAAATCGCCATCGCAACTAACTTCTCGCTTAACGGGCCGTTTTGAAGGTTTGGGATTGGAAGAGCAACCAAAAGGCTGGGGAGTCGGATCTTTAATTATGTTCCCACCATGGCTGGATCTGTTGCCGATATCCTTCTTTTATAGCTATCTGTCCCTTTTCCGATCGCTAAGAGAATCGTTACTCACTATTCTAGTTCGGCCGTTTCTCACCGTGATAAAAATAGTAGCCCAAGCTTAATTTTGATGTCTCCAGATCCCCCCTTTTGGTAACTAACATTAGTTGCTTTGAGACCTATTTTTGACATTTGCCTTGGCCGAAATAGGTGATAGCCCTTTTCTGTAAAATATCTTCCTTATCTTTTGCTTTAATGGTCGTGACAAAATACCTTGCCCCCATGATATCTTGCAACCATTGGTTTTCAAAATGCCCCATTGCCTTAGTTATTTTCGGACCCCCCTAGCATGCCCCCATATCAACAATCCTTGGTTTAGATGATGGGACTTCCAAATTCAACATCAGAATTTGCAATCACCTGCGGTATGAAGCGACCCTTTTCGCATGATTTCTTCACATCAAGCTCAAGATGAGGGTCAAAAGCATACTCTCCTGCATTTTCTAGCCAAGACAAAGCATCTTTTCTACGATAAAAAAACCATGCCATCATCTTATAATTATCAATTCAAGATAGCTAGAATAGGCAACTCTAGGCTCACGCAACCAAGAATTCAAAGAGTCTCGATATTAGAAGTTAGAGTTTGAGTTGGCCGATTGGATAGGATCAGCTTTGTGACAGAATCCATGTGGTGGCTTTCTGCATCGGGTCGCACGCATTTCGTGATGGCTGGCGTCATATTCCCTCAATACTTGTTTGCCGTGCGCATTCCATAGCATGTGAACAAGCTGTGTACTCTTAAAACCCTCCTAAAATTCTCGCCTAAATGGCGATGCACACATATTGGCACATTTCCAAACACAACCTGAACACCTTCACCAATCCCTTCACGTAAATGGGATATGAAAGCTATCGTTCATGATGATGCAAGTAATTCTTCAAATTTTTGTATAAACCACACCAAGTTATCATCATTCTGCCAAAGTACAACCCAAATGCAAAGGAAAATAAACCATCATTACCATAAATAGCTGTGTTGACAAAGAGAATGTAAGGTATCTTCCTTTCGGTGAGTACCATCTAGGCCCACATTTGGTCTGCGATGGCGAAAACCCTTCAAACTAGCATCAAAAAGCTATAAAAAATATGAAAGAAAGCGGTCTTCTATTGTTTTACGGACAAAAAGCGACACTTCGGGGTTGCTTTTCAAAATTTTCATTACAATACCCTTCAAGTTTCTCAGAGGGCGATATAGTCACCATGAATGTTAGCATAATAGACCTCTTTTGCTTTCCAAGCAAGCCCATATGAAATAGTCACACCCTTCTCTCTTCTATAATCTCCAATGAGATCCTTGGGTCTTAAACACGGTTGATCTCGAACCTGCCAATGGTATAGTTTGCAAGCCAAGCTGTACTAACTTCTTTATTTCCAAGACGAAGCAGCAAGTACAAAGTATGAACATCATTGAAATTTTTCCAAAAAGACATTGAGGACCACCATCTCATTATAGAGGCATGCAGACGTAAAGTACAATTTTCAGTTGCACAAATCAACATTGTACCTGCATCCACAATCCATATGCCAATTGATCAATACATTCACCAAATACTTTAACAATTAATAAATTTCAGTTCTTAGTGGAATGTAAACACTATATGCACAATGAAAACTCACCTTGTTTTTTCAGCACTTTAAGCTCCACATGATGTGAGATTGCATGATTCTTTACAACAAGCTTTCAACTCACTAATGAGGGACCACATGGAAAGATTGCAATTCCATTTTTTAGCATAGACAACGCTATTGAAGGAAAACGAATCAATATAATTACATAGAACAAGCAATCAGATTTCTTGAACAATTTTTAAGATTTAACAATGAACATTTAACAATGAACAATGTGTACGATGCATCTAGATGTTTTGCATATAGACAAAGGGAAAAGGATGGGCAAAGGAAATTGGAAATGAATGATGGGTGGCAAGGAATTGAAATGAACTTGACTAGAAATCCAAGGGCAATGCAAAAAATCTAGAATGCAAGGGCAATGCAAAAACGATAAAGTAAAAAAAAAGAAAACTTTACATGATGATCTGATCATATGCGGCCAAAATCAAAAAGAGTTTTTCCAAGCGCATGTTTTTGGCGATTACAAGTGTTTGCCAAAAACTACAAGTGTAGGCGCTTACGAGGGATTAAATGTACACGCTTCTTGTTCTCCATTGCACAAGATCGGCCGGTATTCTCCATTGCACAGCGGTGAGTTCAAATAAGAGATGGAACCAAAGAACCGGGCAAAACTATAATTGGAACCGAAGAATTTCGCTGGTACAATTTAAGTGGATAACGATTGCACTGGAATCTTCGAAGAATCGGAATTGTGAAGAACTAGCATTTCGGAAGAATCGGCCATACAAAAACAATGGATTGGTGACAAAGGCGTTTGAGAAAATACAAAAACTTAAAGGGTATATCAACAATTTCATATTTCTACCTAACCTTTCCTCTCGGCTCAAAGGGGCATTTAGGTGGAATGGAATAAACTTAAGGGCATCTTGCAAAATAATTGAAAACTTAAGGGCATTTATTAGTTTTTCCTTAGAAATAAGACTATCGTGGAAAAAGGGCCTCGATCGTAAAATATGGTTGTCATATCTAACTTTTTATCAGGGGGCCAAAATAAAAATTTATATATAATGTGCCATTTTGTAACTACCCCATGAGTTTCTACATACATATTGAATACAATAAAATTTATCGTGGTCAAGACCATGTGAACATTTCTTTTGGTCATTTCGGCCATAAAAAGATATTGGGTGTAAAAAAGATACTTCGCGGTATGAAAATAGTGCAAAGATTACAAGTATGCTGCAAAGAAAAATTCATGTGGGCTGCCTTAATAAATTTGTCTTCCAGGAAGTTGGTAAAGAGTAGTTGTATACCTTTGGAATGGTGGTGAAGATTTTCTTGAAATACGGGGACCTAATAGTGAAGAATTTGTGTAAAGAAGATTCCCTTGTATTATTGACTTATGTCGTACCGGTTTGTTCGGTGCAATTTAGGGAACAGACTTAGGCCCAGGTGTTCTTGCCAAAGTGTTTTTTAGCATAGGATAGGCGGGATTGGGAAGAGGATCTCTCCGCGGGGTGGTACACTCAGACCCACAAGTAGCGGTTATGTGCGTCTAAGTTTTCGAGGAGGAAACCAAATGTGCCAAGGCTACCCAGTAGCGCAACCCCATCGTGCCCATGTCTCCCTCGACAACCATTGAACAAAAATGATGGTACCGGCAGATCGGGCAAGATGTGGTCTCGGTGTTCCCATGTCTCCGCTGAGGAAGATGAGGTCCATGTCCATCGTTAATTAATTTGAGGCTATCGGGTTCTCTGCTACTTTTGAAACCCCGATAGCTTCCTGCATCACCAATCTTGAGGCACAATTCCTATTGAGCTACTTGAGATGCTCGTAGTGTGTGTCACGATGGACCAAGCAGCGGGGAGTGCACCCAGCTAAGTAAGTGACTTTGACAGCGGTATGGAGGCGGGAGGCGTTAGGGCAAGACTAATGAGGGAGTGCACCCAGCCGGTGGGGCGTATTGCGGAGGATCAGAAGTGAGGCAGCAGTGGTAGTATTTAGGTTTGCGAGTGCAAGCTGCGGCATTTGGTCGGCGAGCGTCCACGACCTGGCGAACTCCCACGTGCCTCTGTTTACTGGAAGTAAGATCCGGCTCACATGAGAGATGTACCCTTGATGCTTGCCTGTCACCCCGGTATGGCCTCTGAGAACTTGTGCATCACAACCGATATAAGGGTCAGTCTTTTCGGGGAAAGAACATGGTCGGCTTCACCTGAGTGGAAGGACTAGAGTGTTGGGGCCCAGTTCCTGATCCATTTATGGTTTAGGGTTTAGGGTTTGGGGTTTATACTACCATATTGTATCTATCCGCGACCCGTTCAAACTATTATGGAATTATATAGTACTTACCTTTGTAATTGGCGAGAGGGACAAAATAGTTTGTTATTGTAAAAGATGTATGGGATTTTGGCTTGACTTAGAGCGGTTGTTGAAGACCATCTAATAAGATTTGGTGCATTTGAACAACCCACGAATCGATGCTCGTCATGGATATCGGGTTGGTATACAATGATTATTTTTATTTTTTTTTTTTAAGAGTATCTCCCGGTTCAAGTATATATTCAAGATGTTTATGATATCTAAAATATGTAGATAGATGATACTGATGTCTCCTCCAAACTAGATGTGGATTTTGGTTTAATGCCGTCCATAGAGGCATATGAAACCAAGCGGTAACCGATTCATCAATAATATGGATGGGTGCCGCTCAACGTTGGAGTGTTCCCCTCGTAAAAAAGAACATGAAGGGCTACAATCATGAGAACATTGCATGTGTCGACATTTCAAAGAACGCTTGGCCTCTTTGCCGTGAAATTCCTGAAAAATTGTAAAGATTAGTCCGACCCTTTGTTAGAGACCTTAAGACATTTGGCTTGTGGCCGTAGGACTTACCTATCCCTATGGATCAAGAATTTGCTTATTGGGGAAGAAGATACATCATTATCTGAGACGCATTTGTCTTAGGCTGGATTCCGGCCTTTATCTCAAGACGCCAGATAGAAGTGGAGCGAGGAACCCCATTCCATTAATGCCATATGCGTGTCCCGAAAGTCACGATTGGAAAACTTGGCAAACTTTGACTAAATATGCTTGGCATTATGAGGATTTATGGGAATGAATTCCAATGTGCGTCGATAGGCATGGGGGCATGTGATGAGGAGTTGAAGTTTATTGATGGTGGCCGTGGGTTCATGGCAATATTGCCGGTGGTTCATCAACGAGTTCTATTGACAACCAGTGAGCGATGCAATTGTGAATTTTAGAGTGTCAAGGAGGGGAGGAAGATTTTTTACAAGATATGTAAAAGCAGATTTATCATGGTGTGTGCTATTAAAAGCATAAACGTTGGAGATGAGTTATTCATCAACTATCGCTATGATAGACCTCTCCCATTTGAGATGGAACAATAGTATTGTTGTACTAAAAAAAGGGGAATAAAGAGCATTTTTTTAAAATATGTTTTTTGTCATTCGTGAGTCTATGCAGATGGTTGTATGTATTTTATACTTATTACATTATTTGACATGATGTTTAATACGTTATCTACCCATCGAACTCATTCGTGTCTCCATCCCAATCCATTAGTTCTAAGTTACGTGCAAAGGGAAACCCATCGTGAATTTCGCCGTAGAGCGCACCAATATGAAGATGCATACAACATCAATATGAAGAGGGATGAAACTATTGACTAACCCGCCGAACGGTTTTCGTGATGAGCCGATGCTCATATGTTGCACGCTTCAAGAATTACCCGATATTGATTTAGATGATGTCCAGGATGGTGGTGGAGAGGACATGGTAGGAAGATGTGGGATACCCTTCGAGAATTGGTCGCATCGACGATGACCCTATTGTTATCGGCGGTAAACGCAGTTACCGCCGCCTCGAACCTCTCGCTTGTTCGGTTCGGCGTTAATTTCAATCTCCAAAACCAAGTTCAAGCGGGAGCAATGCAAGTGTCCTTGCTTCTATTGAGGTGACATACTTATCAAGTCTTTTCTATCTTACCACCATCTCCATCTTTATCTTACCACTCTTAGATGCTGTGTTATTGTAACGGTGAAGATCCTTCCGGAGAAGAACAATATGCCTACACCCATGTATCTCAAGTTGTTAAGAAAATGATCTGCTGGACCGCCTGGTTATAAAGTCATACATGCATGTCCAAATGATTGTATGATCTTCTACCCCCGCACAGCATGAAAAGTCCACTCATTGCCTCGGTATGTAATGAACCGAGATACAAGAATGACCTAAAGGGAAAACGGCACTCGTGGTTATTCGACACTTTCCAATAATCCCAAGGTATATGCATCACCACTTCTCACAAATAGTTGTAGATTTATTTTATTTTCGCAATTTATATATTGCCTATAATTCTATTCTAATATATTCTATAGGTTAAAGTTGATGTTCCGCTAAAGACACATAGTCTAATGGACTTCACGGCTACACATGCATCTAGTGATGATGTGATGCGAGTCCCCGAAATACGTTGTAGTTTTTGGAAGCATGTCGATGCGACATGGCCTGACTTTTGAAAAAGAACCACTTAACGGCGCTTGGGGCCTGGCCACCGGCTATGGCGAAACCCATATGGTTAACAATCGGATCGCATGGTCTACATGGCTATGATAGTTAACTACAAATATATCCCCATGGTCTGTTGATGAAGAGGGGCACATTATTATGACTTTATTGATACCCGAAGAAAACCGCAATTTAGATGTGTACCTAAGAATAATTGTGGATGAGTTATTTTTGTGGAACACATGTATTCAAAGTGCCCACATGCAATTACAAAAAATGACGCTTTTAATCTTAGAGGTATACTATTGTGGGACTATGCATGACTTTCCCCGGCTTGCCGAAAGTGTTCCGGTTTAAGACTCGGCACCCCTTGCATGATATGTGGGGAAAAGTTGCAAGACCATCACTCTAAGCATCCAAGAAAAGTAGTACTTGAGGGTTTTAGGAAATATTTGCCGCACCCCACGCACCCTTCGTCAAAAAGCAACAGGTACAATACGATGGCAATCAGACTATACGTAAACCACCAAGCGTAATTATTACCATACGGTGAATGGGGTGAGTGCTGGGATAAGAAGAAGAGGGGGGAAATCCTAAGGGGAAACCGCAAGGGGGGGGGCACTCGCATGGTGGAAGTCGAGATCACCCAGACAATGGAGGATGAGGGAATATACAAGCAGGGTAGGAGCTTCATGAGGAGGAAGTTCCTATCGCAATATGAAAAGGAAGTCTGCTTTTTATAGACTACCATATTGGACCCAATCTATTGATTCAACACCTTTAGACCCAATGCATATCTTCAAGAACGGGAAAACTTTATGGAAGCATGTATTTGGTCAAAAAGACACAACAAATGCCGATGATGGACCTTAAGGTAAGTAATACAAAGAAAGAGGCATGGATCCGAGGTGAAGGGCAACCACTTCCTCCCAAAATGGGTTATTGCTAGGGCTGACCATCGAGCTATTTATGATGATTTAAGGGCCCTAGAACACCAATCGGTTATATGCAATCATTGTGAACCCCATTCACAAGTACTAGGAGTGGACCGGGTTTAAAGTCCCATGACCGGCATAAGTTCTTGCATGCAAGCAATTGGAGTCCACATATATGCACTACTATTAAATGTAACCCATACTTATATTTGGTGTTTGATCATGCGCTCTTCATGCCCCGACCTTTAGGGGAGTTTTAGACAAGGGACCCTTTGAGGCAATAAGTGCCCTATCAAAGGTCATAAGGTTGTTACCCATGTTGATTTAGTGGTCCCCATCTATTTTATTTGTGGCTAAGTTTTTTTTTTTTTTTTTTTTTTTTTGGACCTCATAGGTGGATGTAAAAAACTATACCGAAGACAAAATTGAAGAGATGAAAGTGAAAAAATGGTAGAGGCATGTTGCTTGTTGGAGAAGGAGTTTCCTAACGAAGCTTTTTGACAAATAAACCCATCTTTTGGTACATCTTATTGAGGAAATGGAGCTCATGGAACCGTATTATGCGTAGATGGATGTTTTTCTGGAAAGGTTTATGAAGGTATTGAAGGATATGGTGTATCAAAGAGCACGCCCCAAGGTAGTATGGCAGAGGGATGGCTTTAAAAGAGTCACTTTTCTATATGACGTAATATATTTTTGCCCAGATATCCGCATGCAACTCGCTATGGAGTGATGAAGGGGACGAGAAGATTCAGGGGGTAGTGGCGTAGGCAATGGTATGCGTAAGTCATTTCCTACCGATATTATCAATAAGGTTAATCAATTCTTCTTTACAATTCGCACCAATGGCAAAATGGATTGCTCGTTATGAGAACGCAAAGGAAGAAATGGAAGAGAAGAGGCATGAATGGAGACGCATTGATAATAGACGAGCCCTATACTGGATGGATATGAACCCTGCCGACAAGATGGAAAGACAATGGGTACTATAGGCTTTGACCGATGCATATTACAAGGGGAGTATATTACAGCTAATGGAATGGGCATACGCACAAGGTGTCATGAAAAAGGTAGTTGCAACAAATTATGTTGATGTCGAAATCGAAAGTATTTTCTTTTTGATGTTATTGTATTTATTGACATTAATGGTGCTTTTTGGAAGATATATCTTACTCCTCGATATGGTGGTATACCCACTTGGGACCCACTATCGCGGTGGCATCATTCTATGGAGAGTTCATAATCCTCTTTTGATAGCTTTGGGACACGATGAGAAAACTGTGGTGGGATCAAGGGAGTCATGGCATCATGCACTTCCATGGAGTTTCAATTGGAAGTGTTCATTGGATCATAATCGGGCCGTGAAGCCACCATTGATTAAATAGAAAGTTAAAGACTATAATGGATAAGGTGGATGCTGGGTGGCAATTTTAAGGCCTTCATATTCGGCGTCGGCGTAATTGGTTTGACCTTCAATTAAGGGGGGCCAGGCCTACGGAAGTTAAAGAAAGTATGGTAGAACAAGTGGCTTTTTCTTCACAACTCTAACAACCTATACCGTAGTGAGACGCTTGTCCTTCCGCATTAACCGTGGAACAGTACACACATATACATATCCAACTTCAAAATTTAGACCATCAACATCAATCTCACGCCCAAATTTCTTTGACCATATTTTTTTCTTTACCGACCGACAAGACCCAACATGGTGGTTTATCATACAAACCACATGACCGAGGGGACGCCCAATATTCCAAGGTGTTGTGCTAGAGGAGTCAATAACGCCCCAAGAGCTATCCGCGCATCAAGGCATTCAAACTCACCGAAAAAACGAAAGCATCAAGAGGTTGGACCACCAGTCTCATCTGATTTACACCGTATAATTCCACGAAATACGACAGATGTACGTGCATTTTAATACAAATGTTGGGTAATGTTAACAATGACTAATTCCTAGTTAGCACCTAGAGGAGACGATCATTAAATTTATATGCCTAATATTATGCACATCCCCGTAACCTTCTCGATAGGCTATGTCTATTGGTCTCTCGGTGCAATAAAACCCATTCAATTCAATTCTCCCCCCTTGGTTGGTATACATTATATCTGAGGAAAGAACTGTGGAACATGGGCTCAAAGAAGCCACATAGGCTCAAGCATTGCCCCTAGACTAGAACAGCCACCTAGGCTCCAAATGGAAGATCAAATATATGCCACATAAACTAGAGAAAAATACAACACATGACGCCACAATGACAACCTAGGTTTCACATTACACGTGGCTAAAATATGCCACTTACATCAAACATGTCAACTAGGTTCAAACATGACGTGTGACTCAAACATGCGACTGGGATGAAACAGTCACATACTAAAATAAAATATACCGTATATGACGCCAGAATAACAAAATACCACGGTAGGCTTTGCATTTCTTTTAGGCCTAACATGCCACCTAGGTTCAAACAAGCCTCTTAGGCTCAAGCATTGCCTCTAGGCTCAAACATGCCCCAAATCAAACATGTCACAACTAAAATAAAATAATGTAAATGACGCCGCTTATAACAAAATACGCCGCCGTATACCGACGTCAAAAACCCATTTCTAATTGGGTGAACATGAGTGGTCTTCTCTCGCCATGAAATTGGTCCCCAGTGGCATGTCGACGTTTCGAGTCCATTGGCAGAGCCAAATCGCAGTTCCGTGGGAGGGGGGGTCGCCTGGCCCATCCCCTCGTGGCCTTGGGGAGCAGGACTTTCGGAAGCTCCTCGGGATTTTGGTCCCTCAAGGCCAACACCCCACTCCACGCCAAGACACGGGGCAATGTCGACCGGAAGGGGCGAGAGTGGGCCTTCAAAACGTCCAGAGAGCTGCTGCACCAAAGGGTTTGGTGCTTGGGGCCGAAATCGCCACGGAAATTGGTCCCTGTGGGTCGAGGTCGCCAAATCATGGTCCGAGAGGGGAGGCGCCTGCCCCTCCGTGGCCTTGGGGAGAGGACTTTGGGGCAAGCTGCTCGGGGTTTTAGTCTCGCCTCATCAACACCTCACCCACGCCAAGACATGGCGCAAGGTCCCCGCCCAATCGACAAGGAGGGCTCAAACGTGAAAACCTCGCGGAGTTGCCGTGTTCTAGAAGGGTTTGCGCTTTGGGAGCCGAAGTTTTGGTCTTCCTCGCCAAATTTTAACTTGTCCCCTGTGGCAATGCTGTCAACGCTTCGAGTCCATTGGCAGAGCCAACCCGCGGTTCGAGAGGGGGGTCGCCCATCCGGCCCCGTGGCCTTGGGGAGAGGAAGTAGTGCGTCGGATGGATTTTAGGGTCCATGCTCCTCGGGCGCCAACACCTCCACTCCACGCCGGGTCACGGCGCAGAAGGCGTTCCCACCACCGGGCAAGGAGAGGGCCTCCAATCGCTGGATCCTTGATATGGTCTGGGTATGGGATAAAGCCCGAAAGGTTGGGGCCCATTGGATAAATTACTTGAAGGATCCGCCTTTGGTGGCGCTGGTTATCACTAGAGGTGCTAAAGCGTAACATTTAATTATAGTATGGTGGCGCCGGGGAGTGGTTGTCTGGAGCAAGAGTATGAGAAAGAAAGTCAGAATGTTTATGTTAACCCTTGGACCCTAGTATCTTAGTATCTTAGTGTGAATATACAAGTTAATAGCAATTATCCTTAGCCAAATCATTGGGGATATTATTATCTAATATAAGATAGGACAAGTTATAAACTATAAGCTAATCTAAGAACCTTTAGAAAAGATAAGAAACTATTATTATAGCTAAGAAAGATAATGACTATTATATGGATGGGCACAAAGGGATACTTTTAGTATTAAAAGGGACTTGGGCTAAATATAAGGATGTCATTCAAATAAGGTTTATGAAGGATACCTTTTACCTTTTAAAAAGGAAGCGAATGTTACATAAGGAGCTAGTAAGCATATGTGGAGGAAGTTTGTTTTCTATCCCACTGAAGATCTAAGCCAAATCCTAAGCCTAGCCTATTTCTCAAGTTTATGTTTTTTGCCACAAAGGATTTGTGGCTAACTTGCATTATTTCCTTTCTTTGGAAGTCTCTTGCTCAAGGACAACCTTATTAAGTGGTGAGCTTACCCTAAGGGTGGATTTATGCTTACTTGACTTGTTTCTTGACCATTGTTTTTGCAGAGATATGTGGAGACCATTAATCTGTGATCAAATTGGTATCGAGCCAAGTCTGATTTCTCTTGAGCGCAGTGTGTTTTCTATTTTGTTCATTTTGATTGGAATGAGTAAGAAACTTAGTCTAATTACCTATTAGAAATATTTGGTATTTGTTTTAATCGAATTAAAAGTCTCAAGAAGTAAGACTAGTCTCGAGGAATGTAACTAGAATTGTGGATGGCATAAGAGCATTAACTTGTTTTTTTTTTTTTTTTTGCATGAATTCCTCAAGGGTTCTCGCCTCCAAAAAGATTTAGGTATTGACTCAATCTCACCCAATGAAAGCTTGGTGCGATGTGCTAGGAAACAATGCTAGTTATGAGCTAGAGTCTAAAATTATAGATTGAATACCATGCATCATTCGATGTTCTTGATCTTTTAAATAGAATGTTTTGGGAAGTGATTCTACTTCTCAAGAGGGCGAATCGAGCTAGCAAAAGCGTACCAAAAGCCAAGGACGACGTGGAGGAGGTAGAAAAACGTGGATTGAGTGAGAATGCGCGGATAAATTGGGTGATGGGCAGTGGGCATGTAAATTACGGGACATATTTCAAGGAATGGAAGTGCTACTGAATCCATCCCTCCTCCCACAAATTTTGGGAGGAGCAGTAAAAGCGAGACAAACTGATGGCATAGCACAATGTCGGCCCAAACAAACTTTGTACAAATGCATTTAAAAGGTTAGACGACTTCAAGGCCTTCGACATAAGGACACACAAGTGCAAGAGGGTGCAAAATAGGTATGGAAGAGACACTATTGAGGACAAGCAAAGAGAACAAAGATGAAGGCGCTTGAAGATATGACGATGCCTCCAACATTTTGTCCAGGATGGGCTTGATGCAATGGACTAGCTACTTGTAGTATAGGGCAGCAACTTAATGGCTGAAACGGTGGACTTGGTTGCTACCGGAAGCAAACAAAGTTGAACCAATATCTCCCTTACCTGAAAGCAGCCTTCGTCGGGCTCAACAAAAAGCTATCGGCGGGTTTTGTATGTGGGTTGTCCCCACATCTACTTTGAGCATAAAGCAATGAAGGAGGTATTTCAAGAGGTTGTTAAGATTTGACCTTCATTTAGGTTGCTTTTGCACAAGCATGAAGACAATAAAATGGTCATGGCATACACAAGAAGATGGTGGAGAAGGTGAACACGAGTGGCATGTGAGCACCCACGTCAACAATGCTAGTGGACTGATGAGTGGAACAATACAAACAAGGACCACCGATTAACTACATGATTGTTCATCCCGAAGGTAAGTATTTTTAAGTCATTTGAGACCAAGAACGAAGTGTATAGCGACTTAGATCTACTTAGAAAATAAAAGCCATCATTGAAAGCTTTGCTCTAAAAGAATATTTCAAATCATGATGGACAATGCATCAAACCCAAAGTTAGCAGGAGATGTTGGAGACAATTCCCTAGATTACATAATATAGGGTGTCAATGCCAAAGATTTGAACTTATTATGGAAGGACCGCATCGAATCATATGTAGTTTAAAGACCCAATTCTCGGGAAGGCGTCAGTTGTAAAGTTCCCTACTAAGAAGACCTGAGTGTATGCCATATATAAGTGCTTGCAAGTTAAGAATTTGACACTTATAAACCCTGACCCAACACATTTTGCAACCAACTACACTTATTTAGAGAGATGTCGCGACTAGATCATTAGCACCTTCAATCATATAGAGTTCTTCGCGGGGAGAAAGCGGTGAGTGGAAAAAGGGCAAAGGCTCGCCAAGAAGCTCCACGAACTTAGAGACCCTGGTTGCCCATGATTCATTTTAGAAAGGAGTTGAAAATGTGGTGAAATGGGTCCGTTTATTATACCCCCGAGGAGACTCAATTCTTCAACTTCAAGCATTGGCAAGGTTTGGAGGTGTTGGCATGCTCAGGCAAGCCTCATTACAACACATTGGTCCCGATCAACCATTTGACAATGCCAAACAAAAGGAGTTGATGTCCATGTCATAACTCATTGGGCCAAATCCTACTCACACATACATGGCGTAGGCCATGCCTTGGACCCTCACGACCATGACATAGACCAACAGCACAAGGAGGTGATGTGGTCAATAAAAAGATTGCCAAAGAACACCATCCCAACCCATCCGATTACAAGGCTTTTTTAAGCAGTACGAAATTTTAACCGGTCGACCCGAAGAGGGAGTTGGATGAAGCGCATCCAAAGTCACAAGAAAAAAAACCAATCATGGAGGCATATGCATGGTGGCAAAGATAGCCAAGTCATCGTGACGCTACAAGCACTCACAATGACAATCTTATCATTGGTTTTATAAAATAGTGCGATGAGAGGAACTGGGCCTACAAATATGTTCACTTTCGGTCACGTAATCGGGTTGTTTCACATGAAAGTTGATAAGCTATGTTCAATATGTAGCATTATAACAGGGGGTTCTTGTTGTATTTTTTGCACGTTTTTTACTAAGGTTTTGCTATGATTTTGTGGTGTATTTCCATTGGACGGTACTAATCATTTATATCTAGAGGCAAGATACGCCATTGTTTTTATGGCACTTAGACAATGGTCTAACCCTTGAAAAAAAAAAAAAATGTAATATATTGAAAAAAGAAAAAATGGAATATGGCATGCAAGGCCGAGAGGTGTTACTTTAGGGTTCTTCCGAATTAGGGTTCTTCGAAAGACCTCTGCTTGAAGCTCGTTCTTAAGCAACACTAACAAGTTTCAATTTCATCCTCTCTTGATGGGCTTGAGTTTTTTCATCGCAAATCCTTATAACAGATCCAGAAGTTAATGTCTCCCATTGTTTTTCGCGAGCACACTGTGGTCGGAACTTGCGTGGATTTGTGGTGTTTAAAGGCAACCCCGTAATTCTAAAAAGGGCTTCGGGGTGGCTGCTTCCATGATCTATTGAACTTTCTTATTATGCTTATGGCGATTCTTACAAATCCACAGCAGATAGGCTAGCAAGGAGACGTTTTTCCCGATGACCCATTCCGCCAGTTCAAAAAATCGGTCAAAACACGGACAATTCATCCCGGAATGCAGTACATATTTTTCTCTTTTGCTTAGGGGAATTGCCTATGCAAGACTTCGCCAAATTTACCACGCTCCTTGGCCTCTCGTAGTATTTTGTGCAAGAATGCATGTTTTATAGATTAAACGGTTTTATTTTTGCCCATTCCAACTTCTTGTCTCCCCTCTTGTACGCTATATTTTCGGGAGTTCCAAAGACATTGCTGTTGATGCGATATATTTTGTTCGCAATGCTCGTTGACATGTATAACAAACGGATGTCGCTATTAATGTTTTCTTTGTCCGCAATTTCCACAGTATTTAATCATTCTTCTTTGCTTTTGCCGGGGATGAAACAACGGCTCCTCAGATATCTTTTCCCATCTAGCTTCCAGGTTCATGTCTTCCTTTGTACAGCTATTTCGAAATGGTGATGGCCGAAACCTGAGGGCCTTTCACCGGTATTTTTCTTTGCTTTATCTCTTTACATTACTTAAAAATGCTGATTACTAGTGAAGGCGGCGGAAGACCTACATCTAAGTGATCAACATGATGCCGCAGATGATCTGTAGGAAATTGAAGTCCTTTTCCAATGTGACTCTGTTTTACGTAGATGCTAAAAATCCGAGCCTCTCGATGATGCATTTGTTGATCAAACTACACCGCTAAGTCTAAAGACCGTATATCAACCCGGATTGTGGATGTGGCGATGCCCTATTCTAGATAATTTTTATGAAAACGTTCCACATCCGTGCGAAACTTAGAAAGGGTTACTGACTTCGCTAAAGGATCATTCAAAGGTGGAGCATGTTATACTGTGGTATATTTTTAGATATCAGCTTTTATAATTGATCGTGGCGGCAAGACAACATCCATTGGGATCATCTTGAGTGTAAAATTCTAGAGGAAATAGGACAAGGCTTCAGTGCGTGGGGTGTACGAAAGCACTATGCATTCCATTCAATGAAGTGGTTGCGCTTAAAAGTCTCGATCTAGAGAGATGCAAGAGCAATCTGTAACTTACTTCCTCCTAATAATAATAAATAACTAAGATGCTAAATTTTGCAGTTTGTAATTTCCTCGATGGATGGGGCTTATCTTCTGCACACTTCTTGGTATCAAACATGTAAAATGTTTGTTTTGGATGTTTTACGACCTTATAGTTAAGGAATGAAAATGCACACCAAAAGTATCTCCTTACACATTCATAATCTTCTAACCATTGTCATAGTTGTTCGCCCATGTATGACAAGTTCGTTGCATTTGGTTTGTAAGAACATTTGTTTTAAAATACATGGTAACTTATAGGTGTTGGAAGATTTTTCTTCTTAATTTATAAAGTAGGCACTAAAATGCGGCGAAAAGATATAGTTTTTATGGATGATGCATTGATGGCCAATAATTATGTAAGTCATTTCTTGATTTGCGAGGGATGACATCCGAAGGGGAGGCTCAAACAATGAGCCTCATTAATCATCCCAATGTTGTAAAGTCGTATTGTTCATTTGTTGTAGATCGTAACCTTTGGGTGGTTATGCCATATAAGGATTTGGAGGCTTATGTCTGCACATAATGAAGGCAATATACCTAGATCATTTCGAGGAGACTATTATTGCCACATTTTTAAAAAGAATCTTTAAAAGCTTTTGGACTACCTTCATCGACATGGACATATTCATCGTGGATGTTAAGGTGATCCATTGTGATGCAGGGAATTGAGATTATAAAATGTACTCATAGTTGTTTGCAATGGAAATAATTTGTTTGTCTTGATGTTATTATGCTTTTAGTAATTAATATTTAGGCCCATAAAGTTTTCCTATGTTTGCTTTAGTTAGGGCCCGAAGGGCCCAAAAAATTTTTTAATATAACAATAAACACACAACTACCATTAGCATTATTAACACAAACCATTGCATTTAACACATTTAAATTAAAATCCCCCTTAAACCCCCTTTGGTTTGGGTGCATATTCACGAGGGGTTACGTGAGGCGGCCGAGAGCCTCAAAACTATATATACAATACATGTATAAAATTAACACCATTAAGTACATTCTCTCAAACCTTATAGTATTTTGCAAATCTCAATATACAGTATACAAAAACTTGTACATGCATACCCCACAAACGAGGATCACTATGTACGGTCCAGATCAAGGAATAAAGAGCAAATATGCCCATCCGATAGCTCTTGAATTGCAACAACAATAAATTTGTAGAGAAACTTAGTTTTTTCATCATTTAAAACCACTACATATGTTGAGGAAGATGACTTCAAAGAAGTGAAGATAAGTGCCTGCCAGTGACGATAGGTCGTCTTCGTGATCCAGAGATTGTGGCTACTTGTTTCGAGGATGATGATGAGCGAGCTAACAACTTGTCAGAAGAGTCGGACAACAGCAATAGGGATGATCCAGGTGGACTTAGATGACATAGAAATTGACGTTGATATGAAAAATGACATGAGTCGTGGTCACCATGCCCGAGATTTTGGTTTAATGTCAAATGCATTTTGGTTGAATATACAAACTTTTGGATAAATGTAATACCAACCTTTTTCCCTTATGTCAAATGCAATACAAAATTATTGTTAAATCGATACAAGTGATTGTGCATCCGTAGTTTTATTGCAAGTAAATTGTGTAATACAAGTCTTTGTTGTTAGGGTGCCGCCGATTGCCCCAACGGGCTGCCCCTAACCGCTCTAATGCTAACCCTTTGACCTAGACCTTCTCCGAAAATTCCAAAAATTGGGCTGTGTGCCGGAGATGAATTAGGAATCCAGCTGGCAAAAAATCAGAATTTATTTTCGTACAATGCATTAATTACAAATTTATGAATGTCTTGCCATCAAAAAAGCCCCGACTTCTAATTGCCACATCGGAGGAGGAGGACAGGGCTCAAACTCCGCTCCGCCGGGCCTTCAGATCGCAGCAGATAAGGCATTCTTGCTTAACTTGGATAAAGAATGACATTAATTGGAATACTTCCATTTGAGGCATGAGAAAGTAAAATTTTTCATTTCTTTCAAATTACCAATGCCCTACAACACCTAATAAGTGTTTTCTCACATGTTCGGGTCCAGATAGCTTAAATATAGAGCCCCATGTGTGGCTTGTGAATGTGATATTTTGACAAAGTATCCAAAACCCCATCTTCCGACGTAACAATTCTTTTTGCTTCGTGGTGCTTGCTTGGTACTCTTCCTCATCTCTCCTCATTTGCATTTCGTGAGCTAGCACCCCCTTTATTTGCGTGATTATAGATGCTTTTCTTTTGACAACCTTTTGATGTTGATCCGCATTTCTTTTACCCGGATCCCTAATCTTATGCTCAAAAGGCATCATTTTTCGCAAAGAACCCTTTTCACATACATATTCATGTTCCGCAGCCCGTCTGCAAATCACGACTGACGTCTTGAGCTCTTTGTCCAGTTGACAAAATAAGATATCCTCCTCTTTGATGCCATTACAATGGACAAACTCAGGCCATCCAGCAGCTAGATAAGCACGATTTCTCCAAGTAATCAACTGGACAGGCAAGATATGGCCACATGGTCCCTGAAGAATCAGAGGTCCATCAATAACCAGATCTACAAATCCGAAGTTCCGGCAACAACACGAGCGGAGATGATTCCATATATATGAGGGAAAAAAAGACAAAGCAAGCAAGAAAGGATTGGGTACCAACCAGGAAAGGATTACTATGTACATAGGCATAGAATACTGCAAGCCGTGCATGTAGCTAACTTAGATATTGTAATTTAGCTTCAATTTTAGAAGCTTCCTTTATCTCCCTCACAACTCCCCCAATCAATCCTTTTATGATCCTATTGGCTCTACACAATGCATTGCCACCATCTTCTAAACAAAGGCCCAAATCTCGGATCTATAATTTGCCCAATATTGCCCTTCTGTAAAAGCTCACTTCCCTGTAGTTCAGAAACAAGAATATATTCACTCTGTTAACCCATACGCAGACATGTTTTTTGCAAACAAAATCAGAAAGAGTACAAAATATCTACTGTTGTTTGAAAGTAAACATGTATTATAGTGTGGAACTTACTATTTCTGATATCTCGATATCCTGTCTGCATTTAGTGGCATTGGTGACTGCAAGTCGCACCACTATTTCAACAACTTTCAAGCAAGACAAGCCAAGTGAATCCCTTTTGAGTTACCAATGTGTTTAACATGTTTCTCAATTGGATCATAGCCATTTTTGTCTATAATCTCATGTTCCTGAATTATCTGCATCAATGGATATTGCAGTTCAAGACCCATTTATATGCAATGTGGAATTTTTCTCCATCTGAATTTTGATATATGATTCTTCTTTTTGGTTCTGTTTATAAATTGCATAACTCCAATTTTACATCAAGGTGCCATTTCTCCATCTTTTTGCAACATATGAATCAAAGGGACCACTGTATAAATAAGAATGTTGTTAAAATAAAAAGGCAGGCAGCTAGAGATATGGCACTGAATCTTTGTATTATAAATGCAGGGTGAGGCATAAACTTCGTCCCATAAATAGATCAAAATATCCTTTTTTCTAAGAAAGTAGAGTCGTTATGAAGAAATAATTTCCTATAATGCAGCTTCAGCTAACGTCAGAGCAATGCTGTTATATGCTGGCATATCTGGATAAGTTGAAAGACATTGAACACGCTGGAAGCCCAATTTGTTTCTGTCAATTTGTTTCTTCCCAATTTGTTTTATGTTGAATGTTCCACATTATTTTACTGTTCTTATCTTCAACATGCAACCTTTTGTTGCGATTTATATAAGGGACATGGCTGGGCAGATTGTAAGCTGATGGCTACAAATGCAAGCAAATTTTTAACCCTGTATCTAATATAAGTTTTAGCAGATTATTTGTTGTAAACGGTTGTAGACCAGCTCATTCATTTCTAGGTAATTCTGGCAATCCAACGCTCTGCGTAAATTTGTTAGTTAATGTAGCTATGCGTGAACTTCTATTTTGTATATTCAAAAACACTATCATAACTATATTTCAAGAATCCGAGATTGTATCTAGATTTTTTAGTTAACATACCTATGCCTAAACTTTTGTTCTTTCTGTTCATACTCTGATGATGCATTTTTTTAGTATTACTAAAAATTTTCAAGTAATTGTGGACGCAGCCATAATTACCATTGTTCTAAAGCTCCATTCCTCTTTAGAATCCTAAAATTTTGAACATTTTGATCTGATTTAGAAAACGATATTTATTATATCAACAATTGGACTTGAACATATCTATTTATATCATTAAATGCGCCATTTTTATATGCAACCACATGATGCCCCACTCTTTAGTTTCAAACTCAAAGTGTGCATTAAGTTGTCCATCCCAACCCATGAAGATTGATCGCTGACAGTTCGCTCAACAATTCAATATTGTACTTTTAAAATTTAAATATTATAACCTTCCTTCAATAACAAACAAAGGATAGTAATTAGGCAGATCTGTCTATCATAGATTTGGCAACCACTCTGACACTATAAGAATTATATCATTCATCCATGGCCTTCTAAATAACCACATAATCAAAGAACCCTTTTTATAAGAGTCCATGGTATTAATGCATGTTGGCTCCACACGCCTTGAAATTTCTTAGGTTGTAGACCATCTCCTCTATTAGTACGGATATAAAAAAAGGCATCGATAAATTAGTCTGGAACAATTTCGTCTACAAACAATACTTAGCAGCTTCATGTAGGATTTTATGATGGAGATACACTCAATGGATATGACTGTCCTGAGTTTGATATAGCGTGAAAAAAAAAAGCAAAACTGTCATTTCTAATATTTAATGCCAGTCCGATATTTTTTATCCATTCACATGCAACTGCTTTGAAGATGGCTGAACTTAACTCCTTATTGTGAAACATAATGTATTAACCCATTTGACAATACTTAAATACTAGATCATTATATCGCTTTTCAAATGTAAACCATGACCATACTTAAATGCCACACAACTATATCCTTTTTTGAAGAGAAACCAATGAGGTAGCATAGCTATTAATTCAATAAACCGCTTTTAAATTGCAATTTGTTCCATGAACCTCTATCATGGCCTTCAAATCACTTCCAGGAATTAGTTGTTCCTGCTTAATCTGTGTGTTTGTAAGGAGTGATATTTATGTACCTACATTGCAAGCCACTTTTCAGGCTACAAATTATGCTTATGAGAACATTTCATTGTTGGAAATTTTGTCTTGGGATTCAAATTTCAGTTATTGCATGTACATATAAGATAACCTCTGAAGATGTTAAAGTCAATTTGGCATTTTATGCCGGCTGATTAAGAGTACTATGTTGGCACTCTATCTCAAACTTTGTAGTTAAGAAACTTCTTTTATTTGCATCATAAACTGCTAAAATGTTTGTCTATGTCCATCTGTTTGTTCTTTGGCACAAACCATACCTTTTTCTTTTTTGCCTAATGTGGCTAGGCCATCCTTAACATATAACCAAAACAACATAGCAACGATCAACAACTGCCTTAGGACATTAACAAATCGAAGCCTTATAGCATTAACAAATCAAAACTGTGCGGATTGTCAATATTCCTTATCACATTTATTTATTTGTTTTAACACAAAATAAAAAAACAATTACTCTATCATTAAAAAATGTGTACACAAACTTACAATCTTATTTACAATCAACATGCCGAATGCCAATTGTGCATGAACCAGACTCACCATCCAAATCATACCTCAATAAGGACACATATTCACATGCATTAGTCTCTATGAATCCCATTTGCAAGCTGATGTAATTCTACTGCTTGGAGACGAGATTCAAAATATTGATAGTTTCAAACATAGTGAATTATAATTCTCGGTAGCAACTTTAGAATCGACAGAACATGTGCCTGCATGACGTGAATTTGTAACAACGAGAGAGAAAGTCAAGCTGGCATCCTAGAATTGTAATATTAGACAAGGTTTCAAACAGACAATTGCCTGACTTAGGATTGTATTTGTAATACAATTACTGCCTTTTCAACGTTGCAAACTGCTCTGGTTTCAACAAAAGGGCGTATAGATTGTACCCCATACACATAGACAACACATTAGTATTACTCACATAGAAAGCCCACCAACGGTGGGCAATTTTCTAGTCATATTTCTTAAATATTAGTTTAGATCAAAATCCAACGGCTAAAATCTAGTCCAAGTCATATATTGGGACACGTGGATAGCTTAGGTTTTGAGATAAAGTGACACCCAAGGTTAGGCTATTGCGCTAAAAAAACGTGAAAGAAGGAAAAAAAAATATAGAAAAGAGACTGGAAAAAAGGGAAGCGTGTGGAAAGGCAAACGGGAAAAGGGGGAAAAGGGAAAAAATAAGGGTATAATGGAACAATAGATAAGGGATGAGAGGGGAACAAAAAGGAAGAGGAAAGTGAAAAAGGGAAAAGAATAGAATAGAAACGGCGAATGGAAAAACGAAAAAAGGAAAAAGGATAGGACAAAAGAGAAAAGGGGGAGAAAGGAAAAAGGAAAGGGAAAACAGAAAATGGGAGAAAACGGAAGAGGAAAATAGAAAATGAAAAATGGGGAAGGGGAAAATAAAAAAGGGAAATGAGAGAAATGGGATAGTGGAAAAGGGAAACGAGGAAAGAGGAAAATAAAAGAATGAAAAAGTGGGGAAAGGCAAAAAGAAAAGAGAAAAGCAAGCGGAACTGGGAGATGCAGCCGAACGTTCTTATTTATGTAATTTTAAAAATGTGTGTTCATTTAGTAATTGCTCCAGTGTATTATTTATAGTTCTTAGCTATGCCTATCAACGCTGGGCTCCATTTCTAGTCATCCATGTGATGCACCTTGCTGATATAGTGGAGATAGTGCTTCATTGCAAAATATTGAAGAGGCCAAAAACCTGTTTCTTGTAAAAGAATAGCATAAGGCATCATAGTTTTGCCCGTTCCAACCTCTCTTAAGCACTAGCACTAATGGCAGGCCCCTATACTTTAGAACCATACAAGAAAACAAAGTTGGGGGTGGTTAAACATCCGCCAAAGCCCAAGAACCTCGAGCATTCATTACTAGTTCATAATTGGGATTCATCATGTATTAATGAGGAAAACAATACATTCATAACATTAACCTCCCAAATCCTCAGATTCCTTGATATCTAGCAATCTACTTACTAATGGCCCTAATCTCCCTACTAGATCGTTGAAGTCTTTATTAGGTTGAAACCCAAATGGGCCATGGCACTCCACACCTTTTTACGCCACCATCGCCACAATCTAACGTGGATCCGGATAATTAGTACAAGGACGTAATAAACAAGTTCATTTGAGACAATACAAGGAGGATGAAGTTCCAAGATATCGTTGTCGCATCCTTTGCAACGTTAACTCAATTGTCTCAAATTGAGGAAATATTTTAGCACGTTTTGAACAAGTAAAGCCAGTCCATTTTTCCTACACAACATTGCAGCATCAACCACCTAATTTGGGCAAAACAGAAAGTCATATCAATTTAGCAAGACACTTGAGCTTGGACAAGATCATAATTGGAAGCTAATGAAGCAACTCATGGAACACATAAAACCGCAACTTAATAGATTAAATAAACACATCAAATCCACACCATTACCAAGACATAAAGTGACTTCTCAAATACTTACAAGCTATTGAGGACACCATTTTCAGAACTTGGAACCAGGGAATCTAACGTCCCAGGTACTTCCTCCTTGCAAGGCATTGACAGCAGTGGAGCAATTTAAACAACTAAACCCCTCATTTGTGTACTAGCATTGGCATTAGCAACAAAGTCCAAAGAACAATATGATTGAAATTGTACAATAGACCACATACATTGGAGAAATGTGACAAATTTTAAAGCAACTATTAATCATTAATGCTTGGAACCATAATTCCAGCTAACACCATGATCAATTTAAGGCTTGGGTACTGCACAAAATGGATTTGGGGAACTTCATTGCTATTACATCTGGCACTTTACAACAGGATCTTTTACATGAAGTATCAAAAATGTCATGGCTACCTCCCATTTTCTTGGATTGAATGTGCAATTGAATTTCAAACATGAGATGGTTCGTCCAAATACGATTCTTCATTTCAACAGCAGGTAGCACAGGTAACTTTCAGAACGAACTAAAATCAATCAATGTTACAAGAAGCTTTAACCAACCTCTCCAAGCTATGGATTTGTCAGCATCCTTCTCCCAATTCACTTTCAGAGCGACTTAGAAATGATCTTTGATTCAATCGATATTGCCCCTGTCATCTCACAATAGCATACTGGATTTTAATTGTGAGCTTCTTGTTCACCAAGTATCTCAGTTAAGGCCAATGCTGTACAAGGAAGCAACCACTCAATAGATGTTAATATACATTTAAAATTTTAGGTCTTCAGACATCGGGTGAAGGTATGCAATGTAATGCCAAAATTTCTGGAGTTGCTGCCTTTGCAGCCCTCGTCTCCAAGACAATCATCTGCAACAAATAGAACCAAGTTAGGTTTACACGGCACCATCAACTCTGCATGTGTAGACATCGGGGTCATCTTTCTTGCCAAACATACTGAAAGCACATTGACAACAGAAGAGAAAAACACCTGCTGGTATTCCAGATGGAACCTCAGGAACTCATCTTCACATGTCTCAACCATTTGAGCCAATTGCTTTAGATTCCTTAAAGGGGTGTGATTAAATCCAGTGATCTGAGTATTCACAATGTCCTCATACCCGATATTTATATCTGCTGCTAAGACCTGTAGTAAAATCCTTAGCGTGGTGGTCGTAGAAATGTTTCTTACTTAAAGAATTGAGTATAACCTGGGATATTACAACAAGCTGCTCATCCTCAGTCTGAGGGAAGTGATGTAATAGCTTGTCCAGAAGCTTTACTGGTGCATCATAGTCATAGTCCTTTCCATACTGGGAAAAAGAGTAAAATTAACATTTAAACTAATATGGAATTCATGAAAGAATTTTATATAAAAATGATACTCTGAATGCTACAATGCCTCTGCAAATTCATTTTTTTTGCACTAAAAAATAACCATGTGCTTTGCTCAATTCAGGCATCTGCCATTCTTCTGGCATTTCGAAACATTCACTCTTGGTATGTCATACCTCCGATTTCAAATAAAGAACTGAGACTGTTGTAAAGACAATGCCAGCAACAATGTAATATGAAGGGGGTTTTCCTTTATTGTGAGCTGGAACCAAGCGTCTAGGTGTTACAAGCTCTACGTTGTATTCCAGTTGATTGCCAGCACGCAAAATTTTTACTTTAGCATGCTGTCCAGTAAATTTCTGGGATACCAGATATGTGAACCCAATGCGTTCACCATGGCGGAAGGGAACTGTAAAGCAAACAGAACAAGGAGATTGTTACCATTTGTATCCAAATTGAATTTTAACAGTTCCCAAATGCCTGTTCTCACCAGTTCCATCATTAGCAATGTCATTGCCATCAAAACTCATTAAAATGTCTGATGACTGAAGAAAACGGGCAACTGGTGCTGTTGGTTCAACTCTCCTTATTCTCACACCTTTCTGATTTGCTTTCATACCAACAGCTCTTCTTAAATGTGGATTCTCCATTTTCTGCCACTCTATTCCTAAAATGGGAAAACCTGTAGCATTCCAACTGGTCAAAGCTTTTACTTCTTTGATCCTTTTGCAAATATGTAAGAATATGATCAGAAATATGTACCTGTATAATGTCCAGCACGTTCATAGTCTGTTATGAAATGTGAAATAACAGGTGTTGGTATCACATAGCCAATATTTTCACAGTCCTCATGTTTTAAGGATTGGAAGGCAATGCCAATGCATTCACCTTTGACGTTAAAGGAAGGACCACCAGAGTTACCAGCATTAATTGCTGCATCAATCTGAAACCAGAGAAATTATATGCTATTTAAAAATTTTATCTGCATTCCATAGTTTTTACCCTTGAAACTTACTTGGACACCCAATAATTCCGTTGCACCATGCACATAAGATGTGATCTCTATGCGAGAAACTACGCCACTGGTAACAGAAATTGTATCACCACCAATCGGATAACCTACCACCGTAATAGCATCTTGCAGCCTTGGTAATGCACCAAACTTTACAGGAGTAATTCCCTTCCAGAATGAGCTGTCATGCACTGTCAGCATTGCTGCACATATATGTCGATCAAGGTTATGTTATTCAATTTCTGCTAAGAAGATGGGAAAGCAGGAATGGACGAAAAAAACAAGACTAAGAGGAAAAAACGATGTTGTGTTACTACTTACATGTGCTGATGTTAAGTCATGCACTGCACACAAATCAAATGTCCACCCTAAGAGGATTTGAACCCCTTCCACCAGGACTGACTAGGAATATCTTGCAAAAGCATTATTTGGTAATTCCACAGTAGTAAAATGCTTACCAATATCGCATTCTGTCCCAATAGCTAGGACAGTGGCCACATACTTAATATCAGATCCACGCCTTTTCACCTTCACTTGCGTGTGGTGCTCGACTGAATGAGCATTTGTAAGGACCCTTTGGCCACCAATAATGAAGCCAGTACTGTTGGTGCTAAATTGCCTTTTTCTTTGCCAAGGAAGAGAAAAATTCGGCTCTGTGTGCATACAAAACACTTTCACCACAGCATCCAAGTAGGGCAGATTCTGAACTTCATCAGAGACTAGCAAAGTATCATCAACATCAGCTTTTGAAGTTGTTGCTTTCCCTTTTACCTGCTTGGATCCAGCATTACCAGAATCTAACTTGGATAATTTAACAAACTGATAGCTCTGATTTTTTTTGTCTGCTGGGCCTCCTCTGGAACAATCCCCAGTGTGCTTTGCCCTCATACCACTAACACACTGTAAACCCCTCTGCCAAGGCACTATTATTGATAAAGAACCGTCGGATTCTGTTTCATCAGACTCACAATCGCTTGAAGGTTCATAAGCAATAGAATGGGCTAATGCACCTAAATCCAAAGCATCATGGGTTCCTTGTTTCTTAAATATCACACCTTTTGCCCCTGTTTTCGCCTGCTTCCGTTGTCTGGTTCTTTTTCGTGATGGTTTCTTCATAATCCGACAATGCGGTGACCTAAGTATTATTGATCATCGACAAAAGCCCAAGTTCATTACGTCCAAGTTGAGGGAGAAAATTCAAAGGAATTAAAACGGGGAATTTTTTGCAGCGGCATGGCTTTGTGAATGAAGCAGGCATATGCCTGTTTCCCTACTGCCCACGGAGAAGAGGACGTGACGAATTTGCCATTGAGGTGCGTCTCCTCGTCACAAAAAAGTCTATTAGGATATAGGCCCTTTTTCCACACTCAGGCCCTTTTTCCACATTAGTCGCAAAATACGACTGCTATATACCATATATGACACCATTTGTGCCTCAGGGTTAAAATGAGACACACAAATTGAATCTTGCTTTTCCATTGCATGGTAGTCATAAAATATAACACCACTAAAATACTAGTGGAAAACTATTTATTTTATGGGGGGAAAATCCCCGGAATAAAATAAGACTCCATTAACAATCCAAACCTATCCCGAACCTAAATAAGACATGTCTTATTTTTATAGTGGAAAAGTGAAATTTTTTTAAGACAATAGGTGGCCAAACATTATTTGATAAAATATGTGACTTTTAAAAGGGAAAAACTATGAAATGCCCTTATGTTTTCACCTATTTTCCAATATGCCGTTAAGTTTTCATTTTTTCATGAAATGCCCCTAAGGGTTGTTTTGCATTGCCCGTAAGGGTTGTTTTGTATCTAGGATTGTTTTTCATCTTCAACAGGATGCCCTTATGTTTTATCAGAATTTATGAAATGCCCTTAAATTTTATCAAAATTTATGAAATGGCCTTAAGTTTTATGAGAATTTATGAAATGCCTTTATCAAAATTTATGAAATGCCCTTAAGTTTTATGAGAATTTATGAAATGCCCTTTCCATGTAAACGTAAACCAGAAAACTGTAAACCAGAAACCCGTAAACCACCAATCGTTCATTTCTATAAAGTATTGCGCATGTTGCATGGCCACATGGAATTCCGTCTTGCTGCCACTTGTTGCATGAACATGTTCTTCAAACCCAAATTCACAATTGATACGCTTTAAGGGAAAAACTTAAAGACGTAATTGCTTTAAACCACAGTTGTATAGGCAAAACAAAGAAAGAACAATATGTTGATAAGTACAATTAGCTTGGTTTCCACAACCAAGGGATTGGGCATCCAGTTTCCACCCAACCGGATCCAGAACAATAACTAAGGCAATTTCCAAGGGAAAAGAATGAAAGGAATTGATCCAGGCCTATTTTCCCTTCAGCACAGGAACAATCCAATCTACAGCAGTTATGGGCTCAATCACAATCACCACGAAGGAGAATGAGAAGCAATCTCAGACTTCACCGAGAAGCATTGGATCAGAAATCGCCATCTGCAACTACCGCCAACCGGTCGCTTTTTGAAGGTCGGATTTAAGAGAGCAAACGACCAAAAGCCGGAGTCGATGCCGGAATTGCAGTCGGGGGTTCCCACCATCTTCGGATCCGTGCCGATATCCTTCTTTATAGCTATCTCTTTTTTTTTCCGATCTGCTAAGAGAATCGTTATCGCTATTCTAGTTCCTACCGTTTCCCCTTTCGATATAAAAATAGTAGCCCGAAGCTTAATTTTGATGTCTCCCGATCCCTGCCTTTTTGGTAACTAACATTAGTTGCTTTGAGACCTATTTTTGACATTTGCCTTGCCGAAATAGGTGATAGCCCTTTTCTGTAAAATATCTCCCTTATCTTTTGCTTTAATGGTCGTACAAAATACCTTGCCCCCATGATATCTTGCAACCATTGGTTTTCAAAATGCCCCATTGCCTTAGTTATTTTCTTCTGGACCACTCCCGCTAGCATGATCCCTTGTTAAAGAAGATCGTCCGCGATCTTCCAAAGACGCTCCAGTGGGCCCCACCCATCCCTTTTAAAGGCATTGCCCCATACGTCGAAGGTTACGCAAATTCAAGAAATAGTTACGGATATGCGCGTACTTCCACTGTACGATATATCCTTGTACCTCCCCGGCACTTTGCTATCGTTTGTACCTCCGCGGTACTATTTGATAGTATCTCCACGATACTAAACTATTGTATCTCCACGATACGTTAGTATTTTTCGTACCTCCGCGGTACTACTTAATTGTATCTCCACGATACAGTATCTCCACGATACCCCATCATTGTATCTCCGCGATACTGATGTAAATTTTGTCAGGCCTATTGCTACAACTACAATTACCATTCTTCAAAATTTACATCTAATGCACCATGCTTATTCCACATAAAAAAATCGACATACCAATCAAAATGAAAACCATCAAATTGATATTCTCCAAGCCACCAACGCAGATTGTAAAGTAGGAATCTTTGAACTTCCCAGTTACCATAGCTGAATAAACGACTATCTCAAAGTCGATGGTATCCTCTATCTCCATAGTAGGCATGCTCCATTACAGCCATTAACGGTACGGTATCTGCAAACTCAATAGATGTTGAGACCCTGGGCTCCTTTGAACTCATGCCCACATGTGCCTCATATATGCGTGGAGCAACACACTTGTGCAGAGCTGTACCACGTTGGATGATAGAAGAAGTTTCATGCAGCACAGACATCTCATGATACATCTCCTTATCCGTCAGCAAAAAGGCAAAGCTTTTGTCCCCTACAATTCACTGGTCATGACTCTCTGCATAACCAATGCATTTCTCAGAGTGCCTCCTATTCGCCAAGGTGGTCGTTGTATCACCCATGGACCACGCTTCATCTGGCCTATGCCTCAAATATTCTATCCATTTATCAGGAATACCCGTGGCCAAACGATAGTCAAATCCAATGCCACCTTCCCAAACTGGCCTGCATAAAGTGGGCATGCCAGATACATCTTCTGCAATGGTTATGGCATCTGGATATATGTTATGGATAAGTTCATTTGCAAGCATAAGATAAGATATTGCATCGACATCTGTCTCTTCGCTAAAATACTATATCTGAGAGACAAGTGCCTCTCATAAGAAGCTAGATTAGGGTCCACATCTATGATAGGCAATCTGCCTTTCTCATAATTCATATTCTTAGCTTCCTCCACTCTTTTGCTCCCAGCATAAACAACATTTGGCTCCTGAAGCTTTGCTTGCCTTCCTGGACTGCAAGGAACTGTCCTACTCTTGCTGATATTGTGCTTCAGTAACATTGAAGCGTTGGGCCATTGATCAGATCTGAGAATCGGTAGGCTCTGATACCACTTGATACGCTTTAAGGGAAAAACTTAAAGACGTAATTGCTTTAAACCACAGTTGTATAGGCAAAATAAAGAAAGAACAATATGTTGATAAGTACAATTAGCTTGGTTTCCACAACCAAGGGATTGGGCATCCAGTTTCCACCCAACCGGATCCTAAACAATAACTAAGGCAATTTCCAAGGGAAAAGAATGAAAGGAATTGATCCAGGCCTATTTTCCCTTCAGCACAGGAACAATCCAATCTACAGCAGTTATGGGCTCAATCACAATCACCACGAAGGAGAATGAGAAGCAATCTCAGACTTCACCGAGAAGCATTGGATCAGAAATCGCCATCTGCAACTACTTCTGCTCAACTGGCTGTTTTGAAGGTCGGATTTAAGAGCAGCGACCAAAAGCTGGGAGTCAGATGCCGGAATTGCGTTCCCACCATGCTGGATCTGTGCCGATATCCTTCTTTTATAGCTATCTGTCCCTTTTCCGATCTGCTAAGAGAATCGTTACCTGCTATTCTAGTTCCGGCCGTTTCTCCTTTTCGTATAAAAATAGTAGCCCGAAGCTTAATTTTGATGTCTCCCGATCCCTGCCTTTTTGGTAACTAACATTAGTTGCTTTGAGACCTATTTTTGACATTTGCCTTGCCGAAATAGGTGATAGCCCTTTTCTGTAAAATATCTTCCTTATCTTTTGCTTTAATGGTCGTACAAAATACCTTGCCCCCATGATATCTTGCAACCATTGGTTTTCAAAATGCCCCATTGCCTTAGTTATTTTCTTCTGGACCACTCCCCCTAGCATGCCCCCATATCAACAATCCTTGGTTTAGATGACAGGACTTCAAATTCAACATCAGAAGCTGCAATCACACGGTATGAACGACCCTTTTCGCATGATTTCTTCACATCAAGCTCAGCATGAGGGGTCAAAGCATACTCTCCTGCATTTTCTAGCCAAGACAAAGCATCTTTTCTACGATAAAAAAACCATGCCATCATCTTATGGCGTATCAATTCCAAGATAGCTAGAATAGGCAACTCTCTAGGCTCACGCAACCAAGAATTCAAAGAGTCTGCGATATTAGAAGTTAGAGTTTGAGTTGGCCCAGTGGATAGGATCAGCAGCAGCAAGAATCCATGTGGTGGCCTCTGCATTGGCTGCACGCATTTCTGTGATGACTGCGTCATATTCCTCAATACTGTTTGCCCGTGCCGCATTCCATAGCATGTGAACAAGCTGTGTACTCTTAAAAACCCTCCTAAAATTCTCAGCTAAATGGCGCATGCAATAAGCATGTGGCACATTTCCAAACACAACCTGAACACCTTCTACCAATCCCTTCTGTCTGTCAGATATGAAAGCTATCTGTTCATGATGATGCAAGTAATTCTTCAAATTTTGTATAAACCACACCAAGTTATCATCATTCTCTGCAAGTACAACTGCAAATGCAAAGGAAATAAACCATCATTACCATAAATAGCTGTCGCTGACAAGAGAATGCCAAGGTATCTTCCTTTCAGGTGAGTACCATCTAGGCCCAATACTGGTCTGCAGTAGCGAAAACCCTTCAAACTAGCATCAAAAGCTATAAAAATATGAAAGAAACGGTCTTCTATTGTTTTCTGGACAAAAGCCACACTTCCAGGGTTGCTTTCAAGAATTTCATTACAATACCCTTCAAGTTTCTTGTAGGCTTCAGTATGGTCACCATGAATGTTAGCATGTGCAGCCTCTTTTGCTTTCCAAGCAAGCCCATATGAAATAGTCACACCCTTCTCTCTTCTAATATCTCCAATGAGATCCTTGGGTCTTAAACACGGTTGATCTCTGAACCTGTCAATGGTATAGTTTGCAAGCCAAGCTGTACTAACTTCTTTATTTCCAAGACGAGCAGCACCAGTACAAGTATGAACATCGTGAAATTTTTTCACAGCACATTGAGGACCACCATCTCGTATAGAGGCATGCAGACGCCAAGTACAATTTTCAGTTGCACAAATCACTGTGTACCTGCATCCACAATCCATAATACTTAATTGATCAATACATTCACCAAATACACTAACAATTAATAAATTTCAGTTCTTAGTGGAATGTAAACACTATATGCACAATGAAAACTCACCTTGTTTTATCAGCCTTCAGCACTTTAAGCTCCACATGATGTGAGATTGCATGATTCTTTACAACAAGCTTCAACTCAGCCAATGAGGACCACATGGAACCCAGTTGCAATTCCATTTTTTAGCATAGACACTGCTATTGAAGGAAAACGAATCAATATAATTACATAGAACAAGCAATCAGATTTCTTGAACAATGAACATTTAAGATTTAACAATGAACATTTAACAATGAACAATGTACAGATGCATCTAGATGTTTTGCATGTAGACAAAGGAAAAGGATGGCTGGCAAGGAATTGAAATGAACAGGATGGCTGGCAAGGAATTGAAATGAACTTGACTAGAAATCCAAGGGCAATGCAAAAAAATCTAGAATGCAAGGGCAATGCAAAAAAACCGTAAAGTAAAGGAAAGAAAACTTACATGATGATCTGATCACATGCAGGCCGAAATCCAAAAAGACAGTTTTTCCAACTGCATGTTTTTGGCAGTGCAAATTGTTTGCCACAAAAACGCCAGAGACTGCTTACAGGATTAAATGTCTGCTTACTGTTCTCCATTGCACAAGATCGGCTGAGTATTCTCCATTGCACAACGGCTGAGTTCAAATAAGAGATGGAACCAAAGAACCGGGCAAAAACTATAATTGGAACAGAAGAATTTCGCCTGGTACAATTTCGTGGATGGCCGATTGCCTGGAATCTTCCGTTCTGAAGAATCGGCCGCTGTGAAGAACTTGCCGCTCAGAAGAATCGGCCCGCCAAAACAATCCGTTGGCAGCAAGGGCGTTTCAGAAAATACAAAAACTTAAAAGGGTATATCAACAATTTCATATTTCTACCTAACCATATACGCTCCAAAGGGGCATTTCGTGGAATAATGAAAACTTAAGGGCATCTTGCAAAATAGTCGAAAACTTAAGGGCATTTATTAGTTTTTCCCTTAGAAATAAGACTATCGTGGAAAAAGGGCCTCAGTCGTAAAATATGGTTGTCATATCTAACTTTTTATCCAGGGGCCAAAATAAAAAATTTATATATAATGTGCCATTTTGTAACTACCCCCATGAGTTTCTACATACATATTAAGATACAATAAATTTATCCCGGCAGTCAAGACCATCGCGAACATTTCTTTTGGTCGACTCGACGCAAAAGATATTGGGTGTAAAAGATACTCGGTATGAAAGAAGAAATAGTGCAAACTGTAGCCACTGCAAAAGAAAATTCATGTGGGCTGCCGCAATAAATTTGTCTTCCCCGAGTTGGTAAGGGCGGATTTGTATACCTTTGGAATGGTGCGAAAGATTTTCTTGAAATGCAGGACCTAATAGTGAAGAATTTGTGTAAGAAGATTCCCTTGTATTGACTTATGTACGTCGGATTTGTGTCGGTACGAATTTGAGAACCAGAAGACTTAGACCGTGTTCTTGCCTCGTGTTTTTTTGCGCATAGGATAGACGAGGATTAGGAAGAGAGGATCTCCGCCAGGGTGGTGCACTCAGACCCACAAGTAGCGGTTATGTCTGTAAGTTTTCCGGAGGGAAACCAAATGTGCCAAGGCTACCCAGTAGTAGCAGGCAACCCCATCGTGCCCATGTCTCCCTGTACAACCATTGAACACTGAAAAATGATGGTACCCTGGCAGATCGGGCAGCATGTGGCCTGGGTGTTCCCATGTCTCCATGAGGAAGATGAGGTCCATGTCCACTGTTACTGAATTGAGGCCATCGTCCTTCTGCCACGGGAAACCCCGACAGTTCCAGACCACCACCCGGAGGCACAATTCCTATTGAGCGGTCGGAGATGCTTGTGTAGTGTGTGTCACGGATGGACCAGCAGTGGGAGCAGACTGAGTTGCGGGGGCAGACTTCGGACAAGCAGAAGTGGAGGCGGAGGCAGCAGGGGCAGCATTTGGCTGAGCGGGAGCAGACCGAGTTGTAGGGGCAGATTGCGGAGGATCAGAAGCGGAGGCAGCAGTGGTAGCATTTGGCTGAAAGAGTGCAGCCGCAAAGCATTTGGTCGACGGCGGCCCCCCGACCGGGGCGAACTCCCCCTGCGTGCCTCTGTTGCTGTAATCGAGTAAGATCCCGGCTCACATACGAGATGTGCCCTTTCAAGAATCCTGCCCGTCACAAAGATGGCCTCGAACTTGTGCATCCGCAACCGATATAAGGGTCATACTCGGGAAAGGGCATGGTCGGCTTCACCTTGAGTGGAGAGGACTAGGTGTCCGGGCCCAATTCTGTCCATTTATGGTTTAGGGTTTAGGGTTTAGGGTTTATACTACCATATTGTATCTATCACAGCCGTTCAAACTATTGTGCAGTATATAGTACTTACCTTTTGTAATTGGCAGAGGGACAAAATAGTTTGCGATTGTAAAAGATGTATGGGGCTGAAGCGGCGACTTAGAACGGTTGTTGAAGACCATCTAATAAGATTTGGTGCATTTGAACAACCCACCAGATCTGATGCTCGTCATGGATAACAGGTTGGTATACAATGATTATTTTTTTTTTTTTATTATTTTTTTAAGAGTATCTCTCCCAGTTCAAGTATATATTCAAGATGTTTATGATATCTAAATATGTAGATAGATGATGCTGATGTCTCCTCCAAACTAGATGTGGATTTTGGTTTAATGCCGTCCATAGAGGCATATGAAACCGAAGCAGTAACCCGATTCATCAATAATATGGATGGGTGCCGCTCAACGTTGAGTGTTCCCCTGCGTGAAAGAACATCGAAGGGCTACAATCATGAGAACATTGCATGTGTCGCACATTTCCCAAGAACGCTTGGCCTCACTGCCCGAGCGTGAAATTCCTGAAGAATTGTAAAGATTAGTCCGACCCTTTGTTAGAGACCGCAAGACATTTGGCTTGTGGCCAGTAGACTTACCTATCCCTATGGATCAAGAATTTGCTTATTGGGGAAGAAGATACATCATTATGCGGAGCCGCATTTGTCCAGAAGCTGGATTCGGCCTTATCTCCGGCACGCATATAGAAGTGGAGCGAGGAACCCCCATTCCATTAATGCCATATGCAGGTCCCGAGTACGATTGGAAAACTTGGCAAACTTTGACTAAATATGCTTGGCGTATGAGGATTTATGGAATGAATTCCAATGCTGCGTCGATAGCTGTGGGGGCATGTGATGAGGAGTTGAAGTTTATTGATGGTCGGCCAGGGGTTCATGGCAATATTGCAGGGTTCATCAACAGTTCTATTGACAACCGTGAGCGATGCAATTGTGAATTTTTAGAGTGTCAAGGAGGGAAGGAAGATTTTTTTACAAGATATGTAAAAGGCAGATTTATCATGGTGTGTGCTATTAAAAGCATAAACATTGGAGATGAGTTATTCATCAACTATCGCTATGATAGACCTCTCCCATTTGAGATGGAACAATAGTATTGTTGTACTAAAAAAAAGGGGGAATAAAGAGCATTTTTTTTTTAAATATGTTTTTTGTCATTCGTGAGTCTATGCAGATGGTTGTATGTATTTTATACTTATTACATTATTTGACATGATGTTTAATACGTTACTCCAATTAAATGAACTCATTCAGAGCGGTCTCCATCCCGATCCATTAGTTCTAAGTTACAGGCAAAGGGAAACCTATCGTCGTGAATTTCAAGCCAGAGCGCACCAATATGAAGATGCATACGATCAATATGAAGAGGATGAAACTATTGACGAACCCGAGAACGAAGTCTTTCGTGATGAGCCGATGCTCGATATGTTGCACGCTCTTCAAGAATTACCTGATATTGATTTAGATGATGTCGAGGATGGTGGTGGAGAGGACATGGTAGAAGATGTGGGATACCCTTCGAGAATTGGTCGTACTGACGATGACCCTATTGTTATCGAAGCAGAAACGCAGTTATTTCCTGCCTCTCGAACCTCTCGTTTGTCAGCGTGCCTGCTAATTCTCAATCTCCAAACCAAGTTCAAGTGGAGCAATGCAAGTGTCTCTGCTCTATTGAGGTGACATACTTATCAAGTCTTTCTATCTTACCACCATCTCCATCTTTATCTTACCACTCTTAGATGCGCAGGTTATTGCACGAGAAGATCCTTCCAGAGAAGAACAATATGCCTACCGACAGATCTCAAGTTAAGAAAATGATTCAAGTGACCGGCCTTGGTTATAAAGTCATACATGCATGTCCAAATGATTGTATGATCTTCTACCCCCCTGCCGAGCATGAAAAGTCCACTCATTGTCTCGTATGTAATGAACCGAGATACAGGAATGACCTAAAGGGAAAAACGGTACCTCAGAAGGTTATTCGACACTTTCCAATAATCCCAAGGTATATGCATCACCACTTCTCACAAATAGTTGTAGATTTACTTATTTTCAGTACTTATATATTGCCTATAATTTATTCTAATATATTCTATAGGTTAAAGTTGATGTTCCGTTGCAAGACATTGGCTAGTCTAATGGACTTCACGGCTACACATGCATCTAGTGATGATGTGATGCGAGTCCCGAGCGACAGTGCAGCTTGGAAGCATGTCGATGCGACATGGCCTGACTTTGGAAAAGAACCACGTAACGTGCGTTTGGGCCTGGCCACCGATGGCGTAAACCCATATGGTACACAATCGACTGCATGATCTACATGGCCAGTTATGATAGTTAACTACAACATATCCCCATGGCTGTTGATGAAGAGTGGGCACATTATTATGACTTTATTGATACCTGGGAAGAAAAAACCAAGTAATTTAGATGTGTACCTAAGAATAATTGTGGATGAGTTACTGCCTTTGTGGAACACATGTATTCAGGTCTACGATGCACATAAAAATGACGTTTTTAATCTTAGAGGTATACTATTGTGGACTATGCATGACTTTCCTGGGCTTGCCGAAAGTGTTCGGGTTTAAGACATCGGGCACTTCCCTTGCATGATATGTGGGGAAAAGTTGCAGCACCATCACTCTAAGCATCTGAAGAAAGTAGTATACGAGGGTTTTAGGAAATATTTGCCGCTCACGCACCCCTTCGGAAAGCAACGTGCACAATAATGATGGCTTTGTAGACTATCTGAGAACCACCAGCGAATTACCATGCGAGAATGGGGTGAGTGTTGGGATAAGAAGGAAGAGGGGGGGAAATGCGCAAGGGGAAATCCGGGGGGCACTGCGGTGGTGAGGAAGTCGTAGCCGACCTAGACAGTGAGGATGAGGAAATATACAGTGGTGGCGAGGAAGTCGCGGAGGAGGAAGTCTTTACTGCCAATATGAAAAGGAAGTCTGTTTTTTATAGACTACCATATTGGACCGACCTTTTGATTCAACACCTTTTAGACCCAATGCGTATCTTCAAGAACGTGGGAAACTCTTTATGGAAGCATGTATTTGGTCAAAAAGACACAACAAATGCCAGGATGGACCTTAAGGTAAGTAATACAAAGAAAGAGGCATGGATCCGAGGTGAAGGGCAACCACTTCCTCCGGCAAAATGGGTTATTGCTAGGGCTGACCATCAAGCTATTTATGATGATTTAAGGGCCCTTAGAACACCAACTGGTTATATGCAATCATTTGGCGATTTGCATTCATAAGAACTTGGAGTATGACTGGTTTAAAGTCCCATGGTGGCATAAGTTCTTGCATGTAAGCAATTGGAGTCCACATATATGCACTACTATTAAATGTAACCCATACTTATATTTGGTGTTTGGATCATGCGGTTCTTCATGCCCCCGACCTTTAGGGAGTTTTAGACAAAGGGACCCTTGGAGGCAATAAGTGCCCTATCAAAGGTCATAAGGTTGTTACCCATGTTGATTTAGTGGTCCCCATCTATTTTATTTTATTTGTTTTTTTTTTTTTTTTTTTTTTTTTTGGACCTCATAGGTGGATGTGTAAAAACTATACCGAAGAGCGAAATTGAAGAGATGAAAGTGAAAATGGTAGAGGCATGTTGCTTGTTGGAGAAGGAGTTTCCCACGAGCTTTCTTGATGATCAAACCCATCTTTTGGTACATCTTATTGAGGAAGTGGAGCTTTGGGAGGCTGTACATGCGAGATGGATGTTTTTCTTGGAAAGGTTTATGAAGGTATTGAAGGATATGGTGCATCAAAGAGCACGTCCTGAAGGTAGTATGGCAGAGGGATGGCTTGCGAAAGAGTCACTTTTCTATATGACAGAATATATTTTTGCCGTACATCCAGATGCAACTCGCTTATGGAGTGATGAAGGGGACGAGAAGATTGTGGGGGTAGTGGCAGAAGGCAATGGTATGCAGAAGTCATTTCCGCCTGATATTATCAATAAGGTTAATCAATTTCTTCTTTACAATTCGGCACCAATGGCAAAATGGATTGCTCGTTATGAGAACGCAAAGGAAGAAATGGAAGAGAAGAGGCATGAGTGGAGACGACATAATAGACGAGCCCTATACCCTGATGGATATGAACCCTTGCCGGACAAGATGGAAAGACAATGGGTACTATAGGCTTTGACCGATGCATATTACAAGGGGGAGTATATTACAGCTACGGAATGGGCATACGCACAAGGTGTCATGAAAAAGGTAGTTGCAACAAATTATGTTGATGTCGAAATCGAGTATTTTCTTTTGATGTTATTGTATCTATTGACATTAATGGTGCTTTTGACAGTATATATCTTACTCCTCGATATGGTGGCTTGGGACCCACTATCGTGTGAGTTCTCTTGACATACACAGGAAGACTTGTGACTGCGGAGTCATGGCATCATGCACGATGGAGTTTCAATCAAGTGTTGCCCATCATAATCGTCAGGAAGCCACCTATGATTGGGTCGGAAAGTTAAAGACTATAATGGAGGTGGATGTTGGTGGCAATTTTAAGGCCTTCATATTCGATGTCGATTGGTTTGACCTTCAATTAAGGGGGGCCAGGCCTACAGTAAAGTATGGTAGAACAAGTGGCTTTTTCGCTGTCAACTCTAACAAACTGTACCCTGGTAGTGAGACGCTTGTCCTTCTAGACAACTGTGAACAGGTACACACATATACATATCCAACTTCAAAATTTAGACTATCAATATCAATCTCACGTCCAGCTTCTTTGACCAGATTTTTTTCTTTACCGATCGACAAGACCCAACATGGTGGTTTATCATACAAACTACACCGAGGGGACGCCCAATATTCCAAGGTGTTGTGCTAGAGGAGTCAATAACGTCTGAAGAGCCCTCTGGCAGATCAAGGCATTCAAACTCACCGGAAAACGAGCATCAAGAGGTTGGACCACCAGCTCTCATGCGGCATCTTACACCAGAGCAATTCCACGAAATACAGATGTACTTCAGGCATTTTAATACAAATGTTGGCAATGCTAACAATGACGACTCCTAGTTAGCACCTAGAGGAGACGATCATTAAATTCTATATGCCTAATATTATGCACATCCTCAGTGCAATCCTTCTGATAGGCTATGTCTATTGGTCTTCGTGTGCAATAAAAAACCATTCAATTCAATTCTTTTTTGTTCTCTCCCCTTTGGTATACATTATATCGGAGGAAAGAACGGGTGGAACATGGGCTCAAAGAAGCCACATAGGCTCAAGCATTGCCCCTAGACTAGAACATGCCACCTAGGCTCCAATGGAAGATCAAATATATGCCACATAAACTAGAGAAAAAAAATACAACACATGACGTCACAAAGGCTCACATTACACGTGGCTAAAATATGCCACTTACATCAAACATGTCAACTAGGTTCAAACATGACGTGTGACTCAAACATGCGACCTGGGATGAAACAGGTCACATACTAAAATAAAATATATTGTATATGACGTCGCAATAACAAAATACCACGTGTAGGCGTTGTATTTCCCTTAGGGTCGAACATGCCACCTAGGTTCAAACAAGCCTCTTAGGCTCAAGCATTGCCTCTAGGCAAACATGCCCCAGTATCAAACATGTCACAACTAAAATAAAAAATAATGTAAATGACGTCGCTATAACAAAATACGTCGCATGCGATGTATACGCGACGTCAAAAACTAATTTCTTAATTGGGTGAACATGAGTGGTCTTCTGGCCACGGAAATTGGTCCCCAGGGCATGTCGACGTTCTGAGTCCATTGGCAGAGCCAAATCGCAGTTCCGGAGAGGGGAGGTCGCCCGTCCGTCCCCAGGGCCTTGGGGAGAGGACTTTCGGGGCAAGCAGCTTCCCGGGGGATTTTAGGGTCTCCGCTCTGGCGTCAACACCCCCACTCCACGTCAAGACACGGCGCAAGATCCCGGCCGAATCTGACAAGGAGAGGGCCTCTGAAACATAAACCTTGTGAGTTGCCAGGTTCTAGAAGGGTTTGCGTTTTGGGGGCCGAGTTTTGGTCTTCTGGCCACGGAAATTGGTCCCCAGGGCAATGTCGATGTTCTGAGTCCATTGGCAGCGCCAAATCGTGGTTCTGGAGAGGGGAGGTCGCCCGTCCGTCTCCAGGGCCTTGGGGAGAGGACTTTTGGGGCAAGCTGCTTCCGGGGGGGGTTTTAGGGTCTCCGCTCTGGCATCAACACCCTCACTCCACGTCAAGACATGGCGCAAGGTCCCGGCCGAATCTGACAAGGAGAGGGCCTCCGAAACGTAAACCCTGTGAGTTGCCAGGTTCTAGAAGGGTTTGCGTTTTGGGAGCCGAGTTTTGGTCTTCTGGCCACGGAACTTGGTCCCCAGGGCAATGTCGACTTTCCGAGTCCATTGGCAGAGCCAAATCGCGGTTCGGGAGAGGGGAGGTCGCCCATCCGTCCCCAGGGCCTTGGGGAGAGGAAATTTGGGGCAAGCAGTTTCCGGATGGATTTTAGGGTCCATGCTCTGGCGTCAACACCTCCACTCCACGTCAAGTCACGACGCAAGGTTCCGGCCGAATCTGGCAAGGAGAGGGCCTCCAATCGTTGGATCCTTGATATGGTCTGTGGGGTATGGGATAAAGCCTGGAAAGGTTGGGGCCCATTGGATAACGATTTCCTTGAAGGATCCGCCCTTTTGGTGCGTTGGTTATCACTAGAGGTGCTAGTGCGTAACATTTAATTATATGGTGGCGCTCGGGGGAGTGGTTGTCGGGAGCAAGAGTATGAGAAAGAAAGCTGTAAATGTTTATGTTAACCCTTGGACCCTAGTATCTTAGTATCTTAGTGAATATACAATAAGTTAAGTAGCAATTATCCTTAGCCAAATCATTGGGGGATATTATTATCTAATATAAGATAGGACAAGTTATAAACTATAAGCTAATCTAAGAACCTTAGAAAAGATAGTAAACTATTATTATAGCTAAGAAAGATACGCATCTATTATATGGATGGGCACAAAGGGATACTTTTAGTATTAAAAAGGGACTTGGGCTAAATATAAGGATGTCATTCAAATAAGGTTTATGAAGGGATACCTTTACCTTTTTATAAAAAGGAAGCGAATGTTACATAAGGGAGCTAGTAAGCATATGTGGAGGAAGCTTGTTTTCTATCCCAATTGAAGATCTAAGCCAAATCCTAAGCCTAGCCTATTTCTCAAGTTTATGTTTTTGCTACAAAGGATTTGTAGTGGCTAACTTGCATTATTTCCTTTCTTTGGAAGTCTCTTGCTCAAGGACAACCCGGTTGGGTGGTGAGCTTACCCGGAAGGGTGGATTTATGCTTACTTGACTTGTTTCTTGACGATTGTTTTTGCAGTAGATATGTGGAGACTAGCTAATCGTATCAAATTGGTATCAGAGCCAAGTTCCGATTTCTCTTGGAGCGTGTGTGTTTTCATTTTGTTCATTTTGATTGAATGAGTAAGAACTAGTCTAATTACTCTATTAGAAATATTTTGGTATTTGTTTGACCGAAATTAAAAGCCCTGAAGAAGTAAGACTAGGTCTCGAGGAATGTAACTAGAATTGTGGATGGCATAAGAGCATTAACTTGTTTTTTTTTTTTGCATGAATTCCCTCAAGGGTTCTGCTCCAAAAAGATTTAGGGTATTGACTGAATCTCACCCAGAATGAAAGCTTGAAAGATGTGCTAGGAAACAATGCTAGTTATGAGCCAGCTTATGAAGAACTGAGAAAATCATAGGTCGCTTGGACCATGAAGTGATTGGTTAGTATGAAATACTTGCAGAGCATAACTTGGTATAGAAGATATGGAAATGGGTCGTGCCATGGTCTCTCCCTAGGTTGTGATTGATTAGGTCTTTATAAGTGTCCACATTTCATTTGAAGCCATTAATAAACTGTTTCAAGCCTTAAAACTTTCTATAATATTTTTTGTGGTATGTTGAAAGAAAAAAATCATTTGAGGATATGTTAGTAAAGAAGCATACCATTTGGTCATTGAATTCTCTAGGTTATTAATGTGTAAGACATGAATCTATGTTAGGTGATACATGCAATTATTGGTATAATCCAAAGAACCATACCATTTGGTTGGGTTTGCAGGTTCTAATGTCATGATTGAGTTTTTCGCAGGACATAGAAATTGTCATGCAGGGAATTATTTTGGGAGATATTCTTACCTTCTTATTGGCACATGAGCAACCTAACCTAAGTTTTTGTAGCTATAAGGTAAATGGATATCTGAGTTACATTTGCCTTAGGAAAATCCAAGGTGGAAGTATAAGGTGTTCTTTTCTTTGTGTAGTATATAGTAAGTGCTGAGACAACTATATGTTTTGTTATGCCTAAATATTTTTACAGACCATTGTTTGAAATGTTGCATGCATGCTAATGTTTGGGGCATAATGAAATGTTCTATGGTATTTGGGCCATAGATGTGTAATGGTCGCCTGTTGTTCTCTAGCCTAGGGTATGGTGCACTTAGTAGATCCTAGACTAGGGGCGCAACTGCTTCTAGATGATATATTTAGTTGCGCGATTGCCCTAAGTACATTATGGATATAATGTAAGGGAGGGGGCAATGGTTGAATGGGTTAGGCAACCCATGAAACAAAAGCTAAGGTGAAATACCCTTAATGGTTTATAAACCATTGGGTAGTAAATGGGACAATGGTTAAAAGGCCATTGTTTTTAAAAAGAGACGAATGGGTAAAAACCATTAAAGGCAAAATGGTGAGCACCCCTAAATCGGGGGATGCCACCTTGTTGCCGGGCTATCCGGTACACCGAACGAAGCTTGGCGGCAGGCGGATCGCTATCCCGCAGACCCACCCGAGAAAGCGGATGGTCGCCATGCGTGGCCTTGCTGCGTTGGCAACAAGGGCCCTACAACAAAAGGATAGGCTGGCCGATTCTGAGCTGAAAGAGGGCGAACGGGGAAGGAGAAAGAGGCGGATTTGGTCCGGGAACCAAGTCACAAAAACCAGCTAGGGAAAGATTGTCTTTGACTACGGATCTTGTTGCGCCGTTAGAAGGAAGCAACAAGAGTAGACCGGAGAGAAAGGGGACGGAATTAAGAATAAAGGAAGGGGACAATCCGAAAGGAGAGTTCGGTGGAGACGAGATTTCCAGATCTTTGGACTTGCGGCAGGGAGCTTATACGGTAAGCCCGAGCTGGATGTATTCCGGGTATTGCCTTTGGGCAGATATGCTACAGGGATTATAGTAGAGAAATAACTACTAGTGATCAATAAGCTCCATGTTAAACTGGAACAGTAAGAATCTGGAAACGCCAGGAACTCGTCCCCTATCTTAAGAATTGCTTAACCGTCCCTTTCTGGAAATCTGGTCTTTAATCCAAGGAAGCTGAGAGCCTTACCCTGCTGTGACGAAGCAGTTGGTTGCAATAGCAACCGTGAGGGTGTTGCTTGTCATTGCAGTTGCTCTCAAACTGCTAAACTTCTCCTTTGAATACCCTCTGTGAGTGTTGCCATAGTGTAACGCTCGTCTTAAAGGGATCTTGTGAGTGCTAGTGCGATGTGGTATGGTGTTGGTATGGGACGACACTATATTAACATCAATAGTCTAGTGAAAGCAAGGATCCTGTGAATGTGTCCTGATGATACGAGGATAGGTGCCTCGAGTATCTATCTGTGGGAGTTTTATACATGGCCATGGTATAGATAAGTGTAACTTATCGAATAAGGACCACCGGTGTTGGTGAGGTGAACCTCGTCACTGGTATGGGACGGTGACGGACTGACATTGGATCCACCAGCGCGGGGGTTCTAGACGACGTACTGTCTAGATATGGTGGGGTGTGTCTGCTTGGCAGATGCTATGGTGCGTGTGGTGGATTCCATATGTGTGTTCTTGCAGTTCGTCAGTCATTGCTTCATGTTGACATACTGGATAACTCTTATGCATGTTACTAACACGTGGAAGCTTGTGCAGGCTGTTTAGTAGCTGGCAGAGCATGCGTGTGCATTTAGTTATCTTGTGTTGTCATCTTGTTATCTGTATACGTGGTTTTCATGTATATAGCCTCGTGGGAGGCAGTACTTGTTCTGTGTACTCTGATGGTTTGATGTGAATACAAATCGAAATTTTTGGTACTAAAATTTTGGTTCGTAACAGTGGTATCAGAGCCTAAGTTGCGGCTTGGACCTTGAGTAGCTGAGATGGAGCACGGCGAGACTAGTGCAGGCGCACATACTATAGCAGGGCAGGCGACTCCCATGGAGGAGGAACCTGATGTACGAGGGCTAGCTGCTCGCGTACAGGAAACCCAGAAGAACCTGGAGACCATGCAGACGAAGTGGGGTGAGGACTTGCTGGGTGTGCAGCAGAGCCTCAAGGCTGTATTGGATACTCAGACTGCTATGAGAACTGTTTTGGAGACCCTTGCTGGCACGGATGGCCTAGGGAAGTCTGCGGAGAAAGGGAAGTCTCCGGCAGTTGTGGTAGTGGACCCGGATGTACCTGGAGCTAGTGCTGCTGTGGAGCAGACACTGAAGAGTTCTGGATTGAGCAAGGAGGACATCCGCAGTCTCGAGCGCACAAAGATCCCGGATTGGGATGGGAAAGGCACTGCTGAGGAGGCGATGGCTTGGATTGACAAGCTTGAGACCTTTTTTGAGGCTACCAATAAAGGTGATAAGGCGCGGTTGTTTATTGCGCAGATGCGGCTGAAATCGGACGCCTATAGTTGGTGGAATGGTCCTACCATGAAAAAGGAGGTGAATACCTGGTCCGATTTCAGGAAATACTTTATTGGGGAGTATGCACCTCAGCATGATGCTCGTGATGCGCTTGAGAAGTTGTGGTACTGTAAGCAGACAGGTTCTCTTAGTGCTTATATCAATAAGGTACGGGGTTATATCCACAGGGTTGGAGACTTGACCGAGGCTCGGCAGGTTGATTTCTTCCTAGGTGGTCTATCCAGTGTTGCTCTTAAGAAGCAGATAATCGGGTTGAAGCCCGAGGATTTTGAGAGAGCAACGATGTTGGCTCGTCAGCTTGGGGAAGAGGATGAGTCCTTTAAGAGGACGTCCCGGAAGTTCTCAAAGAAGAAAAATAGGTTTTTCAAGAAGAAAAAGTCTGAAAAGTCTGAGCAGCCTAAATCTAAGTCTGCAGGTGGAGAGTCCAAGAAGCGTAAGGCAGACTCTAAGTCCGGTGGTCCCAGGAAGAAGATATTCTGCTATAGGTGTGGGGAGCCTGGGCACATTAGTCGTGAATGCTCTCAGCCACAGAACAAGAAAGCTGATAACAAGAAAGCAAACGTGACTGAAAAGGCTGAAGAAGTATTGGAATCTAAGACGATTTCAGCCATTGCCATGGAAGAGCTGTGCGCGCTTGATAAGCCCGCAAGCAAAGACATCATGGATATGTTTGCTGGACGTGTAATTAGATTCTTGGGCAGAATCTTGGGCCGAAACGTTGTTGTGTTGCTGGATTGTGGCTCTTCTGACATGTTTGTATCTTCTAAGTTGGTGGAAGAACTGCACCTACCTTGTGTAAAGACTAATAAGTACAAGGTAGATGGGCCTTTTGTGAACGATTCTCAGGTGGAGGATCGTAAAGCTGTTGGGGTGCCCTTGTGTATTCAAGGATACCAGGAAAAGCTTGACTTTGACCTCTTGGATGTTGGCCGGTATGATGTGGTGCTGGGGATAACATGGTTGCAGCGGGTTAAGCCTACTGCAATTGATTGGAACACTCACCAGGTGACGCTGAAGCACGATGGACGTGAGATCTATCTGCAGGGGAGTCCTTTGACGGGAGCTTCCAAGATCGTGTCGTCGCTTTAGGTCAAGAAACTGGTACGTAAATCTTCCAATCAATGTTTTCTTCTATTCATTGATGAATGTTATCCTGCTTTTGAGTGCTGTCATATGAGTGCTGATAGTGAGGTCATTGAGAATTCAAAAGGCCAGAGAGAGTTGCAGGATCTGTTATCTGAATTTCAGGATGTGTTCCCTGAGGAACTGCCTGAAGGCCTTCCACCTAGTAGAGAGATTGAACATGAGATTGATTTAGAGCCTGGATCCAAACCTGTGTTTCGTAGCCCTTATAGATTGTCCATATTGGAACAAGAGGAGGTAAAGAAGCAGGTTCATGAGCTGTTAGCCAAAGGGTTTGTGAGACCTAGCAAATCCCCTTATGGTGCTCCTGTTATTCTAGTCAAGAAAAAGGATGGGTCAATGCGGATGTGCATTGATTATCGTGCCTTGAATAAGATCACGATCAAGAATAGGTATCCTTTGCCTAGGATTGACGAGATTATGGATAGATTAACAGGAGCTAAATATTTTTCTAAGTTGGATTTGCGCAGTGGTTATCACCAGATAAGGGTGAAGGAGTCGGATGTACATAAGACTGCCTTCAGGACCACCTTTGGTCATTTTGAATTTTTGGTGATGCCTTTTGGACTAACGAATGCTCCTGCCACTTTTTCCAGAATGATGAATGAGGTTTTTGCAGGATGTCTTGATACTTTTGTTGAAGTATTTTTAGATGATATCCTGGTATATAGCAAAACCTTGGATGAGCATTTGAATCATTTGCGTTCTGTGTTAACTCTGCTCAGACAGCATAAGTTGTATGCAAAAATGTCAAAGTGTGAATTTTTGAAAGCACAGGTGGAATATTTGGGCCACATTGTATCTGCTGAAGGTGTAGCTGTGGATCCCAAGAAAACGGAGGCAATTCAGTCTTGGCCTGTGCCAAAGAATGTATCTGAGTTGCGTAGTTTCTTGGGATTGGCCAGCTATTATCGCAGATTTGTCTGGAAGTTTGCTAAGATTGCAGCTGCTTTGACTATGTTGTTGAAAACTAATGTCCAGTGGCAATGGACGGTGAAGCAGCAGCAGGCAATGGATATGCTGAAGAGGTTGCTAACCTCGGCGCCTATTCTGTTGATTCCAGACATGAGTAAACCTTATGAGGTTTACACTGATGCATGTGGTTATGCCATTGGTGCCGTTCTCATGCAGGATGGTAGGGTGGTGGCGTATGAAAGTCGCCAACTCAATGCTGCTGAGAAGAACTATTCCACATATGAGCAGGAGTTACTGGCAATGGTTCATGCACTCAAAGTCTGGAAACATTATCTCCGCAATAAGTGCGAGTTTGTGGTCTATACGGATCATAAACCCTTGAAATTCCTGCAAAGTCAGGCCGAGGTAAGTCCAAGGCAAGCAAGATGGTTGGACTTTCTTTCTCAATTTCATTTTCATGTTGAACATCTTCCCGGGAAAAAGAATCCTGTTGCTGATGCTCTTTCTAGGGTTCGGGAAGTGAATGTAATGGTTCAATGTGAAATTGCTTTGGTGTCACAGATTAAGCAAGCATATGACTTGGATGCCTATATTTTGAGTATGCAGCATCTATCCAAGTTACCTGATGCTTGGGATATCCAGAGTGGGTATCATAAGGGACGTATTTATGTTCCTGCTGTGGACACTTTGAGAAAGCAATTATTGAGCGAATTTCATAATGCACCTTATGCTGGGCATGGAGGTGAGTGGAAAATTTATGAATCGCTCAAGAGAATGTTTTACTGGCCTAGCTTGAAAGAGGATGTGCAGGAATATGTAAAAGTTTGTGAGACTTGTCAGCAGGTTAAAGCGGGTCAAGGCAAGACTCCAGGGCTTTTGCAACCTCTGCCTGTGCCAGAGGAGCGATGGAGTGAAATCTCTATGGATTTCATTGTGAAGTTGCCTCGTACTGTGCATCACTATACTCAGATACTTGTCATTGTGGATAGGTTGACGAAGTATGCACACTTTATACCTCTGACAAAGAATGCTGATGGCTTGGCGGTGGCCAAGGCGTATATGCAGCATGTATTTCCTATTTTTGGATTACCCAAAGCTATTGTAAGCGATCGAGATGTGAAATTCACTGGGAATTTCTGGCGCGAATTGTTCTCTGCATTAAAGTGCACTCTTCAGTTCTCTAGTGGAGATCATCCGGAAACGGATGGGCAAACTGAAAGAGTGAATCGGTCTGGAGGATATCTTTGAGATCTTATGTGGCCACTCAGCAATCCAGATGGGAGGACTATCTGCCAATTGTGGAGTTTGCTTACAATAATGGGTTCCAACAGAGCATCAAAACTAGCCCATTTGTGGCTATGTTTGGGAGAAATCCCAGAGGACCTGTATCGCTTGGTTTTGATGGGCTGAAAACCGATGCTGCTATAAGTATGCTTGAAGGCATGGATGTGACACTTGGGTTGTGTCAATTGCATATGAGACAGGCCCAGGATCGGGCAAGGGCACGTGCCAATTTGTCAAGAGCCCCGATCGAGCTACATGAGGGTCAGATGGTGTACCTTCGTGTAGTCTTTCCTGCAAATCTGAAAAGAAAAGCAATATTGCCATTGCTTGCAGGAAAGAAACCAAAGCTCTCCCCAAGATACAGTGGTCCTTATAAGATTTTGAAAAAGTATAGTGATGTTGCCTTCAAGTTGCAACTTCCACCGAATGTAGACATTCATCCAGTTTTCCATGTGAGCCAGTTGCGACCAGCTCTGGGAAAAGCTGCGAATGTTGTGCCTTCTCAGGAACACATGGTGGAGTTGGATAGAATTCCTACCCCTGAAAGAATATTGAATTCCCGGATAGTACGGATCCGTCAAAGAGACCAGATGGAATTTCTGGTGAAGTGGAAACATAGACCTGTCTCAGAGACGACGTGGGAGAGTCGTCGTTTCATGACTCAATATCCGGATGTTATGGCTCAATGGTCTGGAGCCAATTCTTGAGGACAAGAATCCGGGGGGGAGTAATGTTATGCCTAAATATTTTTACAGACCATTGTTTGAAATGTTGCATGCATGCTAATGTTTGGGGCATAATGAAATGTTCTATGGTATTTGGGCCATAGATGTGTAATGGTCGCCTGTTGTTCTCTAGCCTAGGGTATGGTGCACCTAGTAGATCCTAGACTAGGGGCGCAACTGCTTCTAGATGATATATTTAGTTGCGCGATTGCCCTAAGTACATTATGGATATAATGTAAGGGAGGGGGCAATGGTTGAATGGGTTAGGCAACCCATGAAACAAAAGCTAAGGTGAAATACCCTTAATGGTTTATAAACCATTGGGTAGTAAATGGGACAATGGTTAAAAGGCCATTGTTTTTAAAAAGAGACGAATGGGTAAAAACCATTAAAGGCAAAATGGTGAGCACCCCTAAATCGGGGGATGCCACCTTGTTGCTGGACGGCTGCCTGAACGAGCTTGGCGGCAGGCCGGATCTGCTATCCGGCAGACCCACCTGAGGTCTGGATGGTCGCCACGTGGCCTTGCCACGTTGGCAGGGGCCTGCAACAAAAGGATAGGCGGCCGGTTACAGAAGAGGGCCGGAACAGGAAGGAGAAAGAGGCCGGATTTGGTCTGGGAACCAAGTAACCAGCTAGGGAAAGATTACAGCTACCGGATCTTGTTGCAGAAGGAAGCAACAAGAGTAGACCGAGAGAAAGGGGACGGAATTAAGAATAAAGGAAGGGGACAATCCGAAAGGAGAGTTCTGGTGGAGACGCTGCTGTACTGGACTTGCGGCAGGGAGCTTATACCTGGTAAGCCTGAGCTGGATGTATTCCGGTATTGCCTTTGGGCAGATATGCTACAGGGATTATAGTAGAGAAATAACTACTAGTGATCAATAAGCTCCATGTTAAACTGGAACAATAAGAATCTGGAAACGCCAGGAACTCGTCCCCTATCTTAAGAATTGCTTAACCGTCCCTTTCTGGAAATCTGGTCTTTAATCCAAGGAAGCTGAGAGCCTTACCCTGCTGTGACGAAGCAGTTGGTTGCAATAGCAACCGTGAGGGTGTTGCTTGTCATTGCAGTTACTCTCAAACTGCTAAACTTCTCCTTTGAATACCCTCTGTGAGTGTTGCCATAGTGTAACGCTCGTCTTAAAGGGATCTTGTGAGTGCTAGTGCGATGTGGTATGGTGTTGGTATGGGACGACACTATATTAACATCAATAGTCTAGTGAAAGCAAGGATCCTGTGAATGTGTCCTGATGATACGAGGATAGGTGCCTCGAGTATCTATCTGTGGGAGTTTTATACATGGCCATGGTATAGATAAGTGTAACTTATCGAATAAGGACCACCGGTGTTGGTGAGGTGAACCTCGTCACTGGTATGGGATGGTGACGGGTGGAACCAACAGTCTAACAGCCTAGGGCCTTATAATGCCTGTAGTTTCTCCCTGACATTGGATCCACCACCCGCCGGGATTCCTAACATCTCGGCCTTGCCCAGATATTGGGGAATTGTAATGCGCTTGGAGAAGGTCTATAGGTCGTGTGGTGGATTCCATATGTGTTGTTCGCGCATTCGGGCAGCCATTGCTTCATGTTGACATCTTGGATAACTCTTATGCATGTTAGTAAAACGAGGAAGACCTTGCGGGGATCCCTTACAAGTGGGGGAGAGTCCGACCCCGTGGTGCGGGATTTAATTATCTTGTGTTGTCATCTTGTTATCGGCGTATCCCGGGGGTTTTCATGTATATACCACCCTGGGAGCGCGGTTCCCCTATCCGTGTACCGATGGTTTGATGTGAGGGGCCCCTCTTGGGAAGGTCCAAATTTTTGGTACTAGAATTTTGGTCCGGTAACATGTTTGTCAAAATAGTTGGCATGGAAATTTTTTAGCCTAAAGGGTAGAAACCGAAAATGTTTAGCCTAAAGGGCTGGACTTGAAATTTTAGCCTAATGGCAAATCTGGACTTGAAATTTTTAGCCTAATGGCAAAATGGACTTGAAATTATTAGCCTAAAAGGTCGGTTTTGAAAAAGAAAGCCTAAAGGGCTCCGCCCTCCAAAAAATTTAGCCTAAAAGCATCCACACTTGACCATTTCTAATTGACTACGATAGTGTGATGGACTTGGTTGTGCTAATTTGCCATATAATTCTTGATCGAGGGGAGATCAATCCCAAGAAGGGAGGAATTGATATGGTGAAATTCGGGGCAAGTGGTTCCAGGGGAGCAAGGGTCCATGAGAAAGAAAAGTGTAAATGTTTATGTTAACCCTTGGACCCTAGGTATCTTAGTATCTTAGTGAATATACAATAAGTTAAAGCAATTATCCTTAGCCAAATCATTGGGGATATTATTTTCTAATATAAGATAGGACAAGTTATAAACTATAAGCTAATCTAAGAACCTTACAAAAAGATAGTAAACTATTATTATAGCTAAGAAAGATCCCGCATCTATTATATGGATGGGCACAAAGGGATACTTTTAGACATTCATAAAAGGGACTTGGGCTAAATATAAGGATGTCATTCAAATAAGGTTTATGAAGGGATACCTTTTCATTTTTATAAAAAAGGACAGCCCAATGTTACATAATTTTGGAGAAGGCATATGTCAAAGGGTTAGCATTGTTTTCTATCCCAATTGAAGATCTAAGCCAAATCCTAAGCCGGCAGCCTATTTTTCAAGTTTAGGTTTTGCTACAAAGGATTTGTAGTGGCTAAGAGGGCATTATTTCCTTTCTTTGGAAGTCTCTTGCTCAAGGACAACCCGAGGTGGTGAGCTTACCTGGAAGGGTGGATTTATGCTTACTTGACTTGTTTAATGACCATTGTTTTTCCGGAGATCCGTGGTTCCCCTAGCTAATCAGATATGGATCCTCCGTTCAGGGGCCCCTCTTCGGGAAGGCCCAAAAGATTTCAGATCGGTCCGGGAGAACTTGTCAAACCACGGGGCGTTCTGAGGTCGGGCTTGTAGAAACCGCAGTGTTTTGTCGTTCGGGCACCGGGGAGGCTCCGGAATGGCAAATTGACCCTGCCAAGTCGTCCGGAATGGCGAAATTACCCTAGAGAGTAAGTTACAAGGTCGGTTTTGCAAAAGAAAGAAACACTCACGCCCTCCATGACAGTATCCGGCATCCACATCCTAGGCCAATTGACTACGAGTGTGATGGACGTGACCTACTTTGGCGCTTCTTGGAGGTCAGGTGGTCTTCTGGCCACGGAACTTGGTCCCTAGGGCAATGTCGACGTTCTGAGTCCATTGGCAGAGCCAAATCGCGGTTCCGGAGAGGGGAGATCGCCCGTCCGTCCCCAGGGCCTTGGGGAGAGGAAATTCGGGGCAAGCAGCTTCCAGGGGGATTTTAGGGTCCGTGCTCTGGCGTCACCACCCCCACTCCATGTCAAGTCACGGCGCAAGGTCCCGGCCGAATCTGACAAGGAGAGGGCCTCCGAAACGTAAACCCTGTGGGTTGCCAGGTTCTAGAAGGGTTTGCGTTTTGGGGGCCGAGTCTTGGTCTGTTGCAGTTGGGACCTGGCCGAGAAGCTGCGGCCGAGAACGCGGAGCAAGGGGAACTGACAGAACGGAGTTTGGGCCTGTCCTCATCCCGATGTGGCAATTAGAAGTCGGGGGGCGCTTTTGCAGTGGCAAGACATTCATAAATTCGTAATTAATGCATTGTACGAAAATAAATTCTGATTTTTTGCCAGCTGGATTCCTAATTCATCTCCAGCACACAGCCCAATTTTCGAAATTTTCGGAGAAGGTCTAAGTCAAAGGGTTAGCATTAGAACGGTCGGGGCAGCCCGTTGTGGGGCAACCGAGCTGGCACCCTTCCCCAAGTCAAACGAGGCCAGGACCTTGCAGGGATCCCTCACAAGAGGGGAGAGTCCGGACCCCAGGAGCCGGGATCCAAAAAAGTTCCTGAGGCAGCCCTTCTGGCGGCAAGCTCCCGAGGGGGCCCAAGACGCTAATGACCACCCTCCCGGAGCCCAGTTCCCCTATCCGACCGTTGGATCCTCCGTTCAGGAGCCCCTCTTCGGGAAGGCCCCAAAAGATTCCAGTTCGGTCCGGGAGAACTTGTCAAACCACGGGGCGTCCTGAGGTCGGGCTTGTAGAAACCGCAGTGTTTTGTCGTTCGGGCACCCGGGAGGCTCCGGAATGGCAAATCGACCCTGCCAAGTCGTCCGGAATGGCGAAATTTCCCGAGGGAGTAAGTTACAAGGTCGGTTTTGCAAAAGAAAGAAACACTCACGCCCTCCATGACAGTATCCGGCATCCACATCCTAGGCCAATTGACTACGAGTGTGATGGACGTGACCTACTTTGGCGCTTCTTGGAGGTCAGGTGGTCTTCTGGCCACGGAACTTGGTCCCTAGGGCAATGTCGACGTTCTGAGTCCATTGGCAGAGCCAAATCGCGGTTCCGGAGAGGGGAGATTGCCCGCCCGGCCTATGTGGGCCTTGGGGAGAGGAAATTCGGGGGCAAGCAGCTTGAGGGGATTTTAGGGTCCGTGCTCTTCATGTGGCGCCACCACCCCCACTCCATGTCAAGTCACGGCGCAAGGTCCGGCCGAACCGACAAGGAGAGGGCCTCAACGTAAAACCCCCGTGGGTTGCCGTGTTCTAGAAGGGTTTTGCGTTTTGGGGCCAAGTCTTGGTACACATACTCCAACATTGCGGTTGGGACGGCCGAGAAGCCTGCGCCAAGAACGAACGGAGCAAGGGGAACCCTTTAACGGAGTTTGGGCCTGTCCTCATCCCGATGTGGCAATTAGAAGTTTGGGGCACTTTTGGCAAAAGGGCAAGACATTCATAAATTCGTAATTAATGCATTGTACGAAAATAAATTCTGATTTTTTGCCGCTGGATTCCTAATTCATCTCCAAAGACACAGCCCAATTTCGAAATTTTTGGAGAAGGTCTAAGTCAAAGGGTTAGCATTAGAACGGCCGAGGCAGCCCGTTATGGGGCAACCGAAATGGCACCCTTCCCCAAGTCAAACGAGGCGGGGACCTTGCGGGGATCCCTCACAAGAGGGGAGAGTCCCGGACCCCGTGAGGCGGGATCCAAAAAGTTCGAGGCAGCCCTTTCCGGCAGCTCCGGGGGCCGCGACGCTAATGACCACCCTCCCGAGCCCGGGTTCCCCTATCCGGACCGTTGGATCCTCCATTCCGGGGGCCCCTCTTCGGGGAAGGCCCAAAAGATTTCAGATCGGTCCGAGAGAACTTGTCAAACCGGGGCCTCGAGGTTGGGCTTGTAGAAACAGTTGTTTTGTCGTTTGGGCACCCGGGGAGGCTCCGAATGGCAAATCGACCCCGCCAAGTCGTCCTGAATGGCTAAATTACCCTAGGGAGCAAGTTACAAGGTCGGTTTTGTAAAAAGAAAGAAACACTCACGCCTCCATGACAAGATCCCAAGATCCACATCCTAGGCCAATTGACTACGAGTGTGATGGACGGAGCTACTTTGGCGCTTCTTAGAGGTCGTGGTGGTTCTGCCACGGAACTTGGTCCCTAGGGCAATGTCGACGTTCTGAGTCCATTGGCAGAGCCAAATCGCGGTTCCGGAGAGGGGAGATCGCCCATCCGTCCCCAGGGCTTTGGGGAGAGGAAATTCGGGGCAAGCAGCTTCCAGGGGGATTTTAGGGTCCATGCTCTGGCGTCACCACCCCCACTCCATGTCAAGTCACGACGCAAGGTCCCGGCCGAATCTGACAAGGAGAGGGCCTCCGAAACGTAAACCCTGTGGGTTGCCAGGTTCTAGAAGGGTTTGCATTTTGGGGGCCGAGTCTTGGTCTGTTGCAGTTGGGACCTGGCCGAGAAGTTGCGGCCGAGAACGCGGAGCAAGGGGAACTGACAGAACGGAGTTTGGGCCTGTCCTCATCCCGATGTGGCAATTAGAAGTCGGGGGGCGCTTTTGCAGTGGCAAGACATTCATAAATTCGTAATTAATGCATTGTACGAAAATAAATTCTGATTTTTTGCCAGCTGGATTCCTAATTCATCTCAAAGCACACGACCCAATTTTCGAAATTTTTGGAGAAGGTCTAAGTCAAAGGGTTAGCATTAGAAGCGGCCGGGCAGCCCGCTATGGGCAACCGAAATGGCACCCTTCCCCAAGTCAAACGAGGCCGGGACCTTGCAGGGATCCCTCACAAGAGGGGAGAGTCAGGACCCCGTGAGGCGGGATCCAAAAATTCCCGAGGCAACCCTTCCGGCGGCAGCCACTCCTGGGGCCGCGACGCTAATGACCACCCTCCCGAGAGCCCGGTTCCCCTATCCCACCGCTGATCCTCCGCTCGGGGGCCCCTCTTCTGGGAAGGTCCAAAAGATTCCAGATCGGGTCCGGGAGAACTTGTCAAACCACGGGCGCCCCGAGGGTGGGCTTGTAGAAACCGCAGTGTTTTGTCGTTCGGGCACCGGGGAGGCTCCGGAATGGCAAATCGACCCTGCCAAGTCGTCCGAATGGCAAAATTACCCTAGGGAGTAAGTTACAAGGTCGGTTTTGCAAAAGAAAGAAACACTCACGCCTCCATGACAAGATCCCAAGATCCACATCCTAGGCCAATTGACTACGAAAGTGTGATGGACGTGAGCTACTTTGGCGCTTCTTGGAGGTCAGGTGGTCTTCTGGCCACGGAACTTGGTCCCTAGGGCAATGCCGATGTTCTGAGTCCATTGGCAGAGCCAAATCGCGGTTCCGGGAGAGGGAGATCGCCTCGTTTGGTCCGGCCCCTGTGGCCTTGGGAGAGGAAATTCGGGCAAGCAGCTTGTGGGGATTTTAGGGTCCATGCTCAAGGCCACCACCCCACTCCATGTCAAGTCACGCAAGGTCCCTACCGACCGACAAGGAGAGGGCCTCAAACGTAAAACCCCGTGGGTTGCCGTGTTCTAGAAGGGTTTGGCGTTTTGGGGCCGAAGTCTTGGTCTGGCAGCTTGGGACCGCCAGAAGCCGCGCCGAGAACATGGAGCAAGGGGAACTGACAGAACGGAGTTTGGGCCTGTCCTCATCCCGATGTGGCAATTAGAAGTCGGGGGGCGCTTTTGCAGTGGCAAGACAGTCATAAATTCGTAATTAATGCATTGTACGAAAATAAATTCTGATTTTTTGCCACTGGATTCCTAATTCATCTCCAAAGACACAGCCCAATTTTTGAAATTTCGGAGAAGGTCTAAGTCAAAGGGTTAGCATTAGAACGGTCGGGGCAGCCCGCTATGGGGCAACCGAAGGTGGCACCCTTCCCCAAGTCAAACGAGGCCGGGGACCTTGCGGGGATCCCTCACAAGAGGGGAGAGTCGGGACCCCGTGAGGCGGGATCCAAAAAGTTCCCCGAGGCAGCCCTTCCCCGGCAGCCCGGGGGCCGCACGCTAATGACCACCCTCCCGGAGCCCGGTTCCCCTATCCGACCGTTGGATCCTCCGTTCAGGGGCCCCTCTTCGGGAAGGCCCAAAAGATTTCAGATCGGTCCGGGAGAACTTGTCAAACCACGGGGCGTTCTGAGGTTGGGCTTGTAGAAACCGCAGTGTTTTGTCGTTTGGGCACCGGAGAGGCTCCAGAATGGCAAATCGACCCCGCCAAGTCGTCCGGAATGGCGAAATTACCCTAGGGAGCAAGTTACAAGGTCGGTTTTGCAAAAGAAAGAAACACTCACGCCCTCCATGACAGTATCCGGCATCCACATCCTAGGCCAATTGACTACGAGTGTGATGGACGTGAGCTACTTTGGCGCTTCTTGGAGGTCAGGTGGTCTTCTGGCCACGGAACTTGGTCCCTAGGGCAATGTCGACGTTCTGAGTCCATTGGCAGAGCCAAATCGCGGTTCCGGAGAGGGGAGGTCGCCCGTCCGTCCCCAGGGCCTTGGGGAGAGGAAATTCGGGGCAAGCAGCTTCCGGGGGGATTTTAGCATCTCCGCTCTGGCGTCAACACCCCCACTCAACGTCAAGACACGGCGCAAGGTCCCGGCCGAATCTGACAAGGAGAGGGCCTCCGAAACGTAAACCCTGTGGGTTGCCAGGTTCTAGAAGGGTTTGCATTTTGGGGGCCGAGTCTTGGTCTGTTGCAGTTGGGACCTGGCCGAGAAGCTGCAGCCGAGAACGCGGAGCAAGGCAATATTTCTGATTCGATTATAAGTAGCTATTTCCATCACAATTAATAATAAGGTTGATGAGGTCCTTATTGAAGAGATGTTACTATTATGTTAATGCTACAATTTTTGCCATTAGACAAAGCTATTGTTCTCCACATTAGGAAAACTTAAATGTAGCAATCGATTGGGCCTATATTTCTGTGGCCCAATGTATCAACATGCGCAAAGGCTAGTGCTCCACTCTGGGAAGAAGCTTCTTGGTTTGAGGTAACTCCATTCGAAATGATGCAGAGACCCAATATATAACAAATGCCCAATATTTAAGAAATGCAAATTGCATCCAATGGCTGTTTTTACAGCAGTTTCTCTTTTCGGTGTTCCTCTATTATATATATGCAAGGTCTGGCTTGCATTTTTGTTAACCATGCCATCGATCTATAGATATCACTTCAGCAGTGCTTTGGCATTTTAAATATGTTGTTGTTCAAATTTCACTAGATAACTAGTCAGGGTTCCCTGCATTTATATATTCATAGATTTCGTGAAATGAGTGATGAGGAGCTCATTCAAGTTTTGGAAGACCTTCTCAATGCAAGTAAACCTTCTATAACTAGTCAAAGTAGTATTCCTGAAGGACCTTCTAAACAACGGATTATGGAACCTACATCAGAAGAGAAATCAATGGTAACATATTTATGGATGTGTTTCCAAGTGGAACCACAAATTGGATGCTGGAATTGGGACAAAAGAGAATGATGCACAAGAAAAGCATAAAATAGATACAGTATTATTGGAGAAGTTTCTCTAAGTGGTGTTTCTCTAAGTTTCTCTAAGTGGGCAGTGTACAGGGGAGGCGCAGCAATTATTCTAGATCAATGGCCTTCCAATCCTTGGACTGGCTATGTCTAGATAATTTTAGAAGCATAAGTTTACCACTAGCATTAGCATTATCTTATCTTATTCTTGGTAGCCTTCTAATATTTGGTTATTGTGTTTGGTGATGGGGCCTAGTCCCCAGGTTTTAGATGGGCTGTTGCCCTTGCATGTGCTGTCCCATAACCCGTTGGGTTCCCGTGGACGTAAAAATTTCTTATCTTATCTTATCTTAACAATCCTCACATCACTTGTTACAAATTTGTGGAATTATTATCAGGAGTTCTGGATTTTCCTCTTTGAGCAGACCAAGTCCCTTTATCAACAAACATTCCCATAAGTTATTTTGGTGGGGATTTGCTTAATTATAGGGGGTCTTATTCTGGCGGAAGTTTTAGAATCAGCCATTACCTCATTTGTAAGGCTCTCGCAACAGAAGAATCCTTCAAAGTCAAATAAGAATGTGGATACCAAGAAAACCTCTAACAAATGCATAGGTGGTGTTAAAGATAAAGATTTATCAAAGGCCACCATCAAGGCAGGGAAGGCAGTTCTTGCATGCAATGATAAGGATTTATCAAACCCCATTGGAGCCTCTTTGGACGATGATAGTGATCTTCCAAGTATCAAAATAAATTTCTGACAAAAGAGGGCAAAATTTAAAGATGAGAAAACACAACCAAGCCCTTATGGGAAGACAGTTGATCCAAGTGAGTCCAATCGGACTCAAGCTACATTCCAGTTTAGAGAAGAATATGACAATTTGCAAACAGACAGCAGGAATTAGCTACAGAAAGCTCGGGCAATGGCTTTGCGTATGACATCAATTATGCCAATGGATCTTCACTAGAATTTCACTCCAAAGTCCCACCGAGATAGAGAATAAGCAGACGCAGACAAATGAAAAAGAAGATAATGATGATATTCCTGACACAAATGATATTGGAAACGGTAACTCATTTTTGCATAGAGGTTTACGTGTTCTCTTGCTCAAGACCAATATGGAAATTTTGTGATCCAAGTTAGAGTAGTTTTGCAACAAATGGAAATCATATGATCCAGGTTGGAGTAGTTTTATTCTTTGTTGCACTATTGGTAATGTATGCAGTCTTACAGTTGCACAAATGCGAAGCATCTTCTGCCTTGGTGCAATAGCAGCGCTTTATTGTAACTTACGGTGGTCACACCATGGGAATTGGTTTCGCCCGAAGAGATCTTGAAGATTATTTGGCTGGCAACTTGTAGAAATCGTTGTGCTGGTAGGTCTCTTGCACAAAAGTTTTTAGAATGTTTCTTTCCAAACTTTGTTAGACTTTGCAAAGAACCATGAAAGATTCAGGGTCCATGATTTTGAACAAGGCTCTTCTCGAATCATTCTCTGTGGCCAGTTGATTTTGGGATGGTTGAAAATCCTTTGCAATGCGGATGAACATTTGTCAAGGAAAAGGTTTCCAGTGTACGACATGATAGGACTTTGTAGAAATGAGCGCATTATTCAGTGATTGCAAATCATACAGTATCATTAGAGTTGCCAAATGTTCTTGTTGCACATTTGTAAGGAAGAATTGAAGTTGTGCATCTTCCCCTCAAGCTCTAATTGAGTTCAACAAAGAATGTGCGGGCCCTTCCTGTTTATCTTCCTGGTTTTGCATTGTACAGAGCGACCAAAGCAATAGAATGTTTAATCCAAACTTTGGCAGACTGTGCAAAGCAGAGCAGGGTCCAGATTGAACAAGGCAAAAAACCGTCTTGCCCAGTTGATTTTGGGATGGTTGAAAATCTAGCAAAGCACTTTTGAATCATTTCTTGTTTGCGTTTACTTGAATCCTAAAGTTCTAGACCAAGTTAGAGGAGCACGGTTTAGAAGGTTTAAGTTTAGGTTCTCGCTTTAAATTTTTACCACTTATAGCATTACAACTTGAATGAGTAAATCAATTCATATGATGCACACAAAACTGTTTGTGCAGTTAATAATAGCAAACATTTTCTGCACCGTTACTAGTGGCACCCTCACCTTCCAAAATGTCGTGATCAACCTAATGGCACCTAAAGAAGGAATAAAATCCTACCTAATCTGTCAAGTCCTGTATTGTAGTTTATACCTTTCTTTCTATGATGTGATAATGCCATCAAAGCAACTTCCAGATTGAAAGTGTTTTTTAGCTTCACCATGAAGATCTCTTGACCACCCAGAGCCACATAATGCTTCCAAATAACCCAGAGAATTGCAAACTGCCAATTCTAGCCAAACCAATTGGTATAGCATGAGCTCAATTATAGGACAGACCCACTATTAGAACTTTGCAATCAGTGGGCAAAAGAAGAGGTGCGCAATAGATTCAGTGACTTTCAACCAAGTGGACACATGTCATTAACCGAAAATGTAGGGCTAGGAAAAATAGTTTCTTTGTTGCTATTTGAAACCATCGCCTCATCCATAAGAAATTAGCCCCTGCAACATCGTTCCCCTGCCATTTGCATTCTCCAACACGGGCACTTCAACTCGCCTCGTCCGTAAGAAACACAACCATACAACATCGTTCGCCTGTCATTTTCATTCTCTAAAATTGGCACTTTCGCATCGTTTCATGCTTCAATAATAGAGGTAAATAAAAATATTCATTTTAAAATTGTAGATTGATGTGTGTTTACAAGCTGAATGGTTGCCAGAAGTACATATAGTTTGTCTCCAAATTCATGCCTTCTTGAAGTTGAATTTGGTTATGGCCTTTGTACAAACCTATCTATGAGCAAATACTGGGTTCAAGAAAGTAACAACATTTGGAATTTATAATAGCCATTTCTATACCGAGCCTTATGCCCCAAACACTTTGCACGGGCTCCAAATTGTAACACACCCCCTCTTTTATGGTTTGTTTTTCTTATGGCCTTCCTGTATACCTATCTCTGATGAGCTAATGCATCCCGGCAATTACTATGTACTAGGGAAAGTTCTAGTCGAGGAAATTCCACGAGGGAATTTTTCGGTAGCGGAGCCGCGAAAGTCCGGGCCAGAGGAATATTCGAGGGAATATTCCAAGACATAGAACTTTCCCTTCACGTAATGCACACCTAGGCGTAATTACGAGCGGAAAAAAATTTGTTGAACGGAGAACAGAGGACCGGAACGGCTATGGCCAAGCTTTCCAAGGCGATCGGCGGATCGGAGGCGCTTCAAAAGACGGACCACCGGAGACATTGAAAGCTCTGAATCCGCCATAGCCAAAAAGCGAAGAAAATGGAGTCCCTTCTCAGCCCTAGAAGACCGACCAAGAACAAATTTTATGGTGATGCCGATCACGGCAAGAAAGAAGAAAGCTCGTTAAGCCTTTATAAAACCCTCGCCTCGGCTCTGCATCACTTTGATTTGCTCTCCTTAGCTATGCTGGCTTTAGAAGAAGAGATGTGAAGGAAGGGTCGCCAGAAGAGCTGATCCGCCATAGTCCGCCATAGCCACAGTATTCTGATCCGCCATAGCCACAAAATACTGGCGGCGCCGCTGTACACAGGCGGAGAGAGAATTGCGGGGTATAAAATCAGCGGAAAAATGCAGTAATTCTGCCTAGGTGTGCATTACGTTTCTAAGAAAAATTAAAGTTTGAAAATGATAACGGCCATTGTCTCTAATGAAGAACCAAGTACATTACACGAAACATTCCATTAATAAGCTACCCAACGTAAAACTATCAAGTCCAAATGCATATTTTATTTAATGGCTAACATATTGGTTTTCATGGTTTTAATCCAACATTTTAATACATAGATCTCTAGTTTCAATACTCTTTAACTAATAACTTATGTATTAAATGTTTTCCTCAATGAAAAATTGATTCCAAGCATAAAACTGCCCAGGCCTCCTGTTGCGCCCTTTTGCTATTTTTTCCATTTTCCTATTCCCGCGTTTTCCTTTCCCTTTTCGTATTTCCCCCTCCCTTATTTTGCCTCCTCTTTTTGCCTTTCCCTTTTTCCTTTTACCTTTTTGCATTTTCCTTTTCTCCCCTTCCCTTTGTTTCCCTTGGGGAAATTTTATCCATGATCTTTTTCCTTTTGGTCTTTATGGTCTTCTTGTGACTTCAATACCTATCCTTCTATACCTATGGTCTTCTTGACAATTTTATTCTACTCTATTCTATTCTATTCTTGATAATTACATACCTATCTTTTTATTTATACCTACTATTTTGTTGAAACACCATAGAAATCTATAAATGTTAATTGGTTTGATAGGCAAGGTATTTCAATTAGCGCCTGCTAGTGGTTAAAATGTTAGGATTTATTGGGTATAGAATTGTGCTTCAATATCATTTAAAACGATCGTATGCTTGGATGAACTATTAGTCAAATAGAATTACACAATTAATAATGGATGGATTATTAGTCAAACTTGTGAGAATGACTCAATCTAACATTGCCTCAGTTAAGGTCTCTCTTTAATATTGCGTGATGGGAGTAAAGAAGCTCAGTAATTAACACATACATATGTACCCCATATCAACGCCATGCGAGAAGCCATACATTCATCATATGGCCCATATCTCCTTACTGAAACATGTATATTGTCAATGTATTGGTTAGAGAGGCAATAAACAAAGTACATGCACATAATAAAGTTAATCCATTAGCAATTCAGTATGAGCACCTTCTTAACATGCTACACCTATATCAAATGTCTTCAATTCCATTATAATCACTTATCTCTTAACACATGGATCAACTCTTGCTTTTGTCATGTCAGCCGAATATAATTATTTTCTGGTTGTTCGCTTGTGACCATGAACTCAATTGTGACCCAAATCGAGATTTACAATAGCCAAATATTTTCGCATGTTTGCTTGCCATTCTCGTCTAAATTCTTTCTCTACTTTAATCTTAGTTGCATTGTTCCCCAATCCCTCACTATACTTTTCAGTTAGTGCACCAATCTCTTTGACAATTGTTGACTAAATTCAAAATAGTAAATGTGTTTTACATCAGTCCATTCAAGGTCCGAGGTATCATCTGCAATGTGAAATTCTTTGGAACGTCTACAAGATCCTCTTCTGCATGCTTGTTTTTTTCTTTGTTGGCTTCTCAACCTCAACCTCTCTAGGCACTTCCTCAATGCCAGCCTTATCCTCTGCCTTGTAACTCTTTCTTTTCAATGCCATTTTCCTCGTGTCTTCACTCTTTCCCTCTTTCCCTTTTCTTGGTGTCCTCTTCCCTCTTCCCTTTCTCCTTCCTTTTCTTTTCTTTCCCCTTACCTTTTCATGTATCTTTTTCCTTCCTTTTTCCCCTTTCCCTCTTTCTCCTTTTCTCCCGCCTTTTTGCCCTTCACTTTTCCACTTTCCTCCTCCCTTTTCCTTTTCCCTTTCCCTTTTTGAGATCGAAATAGTCCAATTTAGGCCCAAGGCTAAACTTTTCAAAAAGGTTGTGAGTATTATAAAAAGAACTAAATCCTTAAACGTAATATAGATTTTTGAGTAGAAGTTGCTACCCACTAAGCCAATTGCAATATTAGTTATCCAAATCCTGTTTGATTCCTGCTATTGAAATTCTAAAGAAGTTACCCAGTTGGATAACAGTTTGTCAGAGTTGGAAAGATCCAAATCCTTTTGCAGTGTTTGAAAAACTGAGCCCGGTTGGATGGTGAATTTGTGCCAGAAGATCCTGTCCGAGAGATTTAAAGTTTTTTTGACCAGTTGTGTCAATTTCACTTCTATAATCTCCAATTGTTTTATGTATCGTGAGAATCTTAGAACTGGAGTAGGATCACTTGGTTGTTGCAGTCGGGCATTCTGGCATGCTTTCGAAGCTATGAGATGGCGATCAAACGGTAGACAGTGTCATTTCTCCACAGGTTGAATTTGTGAACGCGACTTCTCTTGCTTAGACTTTATCATTGCGAGATGCTTTCCAGTGCTTGAAAGTGTGGTCATCTCCGTTGCATATACCATCGCTCCTCTGGGTTGCCTTTGAGTGGTCTGTGATTGTTGACTAGGTCGGCTCCTCCATCCTTTGGTCGGGTCCATTCGAATCTCGAACTACTTGGCTGAAGCAGTAAAGTCGTCCTTTCTTGAGTTTCTGGGCATTTTCGGATCTAGACCTCTTGTTCGAACCGACTATACTCCTTCTTGATCTTGCCCCTGATGCTGATATAGGCCTTCAAGTTGGAAATGTTCCTCCCCTTATGTGTGTCTCTTCTCCTTCCTCCATCATGATCCCCTCTTTTTGAAGTCGATGAAGTTATTACCGTCTTCCTGCTGGTGCAAGGGAGCTGGGAGCTCGTCATGGCTGGACTTGGGTGTTTTGCAGTTGTCTAGCTTTGTTATACCTTTTGTTGGAGTTGCTTGACATCCATTTGAGCTGCTAGGCTGCAAGATCGTGGTGGTCTTCCCTCCGGTTTCTATGCGCTCCTATATCGCTATGAATTGTCGTTTCGATGGAAGATTATGCTCTTTAACCCTAACTCATGATGCTAATTTAGGTTTCCCCGTTTGAGATACTCCTGCACCTATATGTTTCTGCTTTGCGTTCTTCCATTTGAACTCATGTGCGTCGAGTTGGTAAAGGGGTCAAGATCTTCTTTCTAATGTGAGCTCGTGGATGTGGTAGCCGGGTACTTGATAGTCCAGACGATTCTTGATGTGGATGATTAACATATGTCTTCCATTCGATGAAGATTGCTGATAGGCCAGTGGTGCCCTGTACTATTCGTTTCGTTTGTAGAGGTGTTTGCCATTGTGCTTCGCTCTCTTGGGTCTGCCTTCCCACTCCCCTCATTTCATTTGTCAGTACATCGCGTGGGTCTTCAATGTCCTCAAGAAGTTGCGCCACTTGTTCTTCTATGGCTCTAGCCTCGTACTCCAAAAACAAATGCTCGTATATCCTAGAGTCTAAGGGTTCAGATCAAATGACTACTTGAAGGGCTCTCCTACAACATTCTAGGCTCTATAGGCAAGCAAGGTGGCTCGGCCAGATAGCCTTCAAGTCTATGGATATTAGGACAGGTGGTCTTGGCATGAACTGAGCTTTGTTTAACAAAGCCTTCATGATGTTTTGGACATAGAGATCCTAGCAAAGGTTGATTTTTTTTTTTTTTTTTTTTTTTTTTGGGGGTCTCAATACTCTACACATGGAGTTGTCTTGAACAGATCTAGACTCTAGCTCCTTTCTAGGTATCCTAGCAATAGGGAGTGTAAATATGGCAGGTAAGTCAAATTCTATTGGAAAGACAATAGAGTTAGGTCAAGGTTTACGCCTATGGCATGAGAAGAGGTGATGTACCAACACTTGAGCTTGTTTTGCTATGCTGAGGGTCTAGATGACTATAACAAAGGAATGTTCTTGAGCACTTATATCTAGGAGTAAGGCATCAACTTTGAGCTGAGGGAAAGACTTGCGAGTTCCTAATGCGGTATTGCTTCTATTTATAAATGAACCCTAGTTTTGAAAACAAAATTTAGAGTTTGAGCAATTTTGGTCATTTTTGAGGTGGGATATAACATTTCTAGTCTAATTTGAGGTCATAAATGGATTTTAGACTGTCTAATGGTCCTAGGTCCTATTGCAACAAATTTCAGTAGATAAATTATGAAGGTTCAAAATTTTGACTACTCATATAGTGCGCTAGAGCCGGGTGCTTGATAGTCCAAGAGATTCTTGATGTGGATGGTTTAACATATGTCTTCCATTCAATGAAGATTGTTGTAATAATTCTACTCCTAACTTTGTTGTTAGTGCCCCAGCCAATAACGCAAGAAACAAAAAAAAGCAAGCAAAAGAACAGGAAATCTGGAAGATCTAACTAATCCTTCCTTTTGGATTTCTTATGTCTTGATGAAGATTATAAGCTGGAACCTTAGGGAAATTAAAGGACCATTGAAGAGAAGGAGAGCAATCTCTCAGATAAAGCAATACAAGGCAAATATTATCCTGCTACAAGAGCTTAAGCTTCCTAAATTTGAGGCCTCAAATTTAGGGGATTGGATTTATCCAGGAACCTCCTCCATCTGGATTGAAACTAATGGTACTGGGGGGGGGAGGGGGGAGATGGCCATTATATAGAAAAATATAAAACACCTCTCCTTCTGCAATAGCATTGCTAGAATGTGGCAGGCAGTTATCTTCTCTGTCAATAATACTAATTTTGGGGTCATTAATGTTTATGCCTCTACAAATCCCAAAGAAAGGGAAACCCTCTGGCCTGATATCCGCTCTTGGATTACTAGCAACCCTTCTATTGATTGGATTCTTGTTGGGGACTTCAATAACACCCCAGTATGGGATATGAAGCTCGGTAACAAAATCAATATGATCTCAAATGAAAGAATTAAATGGGACAATATGATCAGTGATTCTGCTTTGATCTACATTCCATCTTCTACTTCAAACTATACATGGTCTAATAAGCAGAAGCATCAGGCAAGAGTTTACTGTGCTTTGGATAGGTTTTATGTATCCAATCCAAATTCTGACTTTTGGAATAACTGTTTTGTCACAAGTGATGAAGGCACTTCCATATCTGGTCATCAACCCCAATTTCTTCATACTAAGCACGCACTTACTATCCCCAGAGATGGCAACATTCCTTTTAAGTTTAACTGTTCTCTTCTCCTCAGTGAAGAATTCAATAAGGATTTTGCTGAATTTTATCGGAACATTGAATCTGGAACATCTAATAGCTCCATGAAATATTTTTATTCCAAGATTAAAAAAGCCAAGGATTGGATAAAAAAACTGGGCCAAAAGCAGCCATTTAAATAGAGTGCAGGAAAAGGTAAACCCTTCTTACCAAAATGAAGGAAGTTAGATCTATACTCCAAGAAGATCCACACAATCACAGCCTTCAAATTGGAGAAGAGTTAATTGAGAGACACTTGAAAAACATTGAAGAAAGAGAGGCTAAGTGTTCTGCTATCAAACGCAAGATCAAATGCAACAGTGAGATAGATCACATGGCAGCTCAAAATTCTTCTTCAGGGTTGCAAGGAATAGGCTTCTCAAGAATTCAATAACTCAAGTTAAAACTGACCCCAAACTCTCAATTCTCTCACCTCAAACTCTGATATCAAGAAATTATTTTTCGAGAATTATGCCTCTCTCTTTGCAGACTCTAATCCTTCTGCAAATGAGATTCTGAATGGAAATAGATTTATTGCTCATTTGGAAAATATTCTGGCCAATCCAATTGATATTATGGATGCTTCTCTTGCAAATATCCCAACTGAGGATGAAATTTTTAGAACTCTCAAGAGCTTTAGTAAAGGTAAATTCCCTGGCCCTGATGGCTTTCCTCCTGAGTTCTACCTCCACTTTTGAAATATTATGAAGTCAGATGTGACGTTCCTAACCGACATGCCCTTAACCAACTGGGCAAAACCATCTAGACGTTTACGAGTAGTCACTTCTACCCATTTAAAGCAGAGTTTCATTAAAGTTGAAAATTTCGTGATTCCAATTTCGCTCGAAATGAAATTGTTCGTTGTTTTTTCACACATTCAGCAATCAAATCTGCGCTATTTACTTAAAAATGCACAAGTATTAGCCTGAAAACCGCTCTATTTGACACGAAATGGGGCGGAAATCGATGGGCGAAACAACCTGGTTGCGCCATTTGAAGAAAAATTGTGGAAAAAAAGCAATAAAGTCGCTGCATTTGAAGTGAATCATAAGGACAATACACGGGAAAAAGCAAACAAATAAGCTGCCACATAGATGATCATTTACAATATATTCATATTGCAAATGGTCTAACTAGCGCTATTTGCTTTACAAGTAAGATATACAAAAGGGGCAAATACATTAAGATCGTATGTGTCATCAGTATTCAAAAGATTAATCAGTACAGTAATCAACAATACCACAGAGGTAAATCTTATATACAAGTATGATATGCAAATCAGTTTTCAATATTCATCACCAAAAATCTTATCATCTGCTTTATCAATATCTTCCGGGTTAATCTTACTCCGGTCAACCTGCGAATCTGTGTCTTTTACCATTTGTTCCCCGGATCCTGTGGCCTCTACTCCACCACCATGTGATGTCTCTCCTCCACCACCATGTGATGTCTCTCCTGGAGTAGGTCCAGTGAGTGCCAAAACCTTACGAGAGTCCATGGCTGCTGGATCAAGCCAGGGATTAATGACGTTGTCAATTCTTTGAAGAATCCCTAGCATACATTGGATCTTTCTTCCATCATGCTCATAGGCCACACAACTCCTTTTTAACTGCAATGATGCCCTAGCAAAAGCCCCACCAGAAAAAAAGTCTAGAACAAAGTTACCTGGAGGGCAGAGCTTATCGACAAGGTATGCTGTTGTAGCAGGACCAACCTGCTTGTGAACCAAGTATTCCCCTTCCATACCTTGCCAACCCGTATTTGAACACGTCCCTCGGGAGCTTGTTAGCCGATTCTCTCGGCTCGGCACCAATTGCATCTTTATGGGTCTTAGGAACTTGGTGCTTTAGGGGATGTTCACCATAAAACACGAAATCCATGTGTTCATCGGTCACGTGCTTGGGCTGAGATCACGGTGGCTAGAACCCATTTGTTGGTTCTTTTATGCCACCACCTGGTGCCCACCCACTTTCCTCTTCGTACATGCCTAAGTAAACTCTAGATCACGGATTCTAGTCTCTCGGGGCATTGCGGAAGAGACTCGTATGTTCCGGCTTAGCAAAACATATTATCCAGTATGTCTCAACATCTGTCATGTTAGAAGCAGCATCAAAGAATTTGGCCAGAGTGGCGGGATTCCAAATCGGAGTAATTTGCCTCGCATCCAAACAGATCATGCTGGCAGACAACACGATCGGATCCTGGACAATCCCACCACTAGAAACGCACTCCACATAATATCTTTTGAGGTCGTCCTCGGCCTCGGGCTTTAGAAGTTTATGGATGGATCTGCCTAATGAGAAGGGCACATTACCATGGACGCCCTCTTTCAGGATGCCGTCGGAGACCCACTTATTATGCACCACCCCCCACGATAGGAGGGTTGAGTCTGGGAATCCCTCGGACACCTTTCTCAAGTCCTCGAACTTTCTGTACTTGATTCCAAGTTCATCATGGATGTAGTTGAGAATCTCCTTCTTCATGTAGGCAAGAATCCTCAAGTTCTGTGCTCTCGTCTTGAAAAAATTATCACCCTTATAATCCGATGTGACCTTAACATAAATCTCCCCCTCGATGGCTTCACGGAGGGCGGTTACGCAATCTTCATAATCTAGGCCTCTCATGCATCTGAGGTAGTTCTCGCTAAAATAATCCTTATCCTTTGCCCAATTGACTACTATTTGTTGGCCCTTGTTATCTTTCAGCTCCCCCCTTTTCCATTTATTCCACATTTGGCGAAAGAGAGCGTAAATGTCGTCTGGCATGAAAACGAACCTGTTGACATCCTTGGTATGCTTTCCCCTGAGAATCTTGTCAACCATTTCAAGGTAATGCCCCGAACATGTTAGAGCTTGAATGCAGCAAAGCAGTGTCAAATGGCGCAGTTGGCGCCATTTGGCTCATACGATGGTACATACCTTGTATTCGTCGCTTCTTGATTGGCCTTTTCTGGCGGTCTTCGGCTTGCCGCACTCACGGTATTGCCTACGCGGTGGTGTATCGATCTGCGTATGGTTCCTTAAACACCGATCACGGCTACGATGTCATTGACATCCACACTAAGCTGAAGAAGGTCCAAGTCACTCAGTTCTCCAGAAAGAACTCTGCAGAACCTAAAAGTGTAAATCTTTCTGAGTTCTACTCTGGCATCTTCTGTCCCCAACCCGACACACACGGTGGCGGTGAGGCGAGAATGGTTGCCATTGATGATGTAGAACCTCATACCGGCCGGTCGATTCTTGTGACCATGGTACTAGGCGCTTTGTATATCACGGATCAAAGGGCACCACATCTGCCGGCGTGAAGGCGGATGGGGATCTTGACAAATGACTGACTTGCACGGTTTCCTAACATGTTCAGGATTTACAACTCGTGCTGTCATGTTAGGAGGTGCCTCTTCCATATCCCAGATGGATATTTTTCTGATATATGTCACACCTAGAGGAAACATGTATTTGTCTTTCTTTGTATATTTTTTTAGAGTTTCTTACGCCAACTCCTCCTCGGCATCACGGTCCATCTTGGTTCGAAGGCACCTCAAACTTTCCATTTTCTTACGCTTTCGACCCTCATCTCCTTCTTTGTTTCCCTCTTCCTTTTAGGCGGAATGCTATCAGCCGTCGATGCAGTGCCTTTACCTCTCCGATGTGGGGAGGATTTAGTATCACTAATGGTTCTCTCTGAATCTGTTTGGCCGGGGACTTGATAGGAGAACCGATCCTGATAGGAGGAGACTTGGGAGCTGACTTGGGAGGAGACCTGGCATTTTCCTCGTCTTTCTTTTGATTCTCTTCCTCATGCTCTGTCCCTTCCATTTGGACTTCCTTTGGTTTGTCTTTTTCTTCCCTTGGCTTGGTTTGCCTAAGGTTTGGCCTTTTCCTTGAAATCTCTCGCCGAAGCCAAGTCTTTGTCCATTAAAGCGGACATATTACAAGAGGTCTTGGCTCGACAATATGTGACCACGAGTTCTTTGATCCGTCCATAGCTGAGCGGAGAATGCCAAATCCTCTAAGTAGCTCGGCCAGGTGCCATTAATACCATTTGCCCTCTCTGTTTTTTGTATGAAGGCAGCGGCCGGCCCTTTTCTTTTTGGCGAGGATGCGGTCCTTGATCTTTGGATTCCATCATCGTGGATAAAAAGCGCTGCCCATCCATGCGATCTGGTCAATCCGACATTCACGGGATCCTCCACTGTGCAACCAAGGAAGTCTAATCTTCCCTGCTTTTTCACCTCCCGCATGTTGACAATGATGCCAAGCTGCATCACAACGTCTTGCTCACCACTTCTTGACTTTGTGAGGAGGCAAAGTTCTCTCCTCTTGTCCCCCTTTGTGGGGTCGACCCCTTCCTCCAAGGGAATTGCCCTGACAATTTCCATGCACCATGGCCTTCCAGCCATGACCACGGTCTTCTCCATCATTACATTTTGGGCCTTGGACAACGAAGCTGCACAAGAAAACAACAAATCAACAATCAAATCATGAAACCCAAACCCAACCCACTACGCCATTTGCATGGAAATGGCGCAGCGGCGCCATTTGCATGGAAATGGCGCAGCGGCGCCATTTCTCGACTGGCAAATGGCGCAGCAGCGCCATTTCGATACAAATGGCGCCATTCCATGCAAATGGTATTTCATTTCATTCAAATGTTGGCGAGTCGGGTATCCCTCAGCCAGCCAACAATCCAGAGTGTACACTCCCTATTCTCGCTTCGCGAGTCGAGGCATTCTCGACGCGCGAGTCGATAATAAGGCCTGTACTTTCTAGATTGTTGGCAAGCTGAGGGAGAGGCGACAGGCGTGGCCGAGAAAATGAAAGCAGCGGCATCTCGTGATGGAAATGGCGGCTAAATGGCGCCATTTGCATTACACTACATCTGATCTAAACAAACTACAAAACTAACACAGCCCAAAATGGAACCACAAAAACTCTATCCTAGACACCTGGCTACATGAAACAGCGCGGTCGCGCTATTTCTTTCAGACGGAACCACAGAAACTAACTATCCTAGACACCTGGCTACATGAAACAGCGCGGTCGCGCTATTTCAATACCCATGACCCGAAAGCAAATTTTAAAAAAGACGAACTAACCGAACCCGAGGCCATCATTATATGCGACCCGTCGCATGTAACGTCATGAGGGACCGTAGAAATTCTACTCCACCTTTTTTCCTCGAGCTCCCGGATCAACAGGCGCTACTCGAAGGCGCTAGAGAGAGAAAGCGGAAGGCGCTAGAGAGAGAAGGCGGAAGGCGCTGGGCGCTGGGCGCTGGCGGAAGGCGCTGATAGCTGGCGGATGAAATGAAATGAAAGAAATGAAATGAGAGAAAATAAACCCGTCGAAATAAATGGCGCGACAGGATTTGGCCCGCCAGCCCGTCTGCCCGCCCGCCAGCCCTTCCGCCCGTCCGTCACTTAAATTTTAAATTTTGAATTTGAATTTCCCGCCCGTCCGCCAATTGAATTCTAAAATTTGAATTCCCCGCCCGTCCGCCACTAGAATTTTAAAATTTGAATTCCCCGCCACTTTTCGCATATATTGTGCCAGTCCCTGTCTCAAAGCCGTTTATAAAATCTGCGGGTACAGATATGGTAAACAGAAGGCGCTTTCGTCCTCGTATTCGCAGGTTGCGATTTTACGCTCCCCGTCCTCGCTTCAACATCCGCAGGTACTTGCGCCTTAGAGGACTTGGCCGCCAAGTCAGACGTCTATTCCGCCTTAGGCCTTTGGTTGTGGCTTCTTTGGGCGCTACCAGCCGGTTGTTGGCGCTTTAGTTGGTTGCGGCGCTTCTTCATTTCATAGCGGTAGCTTCTTCATTTCATAGCGGCGCTTCTTCATTTGATAGCTTGGCGCTTCACTTGATTAGCGGCGCTTCTTCTTCATTTCATTCTAGGTAGCGCTTCACTTGGTTAGCGCGCCTACTTGATTCAAGGCTCTTCCCTTCTTTCAATGGCGATTCTCGATCTACAATGATCCCAAGGTTAGTGGCCCCATTTTTTTTTAGTTTCTTGTCGGCAATTTCTCCTATAAGTGCAGAATAATGTTTCTACCCTGTAGTAATCTGTAGTAACCTGTAACAATCCAGGAAATAATCTGTAGTGTGCAGTAATCTGTAACAATCTGTAATAATCTTGTAGTCTGTAGTAATCTCTACTAATGTGTAATCTGTAATCTTCAGTAATCTGTTGTATCCTGTAGTTATATGTAGTAAGCTGTAGTAATCTGTACTGTGTAATCTGCTGTCCTAAGTTTTCCTGTTTTGTTCCTAAGAAAGCCAAATGGCGCTGGTGCGCCATTAGATCAAATAGCGCAGCCGCGCCATTTGTCTCTAAATAGCGCATCCGCGCTATTTACTCAAATGGCGCGGCTGCGCTATTTGAACAAATGGCGCACCCGCGCCATTTGTCTGTTTTGTGAATATTTTATGCTCATTTCCGCGGGGTTTCTAACAATGTGTGTGTCATTGCATGCTTGCAGGAAAAGGACCTTGCAGAACTTCCTCTGTGGGGACGTGGTTGTTGCTAGGGGGCATGAACTGCATAGAGGGCACCTACATGGAAAGAACATTGACTACTTTAAGAACGTCGTCGTGGAGGTTACTGAAGCCATAATTCCATCCCATGTGCTTCCCATTCCATGTGCAAAGTCGCGGATAACGTTCTTTGGCCGTAGGCACATTTATCGAATGGCCTAGACGTGACGTGAGAATCTGTCCAGATGCTTCACCTGTATCATCATCTGAGACGGAAACCCCCAACCTGCCTAGTAGTTCCTCTACATCGTCATCACCCAGTTCTCCTTCATCTCAGCCAATGAGCAACACGGAGAACTTGGTGAACTTATGCAGTGACAATGTTGTTGTTGGAGCAGGTCATTGGTGAATAAGTAGCATCCATGGGAAGGATGTGGATGCCGTAGCGTGGTTGTGCAAGTTACCAGAGGTATGTGGTGCCAACTTCGGGTGCTTCCGATTGCATGTGCGGGTGCGGATAATATTTGCGGAGGGTGTGGGCACATTCATCGAATGGCCTCGAAGCGATATACGTTTTCATGGCATTGATGCAGCCCATGATGAGACACCAAGATCAGACATGGGGACACCTACCTCATACAACTCATACATAGAATCTGTGGAGGCAGTATCAGATGCAGATGAAGAGATTGATCCATCAGTGGATTTAGCTACTCGGTTTGCTTTCATGAGAATACCATCGATGATGATGAGCCACCACCTAGTTACTCAAGAACGAACTCTTGGAAATGCGATTGCCACATTCTCCATTCTTGTACTAGAACTAAATATCGAAGCTATAATTCTATTCGGTGATCCTCGGGATCTTTGTTGATGATGAATTCTTAGGAGACACAAAGGTTGGCCTTTGTGTTGGAAAGGTGCTTCGGAACTAATGAAAGAGGATCGAGATGTCATGCTTGTGCGAGAAAGGCCAAGTGAGAATGCACTTGTTCGGTGGGAAAATAGCGATGTGATCTTTCTTTGGATGGAAGGACTGTCTCACAACATCACGCAAGCTCGAGAAGCTAAAGAAAATGAGGATATAGAGCTAGAATCATTTGAGGACAACATTCAGGCTCAATTCAAACGAAATTCCAAGAGAGCCCAAGGGGAAAAGCAAAGAGGAAAGGCTATGCTCCACAACTTCAATCAATAAGTTCATGAAGTCAAGCTGTTGCAAAAATACTTGCAACAAGAAACTTACCAAGCATCAAGTACGTGAATTAAGAAAAGAATTTTTATCCCAACCATACAATGCAAGGGTTACCTTTTTTTTTTTGACGTCTTTGAGTGTGACTTACGAGGAGAAGGAGAGGACGGGGTAGTGCTCAAGGGGATGGAATTGCAATGCATTTGGGTGGCGCATGGCTTTAGGTATCAGTCAGTCAACATTTTACAATTGGAGAAACAGATTTGAAGCAGGTGCAAAGGTAGCTGAACATGGTAATACTGGCTCTAAGAAGCCTAGATCCACTACACTGGCCACCGAATGTGTGCTAGACAGATTCATTCAGGAGAATGCTGAAAGTATTCCCCATAGGAGCAAAAGAGGTAGAGATGATGTAAGAGAAAACGTACGCAAGCTTCCTTCCATTCTTAATAAGAAGCTTATACATAAAGAAGTTGGTGCAGTCGTTGAAGAGCTTACAGGAACAACTGTAGCCTTGAACTCCTTTTATAGTATATGGAAAAGGGAATTTCCAGATGTTAGCATTGCAAAAAATACAGCCTTCTCTAAATGCAACATCTGCGTGGTGATTAAGCAAAAGCTGGAAAAAACAAAAGATACAAGAGAGAGACGAAATCTTGCAATTCAACGTCGGGCTCATATGCTAGAGCAACGTTCTTGCAGAAGTCAATATTGGCATTGGAGAGCATTGTCACAGCGGTCTCCAGAAAATCATCTATGTATAATACATGATAAGATGAGGTTAAGACTTTAGTGCCTAGAAGTCATCATCTAGCAAAAATGTATGGAGAGGTGATCGCTTGAAGAGCGGTTTGACAGAGCTCTCGACTCATGGGCATGGTGGTGCGCCTATGGTCATTTCTCACTTGATTTATGGAAAGATGATTCGAACTTCCACATTGGTTCACTTTCTAGGATATTGCATAACTTGGAATTGGTACAAGAGGACAAGATAGGTGACTTATGTGGAAGTAAGCCTGCAGATTGCAAATGGATGCAAGCGATCAAGGATACCAATCCTTTGAAGAACAAACTTGCTTCTATGGCGAAGTATTGCCAAATGCTTCAACTACAACGAAATCTGAGGTGTTCAACCCTCTCCCCCGAAATCTCTATTTGCAACTTGATAATGCATCAGGGCAAAACAAAAATAGGTATGTCTTCTCATACTTATCTTATTTGACTTGGCTTAAGGTCTTTGATGAGATCCAAGTGGGCTTTATGATGGTCGGCCACACCCATGATGATATTGATGCTTTATTTGGAAATTTTTCAACCTTGATGAGTTCATCGGATGCTTTGACACTACCAGAGCTACTTTACTTGTTCAGCAAGTGCAATGCAAAATCTCCAATTCCATACTTTATTGATGAAGTTCCAAATTGGAAGGCTTTTGTGAAGGGATTCATCCCTGATAAGGGCCAACGCCTGGTTGGGCATACTGAACCATTGCTCTTCAAATTTAAGATGGCAGGAGATTGGCCTGTTATGCAATACGAAATGCGTCCTACACATAAAGAGTGGCTTCGGCCAGATTCTCCAGGAGTTAGAATGTGGAAAGAGGATGAACATGGTCAGCCAATGCTACCAAGTGGTGTGCCACAAAATATTCCTCCTAGACCAACATTGAAGGATCTTCCAGGGTTGAAGGATAGCATCAACAAATACATCTCCCTATGGAAGGACATATGTAAGAATCAAGAAAGTAGCTTGTTTGCAAGGCAATACACGGCAAGTGTTGAGTATTGGAGCCAGCTTCTTATCTCTTTGGAGGATGTTGCTCTAGGACGTCCTCAAAATGATGCATTTTGGCCACAAACAAGACAAGCTCCTCTAGAACAAACAGCATTTGTTCCAGAGGTCGACGTATCTGCCTTGGTCACACGACCTTTACCATCTTATTGTGGCCCGTCAGATGGCCGTCCAGTGTTGCCTCTTGAAGAGTTTGATCCTCACGTACATGTGACAAAGGGTATGTTTGTTCTAGTCAGACCTGGAGATGATAACTTGCCACTTGGTTAGGATATCTGAGAGGAGAATGCTGTTCTTGATCCAGAATCTACATATTTTGGCCATATTTTTGTATCGTGGTGGAAGCCTACTGGAGGGGACTACAAAGACTGCTTGACTAAGCGTTGGCGGCCTAATCCTTCCGATCCTTCAAGGTACGAAAATTTAGATGCCATTCATTATGCTTGGGATGCCAATGGCAAGAGGCCGAAAACAGTCCAAATTCCGAAATATATTGTAGACATGTGGAAAGACATAGCACATTGTTCATCTTAATACATGAGATCTTGTACTTGTAATACATATCTTTCATCTTAATACATAAGATCTTGTACATTACTATATTTGTGATCATATATAACTGCTTACATCTTTAATATATAAATGCATACATGATTCATAGATAAGATGGTCAGAAGTGCTTATATGTTGAACAGGTGATTCAATCATCTTCAGGATCTGTAGTAGTGATCCCTGATATCTCATAGCTCATGCGCTCAGGAAGCCATATCAGATGGATCATAACACGAATTGACGCAGGGCAATGAATCTCAGCGCCCAAAGCTTTTCTTCGCAGGTAGGGATCAAGAAGAAGATGCCTGTCTAGGCAACCAACAAGATCAGAGTGGCTCATTGAGCACTTGATCGCCTCGATGTAATGAACAGAAGAAGGCAAATAATCCATGGGAGATGAATGACCTCCAGCCCCGAATGAAGCTGTTTATATAGTGAAGTAAATTTTTGATGTGAATTATTGGGGTGGACTGTAGCGCCATCATTGAGCGTATACAAGTATCATGTACTCGTACAGGTATGATTCTATCATGTACTCAGATTCTATACATCAACTAATATTCACTATGCTTATATTATATATATCCCAATGGATACACAAATCATAAGTGCTTATATTATTATATCCTTAACAGGTATACATATCATCGATGATTCACTCATGTTCATAGGTACTCATGTCATTATTATATCCTTAGCAGATACAGATTCACTCATCATCAACATCAAAGCACGTGATGCTATTCAGCTCATAGATCTCCTGATCAGGAAGCCAATAAAGGTGGACCTTAACACGAGTGAGCTTCTTGCAAGCACTTTCTTGAGACCATCTGCTTTGGACTGCAGACCATGGATCAAGTTTGATGATACCATTTCGTAGCATTCACACAGATCATTATAGCTAAGGTAGCTTTTGAAGGATCGGATGTTCTCGGACGATCGTGCAAGGAAGCCATGGGAGATGAATGAGCTCTACCACCTAGGATGGAGCCGCTTTTATAGTGAAGTAAAATTATTGATGTGAATTATTGGTGTTCATTGCCATTATGAAAGTACCATACAAGTATGTATATGATCCAATAATTTCTATGTATATACCATCAATAATTTTGGTGGGTATATACCATCAATAATTTTGGTGGGTATAAATATACATCAAATTGCCGAGTGCAGCAACATTGGCCTCCGCCTAGCTATGACGTGATTACGGTCTTGAGCGTGATTCTATCACTTGCAAGATGAATCATGAGGACTCAAGCGCGGTGCGCTTGGCGAGATATACCGCTTGAAGACCGGCTCACCATTTGTTGCTCTCAATCCTCGCCATTATCCTCGATCCCGTTGATGTTATCATCCATCTCTCCGTGGAATAGGGAGTATCAAATGTTCATGATCGAAAGGATCTCTCGGGCGCTATACGCTAGTTCTGATCATTCAGAGTAATAGTAGAAGAAGAATAATAGTACTTGTTATCTTATTGTAATCTGGTTGTGTTAGTATACAACAGGTATACATAACCTTTTGTAATACACATAACCGTACTATAAGTATTGAGATATACTAGTATACACATGTATACATAACCTTATGTAATACACATAACCATACTATAAGTATTGAGGTATACATAACCCTCCAAGGTATACTATATAAAAATTATTCCAACTTGTCTTCAGAATTCCAACTTTAATGAAACTCTGCTTTTTATGCCGGTTTCTCGGGAACGCCTCACAGGCACATTCAAAGATTGAATACTCGATCGGTCTACCATGGGCCCGTTACAGTCTCTCCCACTAGAACTATGCTCGTCCTCGAGCATCCAAGGCTATACCATATCAAGTCTTTGCAAATTACCCATGCATATAGGCACCCATGGAGACTCGAACTCGAGACCTGCTCTGATACCAACTGTGACGTTCCTAACCAACATGCCCTTAACCAACAGAGCAAAACCGTCTAGACGTTTATGAGTAGTCACTTCTACCCATTTATGCCAGTGTCTCGGGAACGCCCCACAGGCACATTCAAGGATTGAATACTCGAGCGGTCTACCATGGGCCCGTTACATCAGACTTGATTGGTCTAGTACATGGATTTTGGAATTCAAACCATTTGCACCCCTCTATCTCTTCTGGATTTATTGCTTTAGTGCCCAAATTAGAAAATCCAAGTTCTTTTGTTGAATGGAGGCCAGTTTCTTTGACAAATTCTATCTATAAGCTATGTGTCAAAATCATTGCACAAAGAGTTCAACTTTTTTTGCAAAAAAACATCAGTGAAAAACAATCTGCCTTCCTCCCTAATAGATTTATCCTGGACAACTACATAAATGCCATGGAAGATCTTCATTGGAATAAAATCTCCAAGCAAACTTGTATTTTGCTTAAGCTAGATTTTAAGAGAGCCTTTGATACAGTTAGATGGAATTTTATTGACATTGCCTTCAAGGAAATTGTCTTTCATTCTAAAATTATTTCTCTCATTCATGGCTTAAACTCTATGTCTAACTTTGCTGTAATTTTCAATGGATCACCAACAAATTTCTTTCCCCTAGTCAAAGGAGTGAGATAAGGCTGACCTCTGGCCCCTTATCTATTTCTAATTGTTGCTGATATGCTTACTAGATGTGTGGATAATCTTCAATCTGCAGGGAAAATCATTGGCCTTAAACTTCCTAATAATGCTGATTATCTCACAATATCTCAATATGCAGATGACACTTTTGCATTCTTAGACTATATAATAATATCAACTCTTTCTTGGACTTAATTAAGGAGTTCTTTGCTGCCTTGGGAGTGCATCTCAATCTTGACAAGAGTAGAATTATTGGTGACATCAACCAAGCTTCCATATGTGGCATCCCTGTTCTAAATACCCTTCAAGCCTCAAGTCTGCTTGGTATGCCCCATTCTCTAAATCCAAGTCTAAAAGGATTATGGAATCCAATTCTGGAGAGAATAAAAAAGAAATTGAACAACTACAGGAGCTGTTTATCCTTTGCTGGTAGAACTGTTATTGCAAACTCTGTCCTAGCCTCATCTCATGTGTATTTCTCCTCTGCCTTAATTGCTCCGAGGTCTACTTATTCTGACTTAGAGAAAATCATAAGAAATTTTATCAGGAATGGTTCTCACTTAGTCAACTGGAATTCAATGTCTAGGCCAAAAACGTTATGAGGACTGGGACGTAATAATTTGCATATTCAAACTTGCTCTTTGGCAGGAGAATATATTTGGAGAACTCTTATGGGTAATACCTCTCCTGCTTCTAAATTCATTGCCTATTGGTTGAATATATCTTATCCCTTTGGTCACCCTACTGTTAAGCACTGTCTCCCCGCTAAATCTGCCTTTGTGCATTTGCATCCTGCTCCAAATACTTATCCTCTAATGCCAAATTTGATTATGGCCTGGAATAAAGTTCAATTTTGTCTACAGAGTGATAAAGTCACTGATGCCACTATGAGCACAAATTTATTTTGGTCCCCTATCTTCCAAGATCAACACTCCAAAGTGATAGCCATCAAGCAACCTAGGATCTACAATAAATGGTCTAAGAAAGATATCTTACGAGTAAAAGACTTCTACAGAGATAATAACTCCTTTATTTCCTGGATCTCTTTAAAAACAATCATCAGGGGTACTTCAAGTGACAAAAAGCTATATGCACACGTCAAGAATATTCTTGTTCCTCTATTCCAATCTGAGTCATATTGATGCTTCTGTCAAAGCCATGCAAAAATGGTCATTAAATCAATCAGAAATTCATTCTCTTTTCAAAAATATATGGAATTCCTATTGCACTCCAAAGATCAGATTTTTCATTTGGCTTGTGGCTCATAAAAGCTTGATTAATCTCGTGTCTCTGTCCAAGAGATATAATGTCTCAACGCTCTATCATTCTGGCTGCCTACAGTCCTGCGAATGGCAAAGGAAAGTTTATCATTTCTTCTCATTCAGAATGACTCTGGCCACAACAGATACATCCATGGCTTGACAAATGAATTTTATAGGCACTACAATGAGTGGTTTGAAGCTCATCTTGGAGATCAGAACTAATTCATAATTCCCCATTTCACAACTAACCCTTTCTCCCAGCCATAAATTACCACAATCCTGACCATTTTGACTTGAATCCAGTTCTCATTTAATCAAGATCATGGTTCGTATTTTGATTTGCTTTTATAGGAACTTGAAGACTATTCATACAAATGCAGCTGCTTTAATGTTCATTTAGCATAGAGATCTTATTGTTTACTTCCTATGCTACTATATTACTATAGTTCTACTTCCATTTTCATAAATCAATTCTGAAAACATTTTACTACTAGTTTCCTTTGTAGTTGCCATTGTTATTTCGCTCTCCACGGGTCTTCATTTGTCGATCGTCGCTTTGGGTCTTCAATGTCTTCAAGAAGTTGTGCCTCTTGCTCTTCTATGGCTCTAGCCTCGTACTCCAAAAGCAAACGCTTGTATATCCTAGAATCTAAGGGTTCAGATCGAACGACTGCTTGAAGGGCTCTCCTACAATATTTTGGGCTTTATAAGCAAGCAAGATGGCTCGACCATTATTAATAGAGACATACCTATAGCCTTCAAGTCTATAGATATTAGGATAGTCTTGGCATGAACTGAGCTTTGTTTAACAAAGCCTTCATGATGTTTTGGATATACTCTGAGATCCTAGCAAAGGTTGGTTTTGGGGGGATCCAATACTCTACACACGGAGTGACTTGGGCAGCTCTAGACTCTAGCTTCTTTCTAGATATCCTGGCAATAGGAAGTGTCAATGTGGCAGCTAAGTCAAATTCTATTGGAAAGACAACAGAGTTAGGTCATGGTTTACGGCTCTGGCATGAGAAGAGGTGATGTACCAACACCTGAGCTTGTTTTGCTATGCTGAGGGTCTAGATGACTATAATAAAGGAATGTTCTTGAGTACTTCTATCTAGGAGTAAGGCATCAAATTCGAGCTAAGAGAAAGACTTGCGAGTTCCTAATGTGGTATTGCTTCTATTTATAAACAAACCCTAGTTTTGAAAATAAAATTTAGAGTTTGAGCAATTTTTGTCATTTGGAGATGGAGTATAACATTTCTAGTCTAATTTGAGGTCATAAATGGATTCTAGACTGTCTAAAGTCCTATTGCAATAAATGTCAGATGATTTGGAGCTGTCTAGGTCAAGTTATGAAGGTTCAAACTTTTGACTACTCATATAGTGCGCTACAGAATGGAGTTAAAAGTTAGATAGAGCCCCAGGAGCACTCTGTGAGTATTGACAGTCTGTTTTGGTCCTAAATGACTCTAAAAATTTAATATGATATCATTTTCCTGCCCTACTCGAGGAGTGGAGTCGGAATACGTCCTTACTTTCTATATTTGGGTTGATTCAAGTCCATTTTAGATGTCGAGTACTCACACAGTGCGCTAGAGCATGGAGCTAAAATTTAGGTAGGGCTCCAGGCGCACTCTGTGAGTAGTCACTCATTCTTGACCTTATTTTATGTTCTCTAGACACTTTCTTAGGGGTATGACAGATTTTCCTAGCTTAGATTTTGATTTTACGCCTAGATATCCCATCAGCTTACATTAATTTGCTATCTTTCTAGGTGAACTATGCTCGACTAACCACACATTGCGCTACAGCATGGAACTAAAATTTAGATAGGGCCCCAGGCGCACTCTGTGAGTAGTCGCTTTCTAGTGGCCAAAGTTTTCAAGTTTTATTGAAATTTCAAGTTTTTTTTTTTTTTTTTTTTTTTCACACTAACTATCACTAGCTTAGCTCTTTTACACTATTGATGGGAAAAAAAATTCCCCCTCCCCATTTCCCGAGGTTCATGCTTGGGATTTCAACTCTAAGACTGAAGATCTCGACTGTTAGTACTACTAGAAAAATGGCCAGTGCTTGATCTTGGTCCTCCAAGATCATTGCTCTGATACCACTATGATGTCCTCCTGCTTGTATACGATGCCCCAATCAGATAGAACTGGAGTTCATCCCTCTTGACAGCGTAAGCTCGCTACCACGAGGCCGTCCACCTATCATCAGGCCCTTGATGGTGAGCAAGAACTTGACGGGGAAGAATGGACGTGTCATTCATCCTGTCTGCCTCAGGATCTACTTAGCTGCGGAAGCACGTCAAACATGAGTGCATAGCATCAAATAACATGCATATCCACCTCGAAGGGTGGCTCACCATAACATAGCATCTGTAAGAACAACATCAGTAACATCAATTGAGGGGAATCCTACCCAAGGCCCAAACTCAAGGGGAACAACTGACAGCTCGGGTCTCTAGAGGTACAGAGTTCATAACAATGGACTTGTCTGGCATAGAACATGGTCATTGGGTATTCCACTCCATCCGCCCCTCCTGTGCATACTTTGCAGATAGGCTGATAAGTAGAGGTAATAAGGGAAAAGAGATGTCAAGGAAGAATTGCTGCATTACAAGGAAATTCCATAGCAATGCCAGTTCCCCTTCCAGACATCCATAAGAGTAATGCTCACCCTGGATGATAATGGTGTAAATCTTCACCATAGCTCAAGCTCAAGAGCACCATCGAATAGGGCCCAAAGAAGGTGGACCTCCACCACCCACATCATCGTTCGAAATGATAGAGTATCACTACTTATGTGACTCGAAACATTATTACAGAAAGGATCACTAGAATTAGAGAACACCTTATTATTCGTTACCACCTTGTAAATATGACTAAGCATAAACTCAAAAGTTAAAATCACATCAAGGTTCATATTTTATATTCATGCCAACAAAATCATATTGCTTACATTGACAAAATTTAATTAGACGACTCCTACCAACAACTGGAATAAATAGCTTGTTAATTCTTAAAACTAACTCTTCTTTCCTTTCATTAGAGCATATCACCTTCATGATCTTTGTGGGTACTTACAGAGTTCTTGCTTTGTCTTCCTAAAGTTATTCTAGCTTAAAAAATTTATCAAGTAATTTTTTTTCACAATGAGAGTTGATGTGTTGGTGTGTTGAAGTCTAGTTAAGTTTATTCATAAATTCTATATTTTATGATCTTCATCCGTTCAAAATGTACAATGCTTAGAATTGACTTTTTACCTTGTTTTCTTATCTTACTATATTTGGGTGTGTTGCAATGTCAAATGCTTAAATATATACATTACATGACTCACTAAAGCTGATGATGGCAGGACATTGAAGTCTTAACTCCAAACCTTTAGTCGACAATATTTCAGCAATTGCTTGAGCAATCCATATTTCATCGGCGCCTTGAAAGGAAAATATTTGTTGTGTTAGAAAATTAAAATAATTCAAAGAAGGCCATGAGGGTTTGAATCTTGTTGTGGTCCCGGTGACCTTAGAAGGCAATAAAGATAGACTCATCATCTATGGTAGTCGGGTAGCTAGACCAAATCACCAGCTATGATAGGGTTAAATAAAGTGAGCAAATTCAAAGGTACTTGTGATATAAATTAAAATTAAAAATAAAAAATGCAAGCATTAGTTACAACAATTTCCTTGTTAATCTTATTTACATTATTAGATGTCAAATGCGACCATCATATTGTACATATAGGACTAATGGGGCATTTTGCATGATATTGCCACATATAGCCACAAGCTACTTTATTATGAAAAAATACTTGCTTTCTAGAAACTAAAGATGGTAGCTTAATAAGGAAGGGTGAAAACACTAAGTGTCACAATGGCAAGAACAGCAGAAATGAGGAAGCCAAAGACAACATTCAACCACATGACGACAACAACACTATGAGCAGTGTCTAAGACGAGTTGGGGGCAAGAGCGGTATTGCATGCGATGGTACCAAATGGTAGTGAGGATAGCCCATATGAGGACAACAAATGAGAAGAGTGAAGGGATATGGGACCAAGACCTGAAGTAGATGTAGTGTCTAGCAGATAGGAAGGGGGGTAGGAGCAAGAGAATACTAAGGATGAGGGAGCCAATAAAGAAAGGCCATTTTGGTATGTAGACACAAGCATCCAAAGCACGATCACCCAATAATTCTCCACTAATAACGGCAATCCATAGATTTAATGCGAATGCAACTATGGCAATGACCCCAAGAATGATAGCTGCAATCCAAACTTTTCTTGTTTCTTCTCCAGCCATGTGGTAAACCCTTTTATCAAAGTGCACTGATCCTTTTGAGATGGTGTAATGATATTGAGAATCACAGGGGGGTGCGACGGAACCCTAAGATGATGATAAGGAGATCAAAGGTGGGATCAAGTGCATAAGCCGAAGTGAGGTGCTTATCTCATTCACATTGTCTCCCCTTTATTTCAACCTAACTTGGTGGTATATCCAATCCTTGTATTGGACTCCTCTACCTTTCCTTGAGAATCAAAAAATATCAATATATAAAAAATGCATATTTTCTAAAGTCTGCTCTCACACATTCAGCACTAGAACCGAGCTGTCTATAAACCTAACGTGGTTAATTTAACCAAGTGATACCCCTATTTTTTGTTTGTTACTTCTGTCTGCTGTTTGAAAAAACCACGCTGTAAAGCTTTTCCCCAACGGGACCTATTATGATAAAAACGAGATTTATGTCTGATTGGAGTTCTGATATACTAAATTATAGAATGAGCGAAAAAGTTACAAATGTGGGCATTTGGTCTAGTGGTATGATTCTTGCTTAGGGTGCAAGAGGTCCCGAGTTCAATTCTCGGAATGCCCCCCCAGCTAAACTGGGCTTTTTGCGGATATATCTTTTAGAAACCGAAATCGGACTTTTAAACCAACCATGCCTTTTTTGCAGCACTCTGCATTTGTGCGCCGCCCAAAAGATAATTGACATTTTAGCCTTTGCTCTGATATTTATACTGTATTATTGATGCTCGCTGCCATATTGCATTTTAGCCTCTGCTCTGATATTTATACTGTATTATTGATGCTCGCTGGCATATTGTTCCATCAGATCGAAGGTAAGTCCTGTTGAGAATTAAATGTTAACCATCTTTTAGAAGTTAAATCTGAATTTTACTGTACTACTGATGCTCGCTCTCAGATTGTTCCATTAGATCGAAGGCAAGTTCTGTCCAAAATTAAACGTTAACTATCTTCTAAAAGTTTAATTTGAATCGTAAACAGATCAGTTTTATTATGTTTCAACTCTTTCCCTGCTATCTTCAGAAATCATCGTAGTATTTAGAAAAAAAAAATTCCACACTGCAAAAGTGGATAACTGTACATGCATATACATTACAAAATGGTACAAACGTCCAATAAAATACACGCCAAATAGGCAAGAATCTATTATGTATATTGCTTCATCCCCAAAAGCAGCATACTGTGCCATTGAAATCTTTTCAAACTTCACAAGCTGAAATTTTGAGGCTTAATTCCTCTAAAGCCTCATAACATAACTCTATATCTTTTGATGTCAAACCTCCCTGGGATATCCACATGGCGAATCTTGATTTGAGATCTTTAAACAATGTTAAAGAGTCCAAGTTTAAGTTAGATGACCAGTGGCGAACACAATCAATCACTCCATTAGCTAGGCTTTTCTGCCCTCTGAATATTTTGGTACCGTAATTCCTGAACTCATAATTGTCAAGAAAATCAAATATATTGGCAGCATGCAATTGCCAGATACAATCTGAATATAGCATGTCACTTTTCCTTGGTGTCTCTGTAATGTTCTTTCCTATGCGCAGGCTCCCTTAAGCTGGCATGTGGATTTGACTGATCAAAACCTGCATTTGATTGGGAAATATAAAAATTGTCAGGCTCGTCAACTTTCTTGATTAGACCAACCCTCGCATGGTGCATACATGAATCCTTGTTACAAGAGCCAATAAACTGAATAAACATTCTCCCCACATCATGATCAATCAACATTGGGTTGCCCTCAAGAGCTGCCAGGATCAGTAAATCAGACATCCTCCAATCATTTTGCTGCGCATTAATATCAAGATGAAAAATGCCCAATTCATCATTTGCAAAACTGGGACTTTGGTGGCCATTAATATGTCTTGAGCAGAGGCACATTACATCTGCTAACCAATTTTTTCAAAACAAGCTTTGCTTCCCCCAGAATTAAAAGGAGACCCTAGTTGATGAAGTTGACATTCCATTGAATTATTATCGCATAAAATGCCAGCATTGTGGCTTTTCTTGGCACATGCACATGCTGACATGACTTCTGATTTGGCTGCAATAAGACAATTTGATCCAATTAAATCTGTGATGCCAGACAAGCTTCCAATGTCCAATGATTGCCATACACAGCTCCACTTAGAGGAAATTTGCAGAAGCATCCTTTCCATATTTATTCTGGCAGTCTTATCAAGAGGACAGACATACCAAGCTGCAAAGCGTGCTGCCAGAAAAGAATGAACATTGGGTAATTGATGCTTTTGCCCGTATCTCCCTGGTTCGTTGAACAGGTCTACCCATTTGGTTTCCTCCAATTTAAAGAGCGTACTCAAAGCAAAATGGAACCATTGACGGAAGTCTGAAACCAATGCCCTGTCAACATAAAGTGTGCAGAGCATTGAATTAGTATATACTAGGGAAAAGCAAGAAAAAAAAATAACTCGCATAAATAGTTTTCAGACTCACCAAATCCCCGAGACATTAACAAGCTTCCCTGTTGGCCTTCCATACTGCTCAACTTTTTCAATGCATTGCCAGGCCTCATGAGGGCCTTCTTCAAAAATTCCCATGCTATTAAGTACTTCGACAATTTCAGCAAATGCATCTGTCGTTGCTGGCCTGTTCAAAATTTTTAGAAGGTTCCGATGTTTTTGAGGATAAAATGCATGAACAGGAGGTAAGTATAATCCTTTCTCATGAGAAAGGCCCCATATTGATGGTTGATCTATTACATTTTGCACAGAACCTGCAAGCTGTGCCCAAAATTGCCAGACCCTATATAATCCTCTGAAAAAGAAGCAAACAAATTAACTGCTGATATCAGGCTTCATCAGACTAAGAATTTACTTCTAGAGGCAAGAGATAAATACATACGTGAAAACCAGCCAGGAATGTAAAATGTGACGAGCTTCCATAAAAGTGTCAGGAGCTAGTGCTAAGCTCACCACCAAATTCTTCCAATCATTCCGTTGTTGAACTTCCCTTGAAAATGACATCAATGGTCTTTTTAAAACTTCATGCAGCATAATAGAAAGGTCAATTTTAAAAGATGAGGTTGTAAACGCCAAGCATGATATCTGTGCCCAAGAAAAAATGTCGGTTGAGAAATCTGTTCACCCACCACATGATCTAAAAATTAGAATTTGTAATAAGTATATCCACATAATTAATGAATGTGCTAATTTTATAATAATTGAAGTGCCAATGCATAACAGAAACAGCTAGAAACTGTAAGACACCAACTGTTCTCATGGCATAAATGCAGTCTAATTTAAAGAAGTTTTTGCATATTACATGCTCATGCACCCATTTTCGCAAATAACAAAACCATATTTAGAGAAGCAACAACCTTGCAATAGGGTTCAACATTTTATGGTCTGATGAGTCCCAGAACCCATTAAGGGCCACACCTGTGATCTGTTTATTTGTGATTGGCTTGCTCTCTTTATTAAAAATAACACATGCAGCTGGAGTTTGTAAACTGTACATAGTCGTCATATTAGCCACCTTCAAAAGCACTTCCAGCAGCTGCAATATAAGATTCCCTAATAAGCTCAAGGCAAGTCAGAACAAGAAAATCTATTGAAATAAGGAAAGACAAAGAAAAGAATATAAAGTCGTCATTCATGATCTTATTTCACATATATTGCGTGAGATCAATAAAAAAATACATAAGAAAGAAATTTTCTTGTGATGCCCATGAACATAGAAATTATGTTCAACAAGAGGAACAGAATGGCGTTCACCTATGGTAAAGCGTCATCCATTGACTACTTTGAAGATGAGTTTACAGAAAGAGTGGCAAAATAAACTTTTTCTGTTTGCCTGGCATTGGGTGATTTAGGACCATGTGTAACATCATAATGGCAACAACACAAGAAGAAATAGAAAATATGAGTAAAGGTGTACCGTGGGCATAAGCATTTGCTGCAACTGCCTTGAAGCTCTTCATTATTTCGTGCACAGCAGATACCGAGAGGCAGCTGCCAAAGGGAACAATACTCTTTGCTTTGGTATTCACATGGGCATAAGGTACCAGACAACTTTGCATAGAGTTATCATTCCCAAGCAAGCGCTTACATAATTCTCCCATAGCTTTCGTTCTTTCTCGGAGTTTTGGCTTCTTCTGTCTCCAATTGATTTGTTCGCCAGAATGGATAGTAGACAACAACAACGAGATAATGGTATCCACCAAATGCAATACCATACCCCGGCAAGCCTGCAGGATAGCAACCAACGACATCAAGAGGTAAATTGACCGCATTTCTAGAAAATGCAGAATAATTCCGTAGATCAATCCGAAAAAATAACGGTACCTGTGTGGCATCATAACCCATCATGCCGAGCGCCTTGTCTACCAAAAGAGACCTGTTTTGAACGAGAAAATAAGCAGAGATGTCGTGGTTCTGAAGATGAGGGGGGCCATTATTTCCCTTTATCAGATCCAAAACACGCCTCAATGTGCGCTCTAAGAGCGGCTCCCCTTCCATGCTACATCACTCTGTTTACGCCACAGCAAAAGCTTGCCGGAAGAACAAAACCTGAAGATTGCGCCAAAAAACAAAGGAGCTCTTGTTTGTTTCCCAGCCGTAGGATGTTCCACGTGGCTCATAGCAGGCAGATCGAGGCACTCCTTATTCTTTGAATCTCCATAAAACTAGGTGCTGCCCATCCAGGGTTGCCCTCAAGTGTCCCATAGTGTGTTTTCATAATTACTTGTTGGGTTGCCCGTAGGGGGCAGCCCTCTTGTTGGAGGGTGGAGTGACGTATAGAAGGCCTCGATTTGTCCTGAGTATAATATGCCATAGAATATTCTATATACATGGTTGCGATTGCCTGGGATTTTTTAGGGTTTTTGTGACGCTCAATGACACTTAGATGGCAAAGATTTGTTTGGGATGTCTGACGGTAGAGATTGTTTGGGTCTTCTTTGGATAGCTATGCAATCTCCTCCGGATTCATGATGAGAGAAAAGATGCAAGAAAACTATTAAGCTACTGTCCTAACTACAATAGACAAGTGCTCATAATTAAAAAAAAGCTCTACAAATTATCAAAATCTGATGTTATGTTGTCATAAGTACTCCTACACCCTCCAAATCTCCAACAATATTATCAAACCTTTGGAAAAACTCCGTCAGATTATCCTTGTCATGAAATTTTAATCTTCTAACCTCCCTGCCAATACATCTACTTGTAAACATGTCTTGGCTTCATAGTTGGCAACCTCCTCTGTTCTTACTTCAGGCTCCATTTCTTCCATGTCGAAGTTTGTCCACTCATTGCAATCGTGTTCATAGTAACAATGATTCTATTGTTGACCCCTTCACCAACTACATAGCTCTATAACCCTCCAATTTCTAGCACTTCCTTCACTTTTTCCTTCCAGACTTAAAATCCAGATTCACCTTCAAACACCTCTATTGCATTTAGCAAAGATGCACCAAGTCTGCTTGCCATGTTCCTGCTCTGAAACCACTTGAAGAGAATATTGTTAATTGCTTTAAGACGATTGCATTTACTACAATTGCTCAATTCATTTATGCAAATACCATATTTTAGCTAATATAATGTGAAAGCATTACAAGTAGCTAATATGAGTTGAGTGCACAACAACATTCAAATAATATTCAATCATAATCTTTAGCCAAAACTTAGGCATTATTGTTCATATGGTATCAAATGAATTCTACTTTGTATCTTTCATTACCTTAGACGATTTTGTTTCTACTTTTGTTTATCTCTGTGGTACTCAGCTATTCGATCGAGCTATTCGAAGTGAACAACTTTTATAGGTTAAACCAACCCAACGATATGACATGATTACAACTCCTTCAGTATTCTCCACCTACATAGCTAAAACAATCAGATTGTGATCGACCATAATGATTAAAAAAGCAATCGACAAAAAACATTTGCCCAAACATACTAAATCTATTCTTGTTATATAATTTTATCAACGATTGCCAAATTCCGCCAATGAAGACCAACATTACGTCTTACTTGCAACATTAGACACTCATGATTTTCCAAGAATTCCAACCGATCTTTCTGCAAATTAACAAGCTCGAACACATCCTCATGGCTAATGCTAAAACTACAGGAATTTCTTAAACAACAATCAACCTTATAAAGTTATGTCCGACAGCAAATCTAAAAACAGAAGTTCACCATTCCCTTTAAAAACAACTAGGAAGCTAATGTTCTATAAATAACAAACATTCATTCCAAAGCAAACCACAAAGCAACCCTTCACTAAACAACACTAAACAACTGAATACATAATCACGAAAATGAAAGTATTTTCTGCTCTATTTAATCGGAAGCACAACATTGGCTCTTATCATTTACAAGATGATAATAGTCAATAAATACAAAATATTGAATAAGAGTCAATAAACACGGTGATCCTTGTCACCTACATGGTAATCACAATAGTCTGTAATTGTGCATGTGTCAATGGCTCCTTTAAAGGGCAACCCATTGATGCGCCAAGCATCTTTTTTTTTGTATTACTTGTTTGGTCGTTTCATGTGTTAATTCATACAACTGAACGTGGAGCACATTTTGTGTTTTTTTAGTAGGGTTGCCTAAAACCAGGATTCCATTGCCGTGGGTTTTTGTTAATGACGTGGATCATGTTTCCAGTTCGGCATATGCATTTATAATTTTTTATTGCCGGCACTTTTTTGCAATGTTCCACTTTTGCCCTTTTCTTATTTCCACGTTGCCCTTTTCACCCATTTCTAATCCTCGACCTGCACAAAAGATTGCGCAAACTTCAACAGCGGCAGATTCAAATTGTTGTTGAAGGATATTGAGAAGCCATGGAGAGGAATCGAAACATCGCTGCTTTCTAGGGAAAGGTCCTTTGTAAAACAACAACAACCTTACGCATCAACTGCTCCATCTCAGAGCATACGTGACTGCAAAAATCCCTTGGGACTCCACCAGACCAGCATGGTTTTCTGCCGCCCCATCGAACACCCAGGACCCCAACTCGACCCCAAACATGTAGAGACTGCTCGGGAAAGGAGAGCACGGGTGTACCAGGAATAGACAACCAACCACTCCAACCCTCATTGCTAGCATCAAACCCGAGGGTGACTTTCGTGAGGAGAGGGGGCCAAAGAGGACAACGACCAAATCTGAACACAATAGTCTGCCAAAGACACAGTTCGTGACATGGGGAAAAGCAAAAAAGGAGTATCCCAAAGCTCAGAGCAGCGGAGATCAGAGTGAAGGCCTGAGGTTAAGACAGCACACAGGTGGCCAAAAACTAGACGCAAGGACTGAATGAAACCGAGGAAACGAGCAATCAAGCGAGCAGAGACCATAGGAGCAGCAAGCAAGTCAGAACAAAGAGATAAAGCGCGGGACTTTTTAGTGGCTGAGATGCGGAACAAACCATCATGGGCATCTACTATGAAACCTAAGAAGACAGTGCGATGAGAAATGCGAAACCGACACTTTTTCCAAGTGAGAAGAAAACTGGCATGCTGTAAGTAAAAAATAATCTGGACTTGAAGGACTCAGTCGAGGAGTGACACAGAAACAGGATATCATCAACATATGGGGAGCAACGGATACCCTGAGCACGCCACCGGCGAACCAATTGCCGAATGAGTTTGGTGAACACAAATGGAGCAGAGGCGAGTCCAAAGGGGAGAACATTGAAGACAAAAAACTGACCGTCCAGCGAAAAACCAAGAAAAGAATGGTGAGGAGGCCAGATAGAGACATGATGATAACCCGATTTCAAGTCTATTGCAAAAAGGAAATCGGCAGGTTTGCAAAGATGAGAGAGTAGGTCTAATGATTCATAACAAAAAGGGGGGACAGATAAAAAGGAGTTCAAGACACGCAAATCTAAGATAAGACGCCACTTTCCCTGACCTTTAGGGACCACCCCCAATGGGAAACAGAAGAAGGGACAAGAAGGCACAAGGGAGGCGGCACCGGTCTGAAGGAGTTCAGAGACGACAGAACGAGCAAAATCAAGCTGGGTAAACAAGGACGAATGGTTCTTTGCAAAAAAGGGTTGGGCAGGGGAATGAGTAAGCCAAGGCAAACGATAACCAAACTGGATCCAGCTGAGCACCTGCTGGGAGGAACAGAAGGACTGCCAAAAGGACAAAGCGGACAAGAGTCGATTGAGGACGCAGGTAGATGATGCAATAGAGTCAGCTACGATGGGATCAATGCCGAGATGAGGAATGCAAGAGGAAAACGGAGTGCAATCTGAAATAGCAACAAATCATATAAGAACAACAAGATATCAATAAAACCCCTAAAAAGAAGAACTCTGAAACCACCTCTAAGACGCCCATCCTACCTACCTAATACGGGAAGAATGCTTTGCCTATAACAACGACGAGTGTTTTGAACCACAAGGGGAGATGCACCACTGGGAAGTATGTAACGAGAAATGCCCAAAAAAAAAACATGACAAATTGTGACCATGATCAACAACTGTAAATAAGTGAGTCAGAAGGGGAAGGCCTAAGCCCAATCAACCTAAAATTAATATGTTTTGCCGACATGCCAATAAATACACTGAAAAACCAGAGCCCAAAGACCCAAAGTCTGGATAGAGAGATATACAAAGAGAGATATGTGCTTGATCCAGATGACCCGAAAAAACTCTTTGAAACGAAAACCTAACCTTACATTCTTAATCAACTAACAAACTGCCTTTTCAAAGAAGGGAATACGCATATGTGGGGAGAAAAGGGGCCAAACCTAACTTACAACAACCTAGCAAGCCAAAGCAATACAAACATGGGAAAACCAAAGAAAGCGAGTTGCGTAAAATGACAACGAAAAAGAAACTAGAAATAAAGGAACTCCTACGTCCAAAAAGCTAGCTATCCTAAAGAAGGCGCCTAACGTAGCAAAACCAAAACATTAGAGAACCCTATCAACTAGACTGGCCCAAGAACGCTAATCTATAATCCTAAGCTAACAACCAAGTCGATACAACCAAGTACCTAGATCCAAAAACCAACGAGAATTTGAGATACGATTTAGTAAAGGTAATCACAACCTTAAAGAAAACCATGGTCCAAAAAACATAAGACGATTGTTGAAATGAAACGAAAAACCTAACCTTACATCCCCAACAAACTGCCTTTGCAAGGAAGGGAAGAAAGGGAGAAAACCTAACTTACAACAACCTAGTAAGCCAAAGCAATGCAAACATGGGAAAACACTGCAAACAGAGTTGCAGAAGATGCATTCCATGACAACGAAAAAATGAATTAGAAATAAAGGAATTCCTACGGCCAAGAAGCTAGCTAGCGTAAAGAAAGAGTCTAGAGCAGCGAAACCAAAACCACTAGAGAATCCTATCAACTCCACTGACCCAAACATGCTAACCTATAATCTTATGCTAAATACAACCAAGCCGATACAACCAAGTACCTAGATCCAAAAAACATTCAACGAGAATTGGAAATAAGATGCAATAAAGGCCATCACAACCTTAAAGAAAACCATGGTCCAAAAAACATAAGACAATTGTTGTATATATCCAAGTCACAAAAAATAATCAATAGTACGGTCATAGCCGTCTGGTTCTGACTCCATCAACCAAGTACTCACATCTGAGGACGAGGAAAATATTGAGGGGTGATGGGAAACTGGGGCACTGGTGGGAGAGAATAGAATAGAATAGAATAGAATATGATTTTATTGTCCACGGAGACCAACTGGCCTATGGGACCCAAGTACAAAGAGAGAGCAGCAGGCGCATTACTACCAGGATTAAAAAACCCCCGCCCCGAAGGGTTTTTGGGGGAAAAACCTTAGTAGCAATAAGGATGCTGACATACTGCACAGTTATATACATAATCACAAGCACAACTGAGGTTAATGTCGGACGGTGGGGCATGGCGAGTCCGCGTATCCATTACCTCCCTGAGGTCTGATCCAAACAAGCCCACAGCAGGCCGTGCTCATTAGCTCATGCGAGGCCCGATGGGCACAACCAACCGAAGCATCAACCCCGGATATGCTCGTCGGCCGGGACCCGGAGGGCGTGACTTTCATCCTCAATGGCGCCACGGTGGACAAAGAGCGGACTCGCCCTCCCGCGGCTCGAATCCATCTCCCCGCCTCAATGCGGAGGTGGTGTGCACTCGTCGCGAATGGAAGCAATCACCTGCGCTTTTCATGGGTAGATGGGTGCGCAGGTAGTGGTGTGGGCCCCCTCGTGAGCATGGGATTAACCTCGCCGTCGATAATTTGCCACCTTGACATGTGACAGGGGCCTTTGCATCCCAAAGCTTGGCCATGAAGCAAGCATCCAAATCGCTTCAAGGCAAAGACGTTCCTTCGCCGGTGTATGCAATTGGTCCACATCGTGTGCCCGCACATTCCATCGCGAGAACCCTTTGGGCTTGCTTGTCTTTCAGCAGGCTTTGAGTCATTTGCGGGCCCATCGCCCTTTGCCAAAGCAAGGTTGGGCAACGGGGCTTCATCCATAGCCACCACCTTCCGGAAGTAAATAATGTGACGTTCGGTATGACCCTCTGTAATGGAAGGAAGCCCTGTTTTCTGGAGCAAGATCGATATGGGACCATGGATTTGACTCCCGGTGCCCGGGCCAAGAAGGCCTTGTACACACTGCTCTAGATCGTTCCAAGTGGTGAGGGATATCACGGCCCCCACATACGCCCCATAGAGGAGGACCGGCTCAACCAAGGCCCCTGAACAAGTGTGCTGGTGACCCCATGCATCTGACTACGCCTTGGATTTGTTGTTTTGCATTGCATACTGGGGCTTTCCGGCCCTGCGGTGACTGTAACTTTGATGGATGCATCGGTGTGTGGTAGTAGAAAACTCAATGCCCAAATACTTATAAGATCGAGCCACCTCCACTACCCGCCTGGTAAGTGAATGCGGGAAGGCGTGGGTGCGGGATGATGGGACCAACAAAGCACCCTCGTCTTGGCCAAGTTAACTCTCATGCCGGTGAATTGGCGAGAAAGTGTCCAAAGCATCCGGTGGCGTTGCATGTCCTCAGGGGTATATGCGGCGGTCAACATCATCGGCATATATGAGTTGCTTGGGATTATGTGGTGCATCAACTGGCGCCTCTTCTCCCCAGCTCGGCTAGCCATTCTTCTAATTTGGTCAATGTACAAGCCGAAGAGCGTCGGGGATAGAGGGCAATACGGCGCACCCCAATGCTACTAACAACGGGCTCCCCGAAGCGGTGTGAGGCGGCCGGAGCAAGCCTCGTATAGTGCGTATATAGCATTACGCAAGTCGACGGGGGTCCCCGGTTGTCTCAATCTGTCCCACAACTTATCCAGAGGCACCGTGTCAAAAAGCCCTTGCGAAATCCACAAAACAAAGATATTGCCCTCAAGGCGTTGATTCCGCTATCCTCTATGAGTGTTCGCAGAGTGAAGATATGGTCAATAGTAGAATCGGGGCGGAAGCCTGCGCGCGTGAGAGCCCGCACTTCTCCATCCTCTGCCCAAAGTGTCGGTCGGGCCGCTCAAGAATCCGGCAAGCAACTTGGCAAAACGTAACCGACCATAATGGTAGATGCGATAGTTAGGTTGGTCGTGGGGTCCCCTTTGTATATGGGCACAACTCTGGGGTAGTCCAGTCTGCGGGGTAACCCTTCTTGCAATGCCCCTGTTGAAGAGTGTCTTTGAGAACCTAAGCACCATTGGGGGCCCGCCCACTTGAGAAGCTCTGCGCATACCATCTAAATCTGCCGCCTTCGGATTAGCGAGGCGTTGCGGCCCATTATGACATCCCCTTCGGTAATGACCAGTGCTAGGGGCCTGTCTTATGAGGTGCTCACGCCCGGCTTCCCATTGGGTCATACAACCGCCGCAAATATCCCACCCATTGTTCCGGGGTAATATTTCCGTGGGAACATGCAGGCTTACTCAAGACCTTTCTCCAGAAGGCCCTAGGGTGGCGGTCTAGTAGACCAAACATCATTCTTTGGTGCTCATAAAGGTACCGGGCTTTCTTGGTCTTGAGGAAGGAGCGGTGTGTGGGGCGGCTGCGGCAGCGAATGGTGGGGTCCAAAAGACTTGGCGGAGCCATCGTTTCAACTCGGGCATTAGGTCATCGAACCCGGTGATTGCGGGGAAGGTGGTTGCAGCCCCCGTGGATCGCCGAGGCGGCCTCTCCCAAAGCATCTGCCGCCTACCCCCCTCGAAGCGAGCCGGTTCACCGGGGCGTCACGTTGAAGTGTGGGGAGGCTGCGGCCTACTGGCAGCTCATGTTCAAGCATCCTCGCATAGACCGGCCCGCATGATCATAGTCCAGGACGCAACCGCGGTGGTACATGGGGTGTTGGGACAATGGGTGCTCGGTTGGCCTGCCAATCTATGTGCAAGAACAGGGGCTGATGGTCGGAATCTACTTCCTCGTCCCGCCACCTGTCCACCAAGCAGGAAAGTGACCAAGTGTAGGCATTGCTCATCGCTAGCACGTAATCCACCACATTGGTCTTTGCCCCCGGGTTCTCCTGTCTACAAGTGAAGCGGCCGGAGGGGCGGCCACCGCATGCTAGCCCATTGCAAATGACCCAGGTCAAAGATAGTTTGTCATCGACGCCCTTTGGCCAAACCATCTCTGCGGGGTCCATTTGCAACACATCCTCGCCTAGAGGTCTTGAATTTTGGGATCCGCTCTGCCTTTGCGGCGCATTGAAATCCCCAAGCAACATGACCTTGCCCAATTGCTTTACCGGGCTGTATGTCATCATATAGATCGACATAGGGCTCCTGCCGCAATCCACATCAAGTGCGTGTGGTAAAGTTGCTCTCAGCATGTGGGAAGTAGCAAGCCGCCACAAAGAGAGGGGGCTGCCATCGCGTTTCTGCACTGCACCCACAGTGTATCTGTTGTGCTTGTGCGCCTTGCACAGGGAGACCGCCGGGGCCAAGGCCGCCCGTAGTAACACGCAATTCCTCCGTGTCCTCGTTTCCCGGTGCACTCATTGAAGAAGTAGCGCTGGTATTCGCAAATCGGTAGCTGTGTGACCCGGCATGTTCCCATGTTTCCATGAGGAAGATAAGGTCCATGTCCATGGCGACGGAATTGAGACTGCCCCCTTCGCCATGGGAAGCCACGGCAATTCCAGGATACCCACTTGAGGCACGATCCCTATTTAGTGGCGTGCATCGCCACTTCGTGTCCTGGGTGGTAGTGGTGGTCCGGGGGAGCGGAAGATGTGGATGCCTGGCCGGCTGGGGCCCCCGAGGGGACCGGAGGGCGGAGTGCCTCGCATCCCCGCTTGGCGCCTCAATTCCTGCATCCTTCCACCGGACCAGCCCTGCCGCCTCCATGTCTGCTAGCCTCGACTTTGGCCAGCTCACGCCGGGTCTCTTGGTCTTTGAGGTCAAGGCCAAACGTACGCAGCCGCCCCCTTCAACTTCCCGCCTCGACGCAGATGGCCACCCACCGCACGCCTCAATCGTGGAAGATGACCACCCCGGGCGATCGTGGTAATCAATTCCATGACGACTACGCCTTTACAATGGTCACAGTGTGCGGGAACATCATCCGTCCAAGATCACGGTTCGAGTCGGAAGTGAGATATTCTCCCACTCCTCCGTCAGGCCTCGTGACTACCACATTGCGCTCCTGCGTCTCACTGCTCGGAGCTCGGCGGGGGCCGCACTGTGTGTTGGTTGAGGTGGGTGAGGCATAGGTCGTGGGCCGGGCGCCGGGGTGGTGGCGCCTGGCGTGATCTGGATGTGTCCGGCGGGCAGGTTTCGTGTTGACGCCTGTAGGTTGGTGGGTTCGCGGGGTTGGTGTGTTCTTTCTTTGTGGTTTCTGTTCTCGAATCACGGGCTCGGTTCTTGCGAGGATGTTGTCATGTCTTGCCATCTCCGTGCAATGGCGGAGTTGCTCATGTGCCTCGGCATGGAGGCCCTTGCATTCTTGGGCAACGGCGCGAAGCTCTGTAGCTCCGATCTCGTGCTAAATCCTTACTCCGGCAGCTTCGATTACGCACGGCTAGCTTCCAGCGGCTGGACTCCTTGTCTCACGGTGGCGGCCTCCTCAACCTCGCCGGGGAGGCGGCTGTGCTCCTTGTCGTGGCCTTAGCCTCCTCAACCTCGGCACGGATCAGAACAGGGAGTTCTGGTGTCTCTGCTCTACCGGTTTACGTCCTGCGTCCCGGCTTCCATCGGCTGCCAACCACGGTGTCTACGCCCCTTATATCGCAAGCTCCTGCGGTATTCTTTGTCTTCCAAATTGCTTAGCAAGCGGATGCTATCATCGCACATCGTACCACGATCCTCCAATTACATGATTCGTTGTTTTACGGCACCAACCTGCTGCGCAATATCCGAGATGTTATGTTCTCCACCTCGCCGGGAGGCACGCAAGGCGTGCCTCGTTGGCCTCAACCCTCGCTGGATGCGGCTCCAAAGGTTCGGACCGGGCGGATTGCTGTGTGGCCCGCCTGTCGGGTCGACTGGGCCTTGGCTCGAGCCTCCCTCTTCATGGAAGACGTCTCTCCCTCTGCCCGAGGCCTCTTCCTTGGTGGCCCCGCTTCATGGTCTTCCCAAGAGGGCTCGGCCTGCGTGGGGTCAACCGGTGGTTGGTGTGTTTGGGCCTTCCTGGGATGGGTTCTTTCAGAGAGAAGGAGCGGGGAGGGAGTGCCAAAGGAGTGTTTGAAGATGCCGCACGAGCAAAACAGGTTTCAATTCGATGGTTATTACGGCTATAGAATGTGCAAAACGAGCGAGGGTACCCCGGGAAAGAGAAATAGCAGGGACACCAGGAGCAGTTTGATGAGAAGAAAAAGAGGTATTTGAAGCTCTGGTGGCAGAACTAGGGCGACGATCAAGGCGGCCTTGGCGGGCTAATTTCAAGCGGCGGGAGTCATCAGCGGATAAAGATAAGCCTGGATGATCAGCAAAGTCAAAAGCAATATCGTACCCTTCACGATCAGCAATCAAAAGAAATTTCATACGCTGTTGAGTTGCCATCTTACCCTCCTCAATGAGTTTCAAGACCGAGTCGGGCACCGCCGGGGAGAGAGAGAACAGGCGAGCATACAACTCCCGAAATCGGTCCTCCGTAGCAGGCAAAAACTCGTACTGGTGTCGTGAAGAATCCCGTTTGAAAGAGGGCAAGGTCCTAGCCGCCCGCTCTCGTACTTCCTCCCGCAGAGATTCGACAGCCTCGTGAATGGAAGACTGGGCTGAAAGGGACGTCTGCAAATCATTAATTTGAGCCATTTGTAATTGCAGGGATTGAAGGACCTGAGGCAATAAGAGATCATATTGAGAGGGAGGCGCCACCGATGGGGTAGGTGGTGGAAAGGAAAACAATGGCGGAGATGCCGTATTTGAAATTGCAGGAGCGGGAGTGGCCGTGGGGGGAAAAACAACGGGTGGGGGAGGAGGAGCGGGAGTAGCAGTGGGTATAGCTGAAGAGGGAACCAAAGGCGGAACTGGAGGTGTGGGAATACTCGAAAGGGGTGTGGAAAAAAATGCTGAGGCTGTAAAGGAACCTCCAAATGGATTTGAGGAGGAAGAGGGGCCCAAGTTGCCCAAAGACCCCAATGGAGAAGCTGCACTTGGAAGAATAGGTGGAGGAGCCGCGGGAGAAGAACGCGCCCGCCCGATGCCAGCGGGTGCCTGAGTACGTTTACCCCGTCATGCCGCTACAACCCCCCGCGTACGCATGGGGGCCTCTGGACCAGGATGCAACCAGACTGGTTGGCATCAGTCATCCTGAAATAAAAACCCCTTAGAATCGACAAGAAACAAGAAAAACGGGAAACCGAGAATACCAATGGATAAAATTTCCATAATTTATTTTCCAATACAAACAATAATAGCATCAAACTGCAACTCAAAGAAAGACAACTTTATGGCTAAAACATGGCCAGAGGACCAGTTGCTACAATGGAGTTTCTCTATGCGGATACCAGGGTGCCATCACATCCGGGCCTGAACCGGAGACAAGAGTGCAAGAGGGATCGGTGAAGAAACGCCAAGGAAAGATAGGATATAGTGCAGAAAATGGAGCAAAAGCGAGGCCTTTCGGACCAACCCGGGCATAGGAAAAGCGCAGCATGTAATCCCGTAGAATAGCGCGAGAATGGAACCTAAACAAGCGATGCGTGGCCCTCGGCCCCATCAATGCAAAGCAGCAACCATATCCCCTAGACGAAAATACACCATATTAGGGACCTCCAGCTCAAAAGTTGGAGAATGTGGCTACAGATATGAAGCAGGTGGTTGTGGTGAAGCAAGAGAAGGAGGAATCTGAGGATAGAATAGATACAGATAGTGGTGTGAACGAGAAAGAGTCAAGAAAAAGAAAAGATACAAAGGTGTCGTGGCCAGCTAAGAGAACTAGAAGCCAGACATCAGTTGAGCAACTGTAAGTATAATTGGATTAGTAAATATGTGTTTTATGCTAGTTACCATTGATGCTTGGTTTGCAGTGACATGGATAACCTTCAGACAATGGTTCCATTCTATCCGTTCCAAGCTGAACCTCTGATTAAGGTCACGAAATATTGTGTGGAGACATTGTTTAAAGATAGACACATGTCTAACAGACATTTAGACATATTCGGAAGCAGCACATTGACATCCAAATGGCGAGATGTCTTCTTTTTCTTCCCTTCAGAAAACTTTTTGACTTATCGGGCATCATTTAAAAGATTAGCCCTGGATGCTAATAGTATGGTACAGTCAGGCAGGAGTGCAGTTGAGAAAGGGCTACAAGGCATTGTTGTTAGTAAATGCCAGTATATTATAGTTCCAGTTCAAGTTGAGGACCCTGCCCATCATGTTTTGGTGATTTTTGTTTTAGAGTCTGCAAAAAATTGCAGTACCACCTCAATGGCTTCTCCTGCAATTATTGTGTTGAACTCCATGACTGGTATAACAGTGGATAGCAAACTCCTAAATATATGAGCATTTTCTTTCAGTATATGTACTCGTGCTTGCTTAAATCTTAGTTGCATGTTCTCATTTGTGTGTGCAGGCTTCATAAGGATGTCATCACATATCTAACCAACTCTAGCTCATGTAGAGTTGAATTATATGTGAAGAATGCAGTGAAGAAGGAAACTATTCCAGAGGTTCCACAACAACCAGATAGTGTAAGCTGCGGTCTTTATGTGATGGCCTTTATGCAAGCTTTTGTGGATGCCCAAGTGAATTCTAAAAGCATGGTGAGTTGTTCTTATATTTCACATAAATCCTTTGGGATGTTTTATTGCAGCGGATCTTAATTCTTGTGTTTGTTAGGTTTTTCATCAACTTTGGTTTGACAAGGATTTTGCACTTGGCCGGAAGAAATGTATTAATAAAAGCCATGGTCGAATATGGTTTGAGAAGAAGAGATGAGACAAAACAAGTTGTCCTTTGGGCGGAAAGAGTGGTAGTTAAACTCATTCCAACTTATGGAATTTAAAGCTAATTGACTATTGTACTTTGAAATTTATTTGAATAAGAAATCTTTTGCAACGCTTTTAATTTCTATCAAAGGGTTACAAACTAGAATTAGTTTAGACTTTTGTCTTATCCTTAGGCTTGGTCGGTTAGATGTATGGCTAACCTAAGCGCCTGGATTACTTACATGGCTTATTATATTTGATCTCCAAGGCATTTTGGGTTACTATTGTCAATCGGCACCTAGTGACTATAATGGCACTCAAGTGCCAATCCAATTACGATGGAGTCTTCTTTTGTCGTCCATTGTCGAAATCATTGTTGTCTTGGTGTTCCAACCATTGGGATTTGTTTGTTTTGGTGAGATCTTCCTTGGATGTTACGGTGACCATTGTAGAACAAGTTATATGAGCAAGGCATACCAAGATTTAAATTCATTTATGGTGGCAATAGATGTTGGACCCTCTTTTTTAGAGGTCAATGATGGGACATACATATTTCTTTTCCCTTTGGATATTCCACTCCTCAAGTATCGAATCTGAGAAATAGATGTGTTATGATTCTTGACCTTCCTTTCAAATGTATCTTCAATGAAGGTTGCTCTTCTTTGCATACCGATTATGGCATCCAGGCTAAGCTGGTGAAGACAAAGATTTGTGTTAGCTATTTGGTGGTTTGTAGGCTTGAAGAATGCAAATGACTTTACCACTTATGTCCAAGAGCATCAATTTGATACTTTCGTGCATACAATGACCACGATGGTTCAATGCATAAAATCTCAATATGGTGAAGACATTGATAGTTTATGGAGCTTTTGCAATAGAGGTTGCTTGCTAATTAAGAAGCCTAGCATCACAGTGAAGACATTCACAATAATAGAAGAATCTAGTGAAGATGATGAAGGTCGGGTACAAGATGAGTGTGCTGGTACATCAGATGGTAAACAAGTCGAGGACACGGGCACATCTTCGTGTATGTATCTAACTTAGGTAATACAATTATGCTTAGATGTTGTATGTTGTTGAGCTTTTGCAATACATGATGTATGTACATAACTTAGGTAATACAGTTAAGCTTTCACATGATATACTAATAATTTTGTATGCATTGTAGATGTAAGGAATGATCTACAAAACAAATGTCAAATTCTTCAACCAGCTGAAGTAGATCTTCAACTAACTGATATAGAAGAAACAAATCTAAGTTCCCAATATCTTTGGGGGGACTAATCCAAGGTCGAATACCATGCTTCCTGAGCTTTGGGAAATGGTTGAGAGAATCAGTGATTCAGATACTCGAAGCAATTTGCTAAATCTAAGTCCAAGGTTTACTACATAATCCTTGGGGGAGACCATCCTTTGCAGAAGTAGTTGATCAGCCAATAGGGTGGACCGGCCTTCCAATAGCCAGAGAATGCCCAACAGCAAGTGCTACTGCTGTAGCACATGTAAATCCTCAAAATCGTTGGAAGAAAGGCTTGCATGATGCAATAGTACTGAGATATTATGTTCCAAATGACATAGTGATTAGGCCTGCTTCTTAAGTTATTAAGTGTGTACACTGTACTATTTGCTTCAGAAATATAATTATGTGCACTTGTCTACAATTTGAACTTCAACATGTTCCATGCTATATTTTACAAACCAGGTAGTTCACACAGTACAAACCACTGCAAATTCAATTCAATTCAAAAACACAATACAAACCACTGCAAATTCAAAGCCTTCACCTAATCCAAGGCATCCACCATTTCGGGAAGACTTCCTAGCAACATCTCATGCACATCATCAAATGCAAAAGCTGCACTAGCACTTTTAACCCTGTGATTTATCTTCTTCATGGGAAATTTAGCTCCAATAACAGACTCTACTGGTACCAATACTTCTCTATCATCCAACAGCTTATATTTGTTATGGCAACTTGACAATTTCTGATAATAGTAAGCTGATATGACTTTGTCACCTGCATGATGCTCATTCTTGTAATCATCAATGACCGTTTGGTCCAATACATGCTTTTCTCTAGTGCAAGCAAGAACATAGTATGGCACATCTTCCTCATTACCAGGAAGAGCAAAAGAAGCAAAATTATCACCAAACTGTATCACATCATGTAACTCCTCTACCTCATTTGCAAACATTGCAGTTTCTGATTCCAATTCTGTACCTTCAGCATGTGCACATGGGACTAGCTTCTTCAATGTCCACTTTTCCACAGTGTTGAATAGACTCATATGCCTGCCATTCAAAGTTTATGCAGGCACTGCAAAAACAAGATAGTGGTCTAACCATCAGTAAGGTTGGGTCCTGGGACTTATGGAAGATACGGTGCCGACTTTGGACACCGGGGAAGGGATTGCACATCAAATGGCTTTGACATGTCAATCTCGGCCTCCTTCACTTCCCAATACACTCTATGAACTTGAGATTTCTTGTTTCTCAAAACAACATAGGCATCATGAGCACCCTTTATTTCAATCCCATGCTCTCTTCTTTGCTCAGCGCCAAGAGTTGCTTGGCCTTGGCGCCTCTCCATCATGTTCCCCCTTCATGTGTCACGATCAGAAGAAATTCCATTGTACCACGAATGCCATCGCGACAATAGTACACGCATATGAAGTCGAATGATCTTACGGATTTGAACCGAAGCGGCACAACCATCGACCACCGCGAGATGATACGCATGTGAGATCCTCCATTCTCTTTCAACCTTGAAGATGAAGTTGAAATGCATGTTGTACAAAATGTGTGTCATGACTTCTATCATCGAAACATATAAGTGAGCGGTCTTTTGCAACTTACCATTTACCTTGAAAGAGTGATGTGTACCAAAATAGTGATGCAGTGCGCATTCCAATGTTCATCTTGCACTTCTTTGAAGGGCTGCAATGTGTAATTTTACGCAAAGTCTACTCACGATATCCGCGAGAATCATCTCTTAGACTACGAATGCTTCTCCTAAATTCCTTGCTCGCCAATGAGCTGCAAAGTTGTGATGCACAAACTTTTTCATGTGATCAAACATGGCAGATAGCATGAAAGGAGCATCTGTTTGCTTCTCCACCAATCTTAGTCTTCTAGAAGTGCCTTCCTTGACTTCTCGTCCATATAACAGTAAGCCTCCATTTAACATCATCTTCATTATTCTGATCAGTCTCTTTTGGACATAAGGGAATCTTTTGCTTACCACATTTTCACAATCCCCCTTATGCACAGTTGTGCCACTCTTCCCTTTCCTCTTTTTGGAAAACCATTTCTCTCCAAAGAGTGCTAACATTACAAAATGTAAGCTTTTGTGCATGACAAACCCCATCATGTGTACCAACAGCACATACATCACAATTGCAACTGCAATTTATGTGAAACCATAGAGTTGAAAGCTTTTCGAAATTCTGCGCTTGTTCATGCTTCATATAACGACAAGTGTTTCTCTCCTTCAATTTCCTTATGCAACTTGGTTTCGGTATTGAACATTCTAATACCAACATCTACATCGGATTCTCCTCCACAAAGTGCTCATACATTTCGGCACGCACATTGCAAAAGAAAATAGGTAAGTTGGAGAAGGCGTGCATTGAATACCTTACATATCCGATTACATAAGTAAGAAATACTATGTATACCGGTACATATCGGTTGTACATGTAAAAAAATTTGATTGAATCTATACATATTCGATTACATATATGCGATAGATTATGTATAGTATCAATTTATAGCACATTTAATCCTACATCCTTACACTATGTACATATATATCACATAATATACATGAAATACTTCCAAGAGCAAGTAGATGACCCCATAAACCTCATTTACATGTATAATACATTAAACAAAAAAGCAGAATGAAAAGGCTACATCAAAGCGCGGGGCAAAGGAGTTCACTACGGCACATTTAATCTTACATCCTTACACTATGTACATATATATCACATAATATACATGAAATACTTCCAAGAGCAAGTAGATGACCCCATAAACCTCATTTACATGTATAATCTGATGAAAGCAAAAGCAAGGCCAAGAAAAGGCTACATCAAAGCAAGTAAATTAAGATTGGTAGAGGAGTTCACATATGTGCATGAAAATGTACATGAAAACTAAAAAGAAACTGAAATGTAATAGTTTCTTTGACAAAAGCTTTAATACGTGAGGAATGTCAAGATACTCGATTGCCTCGCTTTTTTTTTCCTCACATCTCTGTACTTTGGTGAAACCTTGGTGTTGTTAAGCCAGAACTGGATGACTTTTAGCTTGGTTTCTTCATCCAAATGATCAGATCTAGCCTTCCTGCCTGCTAATGCCCAAATGTTTGAACCAGCAATTGCCATTCTCTTTCTTCTGCTAGCAGCATATGAAAGATTTCGGGGATGGCATTTGAGCATCTTGCAAGCAATTCCCTTTTGCTTCAAATCACCATTTTTCCCCATTGATAAGACTGAGTGCTTGGCAGCCAATTTATCACCACTATTAGAGCATTTTACCTCTTCCAATCCATCTTTAAGGTTTTCTAAAATTGCATGCTTGACCACTGCTTGTGAAGACAACCCAATCACAGGTTCAAAAAGCTCCAATAGCCTGTGATCTTGCAAGAATCTAGAAGCGAATAAGTACCTTTGATTAGGAGCCAGAGATTCAGCTTCTTTTCTCATAACAGTAACAACATTTTGCACACTGGTCCTTATTTTTTTGGTAACATACCTTGAGGATGTACTACCCTTTTCAATTTCGCTATCATGCTCTGCCATCTTCTTTTTCCCTTTCTCATCTCTCCCACTTTCGAAATTACTGCATGCCACTTGTTGTTTACTCTTCACAATTTTGAATTCACCAGATGCCATCTGATGTTTGCCACATTCAGTTTCAAAATCACCAGATTGCATGTTTTCTTGATCGCCACATTCAGTTTCAAAATCACCAGATTGCATGTTTTCCTGATCGCCACATTCAGTTTCAAAATCACCAGATTGCATGTTTTCCTGATCCTGGAAAAAAATTCAAATTGTGTTCTACTTTCTTGGTTCGATTTGGGGATTTTCTTGGAAGGAAATTTTTCTGGAGGGAATTTTCCTAGAGGAAATTGGAGGGAGGAATTTCCTCCAAAAGCTTCGCATCAACCGCCGGCCTCTACTCGTCATAATTACAAACAAACGGGAATTTTGCCCCTTTTTAAATATATAAGACAAAATTTATACATGAAATAAGTACATTTAAAATTCAGCAACCCGTTCAAAAGTTTACATGAATTGCTCCATAATGTATGACACCCTAACGTGCTTTTACCCTTGAATTGTGGAAGACAAGACTTTTGTTGGTCCATTTTATCATGTATAATATATAGATAGTTATTAGGTTCCATTGCAGATAAAGTCCTCCACATCCAATAAGTTGATCTACATGATAGTTGATCTGTCATATGGTCCTTCATATATTCCCTTATCTTAGCCCTTAGACTTGGTTGCACAGTCTTATCAAGTGTCTCCTTCAGCTTAGCACATAAATTGCACTTTACAAAATTGTTTGAAGTTGCTATGGTCACATGCTTGAAATGCTTATTCCATAGCCTACTAAAACTAGGTTGGGATATAGAGGCCACTCCAAGTTCCCGAAGCAATACATTTATTTCCTTTAATATGCTCTTCTGGGTACAATGGGATGGCAATCTCTTTTCAACAAGGACTCTATTCTGCTCATCCTTCTTATTCTGCATTGAAATCCACATATCTTTCAAATATTTCTTTTGCAGCTATAGCTCTAGAGGTAGGTCTTACCAGGCCAGTGTTCCCGTGCAATGCAATTCTAATACCATTTTCATCTTCTTTTTTTGCCGGTTATTGCCAAGAAGAATTTTGGAATTCCATGTATAGCCATCCATGCTTTTCGAACATATTCACTTTACGTTCAATGGATTTTTTTTTTTTTTTTTTTTATCTTTCATCTGAATTGCATAACCAAATATGGTGTGCATGAAATTCCTCCTGCTATCAAACTTATGTTCTTGATATGTAGCTCTTGCTCCCACCATCTCGTCTATTGTGAACATTCTAATACAAGAGGTCCAACAATATTCACTTCCTCTAACCTTCATCAAGGCTTTAGGAGAACAATCATAATCGACTTGCATCTTTTGGTGGGATAATATTTGAAAGTTAGAAGTGGCCTCTTGCTACATTTGTGTGACCATTATTGACAATGGTTACGCATCTATAGGAAACATGTAGTTCCCCTCTAGTTGAAATCGTCCCTAGGCCATGCCACAATAGTTGCAACCTCTAGTTGCTTCACACAAGCAAAGGCATTCTTGTTTGCCTGATCTCTCTTCCTTCCAATTGTCATATAATTTTGAGATTGCCACACCTAACTTTGTCCTCCCCTAATCTTTCATTATTATTTGCATTGATCGATCGCTAAACAATAATCCCTTCTCCTACTACCTCTCTGTTGCATTCATCTTGGGATCTTCCAATCGACCCAAGTATAAAGTACAATTTCTTTTCCTTTGACATCATCCTTTTCATTCGGGGTCTTTTCCTTTCCTTTGCCATTATCAACATCATTTGGGGTCTTTTCCTTTTCTTGGCCATCATCTTCATCATCTGGGGATTTTTCCTTGCCTTGGTCATCATCATTGGGGGCATTTTTTTTAGCATGTTGCATGCTATTGACATAAAATACATACAAACATAGAATAAGTTAGTACATCCAAAAAACATCTTCCCAACATGTTTTTAAAGGAAAGCATATTTTTTTTAATCAATAAAGGAAAGCATACTTTATAATATATTGTAAGAGGAACTTCTTTGATAACTTCTATAATAACTTCTTTGATACTATCTATCTATATATATGCATCTTTGTTTATGATGGCATTTCATTTCTATTACATCTACAAGAAATTTATCGTGGCGGCCTTGGCCGCCGCGAACATTTCTCTTCACCAACTCACTTATTAATTTGAAAGTCTGTTCAATGCAAAAATGGTGATAATTTTACAATTTTTGAAACATTTTAGGATTTTCATAACCACCTAGTCATTTTCGTGTAAAGACAATGTATATGAGGACCGTGATGTTTGACATCGTACATTTTCTTCCATGTTAACCGGACCCCTTAAGGAATCGTATTAACTCCAAGACTCTTTAAGAACTAGTCATTTTATGTTAATCATAAAATTGCCTAACTAGTTCATCGTAATCTTGTTGTTTTTTAAGATTTAAAGTCAATATATCAGGAAGTATTTGATATTGCTTTCTTTGCTTTTGCATTATTCCACCGGGTTATGAAGATATAGACATTGAGGTCAGCCCTTGAGTCCTGCTCCATGGATTCTTAGTAATCCACTTTGTGAAACTAATAATCCACTTTGCGAAAGCCTATGCTAATGATGCAGACCTATTAAGCACTTCTTTAACTATTTCACGTCTTTGACAACACATGAAAGTAATCCTCAAGTCCCAATGATTTTTTTTTTTCCATATATTTTTAATAATCCAACTCTGTTGTATTCTATAGCTAACAAAGCATATATGGTGTCCCCAAAATGAACCAAATTAGAAGCCACAAGTAGAAAGGAAAAGCAGATGAAGGCTAAATTATTGCCATTGGAAACCCAAGCTTTGATGCCATATTTGCAGTTGTAACACTTGTGGTAGTACAACTTGATGCCATGTTTTGTTTTTCATTGCCATTGGAAACCCAAGCTTTGATGCCATATTTGCAGTTGTAACATTTGTGGTAGTACAACTTGATGCCATGTTACATTTTTTCGACTCTGAGAACCATCACACCATCCGGGGAGACATGTCGGCACAAATGACTTCCATCTAATTTATGGACCCTACAATCTTAGTGTTGAATTGGTGTTGAAGGATAACCATAACCTATATGATGCAAAACACAACCATCTTCCATATATAGGCCCTGCAAATATATGTGTATATGTTATGTAATCAAAAGATTTCCCAAATTTTATGCCAACATATTGCTGTGAATATCCAAAAAAGAAACCAACCAAATTGTACGAAAGAGACTTTTTAAATTGTACACCATAACAATTTCCACATTGTACCAAAGAGACTTTTTAAATTGTACACGGTAACAATTTCCACAACCAAGCCCGATACTTATAACAATTTCCACAATCCATAATCTGTATGAGAAGAGCAAAATGTTTGTACCATTACGTAAGCCATCAAATTTAGTTGTTGTCGAATATCAAATGGTGATAATATGGCAATATCAAAGTTTAGTCAAAAGTATTTGTATCTTATCAACTTTAAAAAAGGAAATAAACATGGTCAAGAAATATCGAGCTTGAATTGAGTACACAAATAGATAATATATGTATTGAATTACGGAACTACGAGAGAGATAGAACTTGAGAGAGATAGAAGCGCACATAGAGAAATAGAGCATTAAAATGGAAGTAGATAGATACGAAAAATTTGAGAAAAGGCTTTGTCAATGAAATTTTTTTTTTTGAGGCGCTTCACTTACGAAAAATCCCCTCTAACAAGAGCCTATTTATACACTATTTATACCACGGTTTCCAGCCATGTTTCTTTGCTACTTCTCATGGTTACGCTCATGATTAGGTTCATGATTGATCTGGAAGGATCCCATTATACATCTCAAAGCTTTGCATTTCCCATTGGCGTTATTTTGTGATGGGCAAAGCTTTGGTATTCAATAGGAAGGGGCAACCCACACCCTTATGAAAGGAGCAACTCATAGGCAAGCTGCATCCCAATCGGATAAAAAACAAATTCGACATGTATGAGACATGAGACATCTAGATTTACCTTGCTAGATGTCATTAAAGGGTAAGTCGGTAGACCACCAATGAGTCTTGTCGGAAAGAGCAAGACGCCACATTGATCCCAGATTCTGAGATAATAAGATCTAATCCGGGAATAGTTGGGGCTCTACAAGGCCAAGTTTGCTTGCTTTCTGCATAAGAATAGCTTGAGTTCCACTTGGATTTATTCTCAAGCGGCATGGAAGCGTTGCATCGTGCATTTTAATAGCCAATCACGGAGGCTTTAGTGGCGTGTGCTTACTGCATTTTCCGGGGCTAAAAAGGCTAAAAGGATTGGGGTGCGGTTAGAAAATTGCAGTTCTTCATGCCCGACTTGGATTTTTCTCCCATAGGCTAGCTTTTCCTTCTCCAAGCTATGATAATAATGTGGATGGAGAATGTGGGTTCCTTAATGAACTACACGAATACACATTGCAAAACCAAAAAGAACAAAAGAATTCAAAAGCGTGGGACAAAGGCCCTACAGATTATGACATCGCTCCCTTCTCCCTTGATCATTTTGTGCGGCCCACGGATGCGAGAAGCGATGATTTCTTCTTTTTGAAAATACTGCCGTTACCCGTTTATATAGGCGAAGGACAAAAACATGACTCTATCTCGGATCAAAATGCATGTAAGAACTTGACAGAGCCGTTAGGCGTTTCCTTAATATGCCGATCGGGCTTGTTTCGGCCAAGTCCAGGCAGACATCTCCTTATGCACACGATTTTCTTTTCACCACTCTTAAATGATCCGACAATCCCTTTGTGAAGGCATTTTTCGGCCACAATATTGCTGAGCAAAAGCTTCAAATATAACCTACCATACTTGTCAAAGGGAACAGAACCGATGGATCCGCCATAGCCAAGCGAGATCCCGCCTTAAGCGGTGGAAGATGGTTCTCAGAGAACCGAGAGATGCACTCAATAAAGCTATTTGGTTCCACGAAGCCGGATAGAAGACGGATGCAGCCAGTGATGAGACTGCAGCAACTGCAGTTTGCATCTTATCCGGATAGGCCTCTAAAATGCATACTGCCGTAGCTCGCCATAGTCCACCCTGCCATCGCTATGGAGTTTAGCCAGAAAGGAAGAAAAGCGAATAGATATGGATTGCAGAGCAAGAAAGGGAAAGAGGAAACCTAGGAGGGCCGGAATTGAGCAGGGCGGCTATTAATGGCTTTGCTTTTTTTTTTTAAGTCTTTTTTTAAAATGAAAACTTACACGTGTCTCTCCTACGCTTTTTCCTAGCGAAAAAATATTAGGTTCAAACAGAAATCCCTTTTGCTTTATATATGTTAAGAAGACACCATAAGGTCATGCATGTCATCAATTCCTCATATGTCTTATTCTATGTTCTCATTCTATTTATATAATGGGAATGCCCAAGTTATTTTCCTTAGCCTTTATATATAATTATTTTCTAGAATATATTTTATAGAAAAAAATACTTTAGAAAATATATAGGTAAAATTAATAGTAATGGGTATAAAAGCTTATATATGAATGAGCCTAGCTTTATAACTTTGTAATGGCTTCTAACATATGTAGAGATAACTTTACAATGACCTATAACATTATATATAAATAAAACCTCTAACATTTTAGGTATTAAATATATAGTAATAAATTTTCGCAGCAGTTATTATGGTATGGTATGATTTTTTTAAAAGCAGTTATTATGTATGTTCGAACTTTTCTCGATCAAACTTTTCTCTTTCACAAATTTTCTGCTTGAAAATTTTTGAGGCGCTTTGGCTCAATCTGAAGCTTAGGCGCTTGATTTCGATCTGCTGAAATCTCTATCATGTTCTCAATCTCAAACTCGGACTCCAAACTCGGCTCAGATCTGACTGTGGCTTTTGGTTTCTCTGAGGCTCTTCAAATATAGGCTCAAAACTTGGCTCAAAACTCGACAAGGTTAGTTAAACTCTGTTATTTAAAGTCTGTTATATAAACTCTGTTATTTAATCTCTAATCCGACAAGCTTTATTGAACTCTGTTATTTCTGTTCTTATTTCTAGTTCTCCTATTCTATTTTATTCTTATATTCTAGTTCTCATATTCTTATTCTTATTTCTAGTTCTTAAAAACTTATTCTATTTCTTATTTCTAGTTATCCTGTTCTTATTTCTGGCTCTAGTTCTCCTTCTGTTTCTTATTCCAGTTCTCTTATTCTTATTCTAATTCTGGTTCTAGTTCAGATGTTTTTATTCTAGGTTTTCTTCTGTTCTTATTTCTAGGTATTTGAAAGAACAAGTATACTTTCTATTCTAGGTCTTTTCTCTATTCTTATTTCTAGATATTTGAAAGAACAGATATATATAACAAAACAAATAGTGTCATAAAAGTACAGAATAAGATATAACAGAAATATACAAATGAAATGTATATTTCTGTTCGAATTCTGTATCCCCTATCTATCTGCTCTTATTCTATTGCTATCTCCTATTGCTATCTATCTCCTATTTGTTTCTATTTATTATATGCACCAGAATTGCCATTGCTCTGTTATTGCAATTGTTATTGCTTTTGCTCTTGCTATACATATATCGATTCATATATCTATTCATATTCCCTGGCTTCTTATTTTTCAGTATCTTAGCTGCTTCTATTATTTCATCCTTGCAGATCTAAATTTGAACTTTGCTGTTCAAGTTCGTGGCCCACCTCTTTGTCTAGTAAAAGTAATGCTCTCTGCCTGGAACTAGATCTATGTATCATATACTTCGTTTTTTTTTCTATAATATGATATGTTACAATAGACGAAATCGCGTTTGGCGCATTTTGATTTTACTCTTTCGGTTTCCTGCAAAAATTTTCAAAATGCGCCAGATGCGTGTAGTGTAAAACTTATAAAATACACCCTTTAGAAAATGTGTCTGACGCGTTTTGAACATAAACCTTTCTGATTATTTTCTGGCGAGAGGAATATTATTTTCTAATTAGTTAATTTCTCTCGTTCTAGTGCACTTCACATGGCTGATTCTCGTTCAAGTATACTTCATTTGGACGACAATTAACGCTGGACCCTGTACAAGTTACTTCTTAATTGTGTTGTTCAAAACCTACAAAAAGAGGTGGACTAGCCATTCGACAGTCTTTATGTAAGGCCATGGGAATGCTACCATTGCATCACAGGGTTTATGCGACTCCTTATGCTCTTGATATATCTCACGTCAACAAATAAATATGAGGATATGATTAGGAAGGCCAGTGATCGATAGGATACTCTGATATGGAGACTCGACATTCCTAATGAATGGGAGGATGGTGTCATATCAGAGTGGTATAGTGGCCACGTGGCTCGTTATCTTGCTGATCAAGTGGGCTTTTGTGACATTTTGTAGAGATATGTACAGCCTCATTGTGTTAGATATGTACAGCCTCATTATGTTAGTTTGGAAAGAACTCGTGCCTGGCGCATTTTGACACTAAATAAAAAATATGTACATCCCATTTTGTGAATATTAAAACAATCTCGTGCCTGACGCAATTTTGTACCGCAGTGCCTGATTTGATATTTATATCTAAACTCACAAGACTTTTATTATGTTTTCTTTTATACGCAATGTCAGAAACATTGAAATCCTTTGATGCCCCTAGCCAGTCTGATCAACCCCAAGAAACTACACATTTTGATTAATTTGTGGTTTTCTCACATGTTATGATATATTCATATCATGCTTCAGTAATCAGTAGAATTATATATGTACCTTTTTTCAGACGTTTTTTTGGCCATGCTACAAATGTGCCCATGCTTTCGCCAACTGTATCACCACCGGGATGTCTTCGTAGAAGAGCCTCATCTTCATAATTGCAATTTATAATTGAAATTTTACAGAAACTATTTCCAAGAGGAACATCATGGCATATATAACTTGGATTCAGATCTTCAACTTTACATAATCATACTCGACGCTTCAAGTTTGCTGTTAAAAGATGACATTCTTCTCCGACACTGATAAACAACCAGAATGAAAGAATTGGCATGAAAAAAAAAAACAGGACGAAGCTGTGCATATTCAGAAGAGAATGACACTCACCGTAGTTCATCCGACATGATCGATTGAAGACACTGAAGATGGTCGATTGAAGGTGTTGAAGACACTATTGGAAGCGGGTCGGTGATCTTGAAAGATTAGGTGGTCGATTAGGTGGAAGTAGTTTGCCACATGCGTTTTTTGAAAATAAGAATCAATTATTTGCTTAAATTTGCAATAAAAAGAAAAGCACATTAAAAAAAAATATAAATGAGCGAGACGGGCGGTTACTTTAAGTGGTATAATTTTAAAATGACGGGAATTTAAAATGACGGTTTTAATCTAACGGCTTAGATTATCAACCCATACATATAAATTTGAATGAAAAACTCTAGTCTCATAACATATCTTCCAAACTTGCAGTTTTATGGCGTTTGGAGGATCTGGCAGCCGTGGCCGAGGCGCAGGTAGAGGTGGGCGACATGCCAAAACAATCCAGGATCTTGTTGAACAAGCTGAAAGCACTAATCCATCCAGTGATTCAGGTATTCATCAGTTTTTATTATATTTTTTTTTTCTGTGTCCCTCCTTTCGTTAGGTTTCCAGGATGTTTTTCTTTAATACTACAGTTATTATCCGCTAAGAAGCATATGTCCTCTAATACTTCAGTTCATCAGATGTATGCAAATATATGCCATGACGATATATCTTTAATTTTTGATATTTCTTCATGTTGTGTTTTGGTTCATTTTTGTATCCAGTATTTTTAGTCTTCTATAGTTAGTAGAACAATCTTCTATAGTTAGTTGTGCTTTCAGATTAAGATTAAAACTCTAAGCTCAGTTTCAAAGCGCGCCAAGCGCGTATTTATTGCATACATTCCAAGCAATATGTTTGTTTATTATCTCTGGACGCTATATTGACAAATCCCTTTTTTTCCGGACAAAACGCCCTTGGCGCATTTTAGACTAAGGGTCAATTCCCACTGGCGGTTAGGTTAGGTTAAATGTGGCAAATAATGGAAACTTGCTTTCACACTAGCACTTAAGTTACTATCAGTTAAATTAGGATTTGATTAAATTTTAACTATGGTTAACTTAACAAGGTCACTTTCATACTGACAATAGTTAAGTTAATTTTAGTTAAAACTTTAACTGGTCCCCTTATTTTAAACTAGAAGTTAAGTGACCTAGGAGAGATACACTTAGCTCAGTTAAGCACTAACTTAACATAACTGTTAAGTGAGAAAAGGTAACAATATAGTTAAGTTATTTATGTTTTATATGAAAGTGCATATTTCTTGTTGCCTCTTTCAATATCTAGGAATATACATTTTCATAATATTCAGTGTACAATTATATTCTGTTTTATAGTTCTTTCAATAATTGTTTTAGAGTTTTTCATGATGGAAGGACCGCTCATTTCTAACAAATTGGTTGTAAAGTCTAGCACTACATTTGTGTTAACCTTAGGTGTGTACTACTTTCTAATTAGTGTGCATCATCGGTAGTTGGCAATTTTTTTTTTCCCGAACAAAACTCTCTTTAACTTAACATAAATTCTTAACTGGCAGTGTGAATTAAGTATAGTTAACGCTAACCTAACTTACCACTTTAACTACTAGTGTGAATCATCAACACAAAATTTGATTCAATTTTTTATTTTTAACTTAATGGGCATGATGGGAATGCAAATTTCCATGCTTCCTTAAGTTAGTTCTAATTTAACCACCTCAATGGGTAGAATTTTTTTCTAGTTAGGTTAAGAAATAACCAAGTAGTTAGGCTAACTTAACTTAATGGCGAGTGGGAAATGGCCCTAAGTTTTGAAATCTCTCAAGTGCGGTTTCAAAGCGCGTCAAGCGCGTTTTTGTTGCATACGTTGCAAGTTAGCATATATTTTCGCATTTCAACATTAACGTTGTGCTATCATTCTGCAGGAACACAAAGGACAATCAAAAGGAAAACCAAACTCAGTCAAACATCTTCAACCCAGAAAAAACAAATGACAGATGAAGACGTAACTATTACAGACATACAACATGTGTTGACGTTAGAAGATACATCTGGAATAATAAAGGCTCAGGTAGAACCCCCCTGTCCAGAAGAATATCTTATAAGGGTCAGAATGATATGTTGAGATCTTGAAGACTAGTGAGAAGACAGATCTTATTTTTATGTTTAGGGTAAAAGATACTGATCAAATGAAGAAGCAGGGAATTGTTATCACATGTGAAGATCGGGGCCGATTCATATTGTTCGATGTTTTACTTGAAGTAAAAAAAAAAAAATAAGAAGAGCCTAAAGAAGATTAATCTTGGCGATTATAGTTATTTTAAAGAGGCGCCCTAAGATCGGATGACTCTGCCGACACCTGTTCAAATTTGGTCGACGCGGTTGGCGAGCCCTTGATGCCTAAAAGAATATGCGAAGGGCTTTCAACTATACGACAAGCCATCAGCACAAGGCCCTCAGGCATTGTCTACATGCAGGCATTGAAGGATAAGGAAGATGCAAGTTCGAGAGGCAAGGACACTACAGAAGTCACAGCATGCCTTACAAGTGATGATGACAGACAGTTAGAGGCGATGAGCAAGCTCAAAACATGCTATCCACTGGGCCTTAGCTTCACCCATCCTGTCCATGACGATAGGTTTTTCAGATCCACTAAAGCTATTTATGTCAGCAGAAGGTACGACAAACAACACTCCTTGAAAATAGTCAACAACATGATCGAAAATCCAGGGCAGGTACTAATGCGGGCAGATGTAGTGCCTTACAATACGAAGGCGAGAAAAGTACTGATGTGGAACAAGCTGGATGACTTCATCGACAACCTTAACAGTACATTTCATGATAATAGATAGGCATCACTCAATAAAGGCTCAGAAGGTTCTAATTCAGAAGGCACAGAATACTGGAAATCAGCTATTCTATAGGATGTACTCGGTCAGAAACTGCTGGTTCCTGAGCAGCTCAACAACTCCTGCCGAGCTAGGTGGAATCAGTGCACTTCTTAACGACATGGGAAAAATATTTCTGTACAAAAGGTAACTCTGTTTTCCCTCGCCTTTTGTTTTGGTATTTGCAATTGCCTATTCAGAAACTTCGATATGTTTAACTGAATAGGACCAGTTAACCGATTTCTAGTTAGTCAAATACGTCTGGCGCGATTTCCCTTCCATTTTGAAATCGTGCCAGGCGCAATTTGCATATTCAGAAACGGGAGTGCTTCAACCATCAAAGCAGTCTCTTTTCAGAATAGGCAAACCGCGCCTGGCGCAATTTGTTGTTAACCTGGAACTAACAAATTTATTTTTTGCAGTCCCTATATAGAGCAATTGCGGCATGCTCGTAACCAATGGATAGAATATGGGAAACCAACGCCGACCAGACAGGGTCAATCCAAAAGTGCTGGATTAAAATTGCTAGAAAGGACACTTTATCAGACCATAATATAGAACAAGAGTAAGAGCGCCATTTTGAAGAAAAAAAAGGAGATGAAATGGGAGATGCTTCTGAAGCCCCTACTGTACCCAAGGATGCTTGCAAAGTAATATTTGCTTCTGACTAGGTCTGGGATAAATGGAATGAATTCTAGGATGCCTATGTAGAGAAGAAGTTGCCTGATTTACAAGGCAGATTTCCTTCTGTCGACACATCAATATTCGATCTCCATGCCACAGAGATGAGGAAGGCCCAGGGATTAGACAATAAAGAACTGATCTCGGTTCTGGACAGGTGCATCAGAAAGGAAGTTCTTTACAAGAAAAATTCTACAGCGAAGGACAAGGTATCATTTGAAGATGCCTGCGACCAACTAAAAAATATTCGAGTGCTCAAGAAGGCAGTTGGAGAGGAATTACCAAGGCTTATAGGGAAGTGGTCATTGTTGGAGTTGGGACTAATACAAAAATACAACGTCTCCAACGATGATATGAAGAAGTATGTTTTTTGGTCGAAAGACTTTGTCAGACAGAAGAAATCGAAAAATGTTGCACACTTACGTGAGCTTTACACGAAAGTGGCATCCGACTTGAAAAGAAAAGTCGCGTTGGTGAAGCAGACCCCGGAAGAAGAATCCACTTTCTTTTACCAAGTGTCCACTGGTTTTAAGTGTGCAATGCCAGACGTGGGTAAAGGACCACACGATATCACACTTTTCGTGCTTGATAGCCAAGGCACCAGATGGCTGCTTGATGACTATAATACCTTCTACAATATATACAATGGTTTTACGACAGAAATGCATTACACCATCGTCACAATTTGCCCCTCCGACATGTCCTATGCATATGCTCTATCTGTTGCAAAAGATTTAGAATGCGTTAAAGTGATACAACAAGCAATACTGATAGATGAAAATAGGGACAGTAAGTTTAGTACAGAAAGTAAAGTCTCACATGTGCTAATCATTATGATAGCCATGATGGATGATATGGAATATGAAAGGTTTAGGGGAAATCCAGAAGGCGAAAAACTTGCATGGCAATGCTATCAGCTCGATGAACCCCTCTTGCGAAATGTCTTTTATCTTGAACAAGCTACTGAAGATAAGGGGAAGGGTGTGGTAGACATGGAATAGCTAGAATTTGAAGCGGAAGATGAGGAAGAAAACCAGGCAGACCCCATTCTTGTGGAGCACATTAAGTATGAGCTCCTAACGTCACATAAGGGGAGGCTAAACAAGAACGGGTTTTCTATGGCCCTTTCCCATTACCTCATTGAAGCATTTTGCCCATTGGGGACAACTTGTTGGGAGCTTCACACCGGAGGTTATATCGGTAGGGAAGCTTTGAAGTTAGCAAGGAAATGCTAGAGTGTCATCTCCGATGATCAAAACAAGCATTTCTTAGATCTTTGTTTTGAGAAAGTGCTAGAGGAAGTACCTAGGGGTCCAATCGGCAGTGCAAAAAGCGAAGCTTCAAGTTCTAAGGTCGAAATACCTGCAGATTTGGCTAAAGAACGAGAGGTTATGAGACAGCACTTGGTTAGCATTAATATGGATGTCACCAATGAGCAGACAGTGGTTATGGATCCTGTCGATACGTTCGACATGCCTATGGACATCCTTGTAGATGAAGATAAAGAACATGATGAAAATAACAAGGATAAGATAATGATAGGGATCAAGAGTCGTATCTGAAAGCTCTAGCCAGGTTAGCATAAAGAGTAATGAACTATCAACCAACACACGTGCTACGATGGCCGAGACAAAGGGTCGCAACCCCGCGAGGACAAGCTAACCTTAGAAACCGGGCCTCAGTTCGGATTGCAGGCTACAACTCGCCTGCACGAAGCCAGAATCGTTAGTGATCGCCGGTCAGCCATACGACATCCGTTCTAGGGCCTTTCAAACTATACAGATCTCAACTGATGTGATTGATGCTGGAGACAACTCAAAATAAGGAAGCAACGGAAGAAGACACCACAAGAATTGATGAAGAAGAAAGGTATTGTGACCAAGCTCGTTGTCTTGTGATATCCATGCATTTATTAATGACACGCATGTGGAAACCGCACCTGACGCGATTTAGAGTTTTCTTTGGTTTCATACTTTAAGAATTTGTTGACATGCTTCTTTAAATAAATCGCGCCAGGCGCGATTTCTTGTTTCATTTCTTTCTTCTCATACGTATCTGTTTGCGTTACAGACATAGTTCAGCTTCCCCAAGAATACTGGTCTTTGATTTGAATGCAGAACGCTACATAAAGCAACGTTTGATAAGTCGTGGTATGTGCAAAAACCATTTGAAACGCGTACCAAATATGTTTGGACCAGGCCTTCAGTCTATTTCGTTGTGCAATTTGGTCATCTATGGAACCTAGAAATATACAAGAAGTTTTGAAAGTAGTGCCTGAGCTAAATAGAGATTGGGCGTCCGTTTGGGATCAAAGCAAATGTGCTTCATTTACAAACCCTAAGGATCTGACAGGTAAAAACATATTTGTGGAATGCTTGTGCACCATGATGGATGCTCTAGATGTTGAGGAAAAGGAAGGCATGATCATGGTTGATGATGACACCCTCAAGTGTTGCTTCAATCAGTCACAGTCATTAAATCGCCATCCTATCATCCTGATATGTTTAGCATAGATGACTTTCTACTTCGTTTTATCAGTGTCTTGCAAGAAATATCATCAGGAAAATCGGTCGAAGAGATACAAACACTATACCCGCAACTTGATCGGACAAGGAAACCGACCAGGGACCTTGAGAAAATTGTTCTAGAAAGGGAACTATTTTGATATATGTATACCGAAAATATACTTTGCAGAAATGTTTTGAATATGAAATATACTTTACACAAAAGCTTTGAATATAAATCGTGTTATTGTAAAATAACTTTGCAATATTTTATGCCGTTCATCTTGTCTGATTATTAGAGATGAAATACAACTGTAGCAGCATTATTGGTTCTGTATACGTATTGTATTATTCTATTATATATATGATTTGCTATATTACGTCCAATAATTGTATGTATATACCGTCAATAATTTTGGTGGGTATAAATAGATATGCATCAAATTGCCAAGCCATCGACTTTGGCCTCCGCCTGCTTCTTCCTGTTATAGCATATTCTGCTTCCGATCGCCTTCCATTACCCGCAAGATGAACCATGAGGACCTCTGTAAGTGCTGCCAGCGAGGCATAGAACTTGAAGATTGGCTGACTGTCATGGCCATGAATCCCGTCCGCTTCTATCCTAATCCCTTCGATGTTGTGATCCATCTGCTATGGAATCCAGAGCATGGATCGAAAGAATCTCAGAAGCGCCTGTTGACGATGAATCGGAATAGTTTTTGGCATTTATGTTGTTTGATCATGCTATATTTATGCCAACAAAATTGTGCCAGGCGCGATTTGACCTACGAAAATCTTTGTTTTGTAGCCACTTGCTTGCCGCTATTTATTGAAAAAGGCTTCTTATTTTACTCTATAAATTTCGTAGTCGTCCATGATGGCATAAAATAATATGCAATTTTCTACTTTTCATATTGTCAACATTCAGTCGTAATATGGGTGATTTGCATCGTATTTTTGAATGTCCTTCAATTTCAACACAAAATACATATTCCCAGGCTGAAAATTAACTCAGTGCAAAAGTATGGTTAAATCAATACAAAAGTAAATAATAGGCTTATACGGCGCGATTTTGGAATAGACATAATCCCAATTTAATTGAATGATTGTTTAATGATACTTTCTCCAATCATGCAATATGCTGATGATACTTTTGCCTTTCTTAAGAATAATGATAGAAGCTTGGAAAATTTTCTAAAAGCAACGGATAGGTTTTGAGAAGTAGCAGATGTAAACTTGAATAGAAGTAAATGTGCTATCATTCTGGACTCCCATATGAAAGACTTACCAGGAATCAAGGTGCTTGATAAACAAGCAGCCAAACCTATTCTAGGTATCTCTCTAGCTCTCAACATATCCTTGCATGGGTTATGGGAACCAATAGTAACAAGAATCAAGAAGAAGCTTTCATTCGTCCTCTTTATCTCTGGCTGGCAGGGTTGACATAGCTAATGCAGTTATTGGGAGTTACACATGTCTACTCCTCAGTCATTGTTGGGGACAAAGCTTCTTACAGAAAAATTGAAAGTGCTATCAGGAAATTCATATGACAGGGTGCACGGAAAGTAGCCTGGACTGATCTAGTTAAATCTAAAAAAGAAGGGGGATTAGGATACAAAGATCTCTGTAGTGTGGTTTATCTATTTACATTTTGATGTTTTGCACCAAATTATCACATTTGATGTATGTTTGATGATTAATCTGCTGAAGTTGGAGAAGATACTGTATTTATTGGATATTTTATACTGTGGGCACTTGTAATTGGACTTGAAGGTGTATGAAAGTTCATATAATATTTTCCAATGGTTGAACTTGTGATGAAGTGGCATGATCTCAAAGGGCATGTTGGTTATTGAAGATCTAATGGTGAAGATTGCTTGAAGATGAATGGTCAAGATTTGTTGTGTAAGTTTAAGAGGAGGGGTATGTCTTCTCATTCTCTCTCTCTCTCACTCTTGCTCTTGGAAGACATCATCCATTTTGTATAGAGTGTTCCATGGAAGAAATAAATAATGAAGAGGAGGATGAACCTCCAGATTATCTAGATTATGATTTGGTTGTGCAATTGAGGTGTCTTTGATCCTCTTGTTCCATTCTTCAAATTCTTCTCTTCAATTCTCTCGTGTCTTGCTTTTTGAGTGGTTGCTGATAGAGTGTGGCGCAGCGTGATGCATATATTTTGCATTCTGCTCAGCTTGGGGTTTGGTTCATTCTGTTGGATTACATAAGTGGGGGGCATTGCGAGAATAGCAGCATTCTATCAGCAGTTGTCTTCAAACAAATTGCCACAGGTCATGCAGATCGGAAACAAAAGAGTTAGGTATGAATTCACTTTTTTGCAACAAAGTTAAGCATTTCAGAGATTTTAAAAGAATTCATATGAAAAAGCTTCTGTTCTCCTTTGCCTGGCCAGCAAAAATTGGATGGAATGCTGGAATGCTCTTGCTTGTACTTAGCTTTGAAGGAGTTAAGAATTAAAATTACCGTTTGTTCCATTGCCTGATCCGTATAAAACCAATAAAAACATTCTGCATGTTGCTTAAGAGAGGAAATGTCCATACGTGCTCTCATCTTTCTATACATACAAGCTGGGTTTTGGTTTCCTGGAAGCTAATAAGACAATTATTTCCTTTGCATTCTTGCTTGAAAGAGGATGAATCTCTGCCTGACAGACGATGAGCTTGCGCTATAGCCTAATTGATGCCAACAGTATGGATTCCTTGTCCGATGTGATACCTTACCTTTGCCAAACAGATACTTTTCCCCCACCTTGTAGTTTTTCCATGAAGCAAGTATTTCAGAGATCCCCCATTCCTCTGAATCCGCAAGCTACACTGATCTGCCATCTCCGGCCATATCCATTTGCCTTTTATCAGATCTGAAGCCCTACAGCATGCCGTTGGCTACAGCCATAGCCTCACCCTGAACCGCCATCTCCATTCACGGACCTGCAAGACAAAATCCGACCCTAATCATCTCCTGCAGCTGCCTGATCCATTGCTCTGTTTGCCATAACCCTGTTTGCTTTCCGCCACTACCCAACTCGCCTCCGCTCCTTTCTGCCCATGATCCTGCTGGATGCTCTGAGCCATTCCTTTGCCTACTTTCCCCTTCTGCCATATCTAAGATCAGGTGATCCATCTGCCTTCTACAGATCCGCCATGCCCTAACGGCCCTGCCCGCGCGCACAGAGCAGCAGAAAAGAAAGAAGAAATAAATTACAAGGGAATCGTGCAAAATAAAGTAGAAAAAGAAATTAAAAAATGCTATGGCTTTGAATAGTTTATTGGATAAGTTGTGGGTTGTCAAACCCTTGATCATGAGTTCAAGTCCAGCTGAAGGCATGCTTTCCTCGAACATACATTTGTGTATTAAGCTTTTTGAAGACCAAATCCTAGCATCATATGGATGGAACATAAATATTTTGAAGATGCTATCCCATTATGAAATTGAAGATAAGGTTTTATGCAAGAGATGGATATTCCATATATTTATTCCTCAACAAGTTATTGAAACCCCAAAATCTTTGAAGACCAAATGATGCTAAAGCTATTATCTATTATTAGAAGACCGTGTTCTCTCAAGATATTTGAAGTTCAAGTATTATGTTGAATATTTTCTAAGTCAAGTATGAAGATGAAGACACATTGGTCGGTACTTTGCTTTTGCAATTTATGAAGTCTAATATTTAAGTTATTCAATATTTGAAGGCATTTGTGGAAGTCGTACAAGTTTTCTATTTTTATCTTTTCTCATGTTGTGGAGAGGGGTGGAGCCATGCCAAGCGAAGAAAGAGCGAGGGTGCCACTAACATGGATGGGACTTGCCACCTTTGAAGTGATTACATTTATGTGAAGCCATAGAATCGCCGACTGAGGCAATGGTAATAGAGTTTTTAATTTTTATTTTCCTTGGAAGACTTCTAAGATGCTTTGGAAGGATTGAAGACATTTGGATATTGATTCTTGTTAAGTTGCAATGCTATCTTTATGACCTTTATGAGTCGAAGATGTTGAAGATTTATTTTTGAAGAATTCATCGGGACGATGAATACTCTTGGGGGGAATAATGTAGTGTGGTTTATCTATTTACATTTTGATGTTTTGCACCAAATTATCACATTTGATGTATGTTTGATGATTAATCTGCTGAAGTTGGAGAAGATACTGTATTTATTGGATATTTTATACTGTGGGCACTTGTAATTGGACTTGAAGGTGTATGAAAGTTCATATAATATTTTCCAATGGTTGAACTTGTGATGAAGTGGCATGATCTCAAAGGGCATGTTGGTTATTGAAGATCTAATGGTGAAGATTGCTTGAAGATGAATGGTCAAGATTTGTTGTGTAAGTTTAAGAGGAGGGGTATGTCTTCTCATTCTCTCTCTCTCTCACTCTTGGTGTTTGGAAGCAAATCCTTTGTTATAGAGTGTTCCATGGAAGAAACAATTAATGAAGAGGAGGAAGAACCTCCAGATTATCTAGATTATTATTTGATTGTGCAATTGAAGTGTATTTGATCTGCTGTTCCATTCTTCAAATTCTTCTCTTCAATTCTATTGTCTTGCCTTGTGAGTGCTTGCTGATAGAGTGTGGCGCAGCCTGATGCATATATTTTGCATTCTGCTTAGCTTGGGGTTTGGTCCATTCAGTTGGATTACAATCTCTTTGTTCAAGCTCAAGCACTGGCAGCTAAAATCATTTGGCAGCCTATTTACAAAATCTTAATGACTTTGAAAGTTTGTTAAGATTTTTGGTTCCAAGAATCCCTCCACGTGTGGCGATCACTCTATTAAGTATAACTGTTCGGACTTTTTTTTTCAAGTGTCCCCTTCAAAAGGTGCATTAAATATAGTTAGGAATATAATTCAAGCTTGGAATGAAGCATCCCTATGCTTTAAACATCCCCTATTGGATGCAAGCTGTAAAGATCTAAATTTTTTCTGGCATCCTGAATTGGCTCCATAAGGTATTGGGTGTTTGGCTCTTTAACATCCACAAAAATACATGCAATGGGTAGAAGCTGGTATTTAGAGGATCGAGGATCTTAAGAGTGGCAACAGATGGAGATCATGGCAGAAATTTAAGAAAGCTACCAAAGGATCTGACATTGACAAGAAAATTTACCAGAAGGTGATGGTAAAGGTCGGAAGATATGATGAATTTAATTAGAACTCTAACCAATGGCTATTAAAAAATAAAGAATTCTACTCTTCAGAGATGTGTATAAAGCTTTATGTGGGAAGAAGCCCAGACATGTGTGCTAAAGGATGGCCTATATACACAGCCAGCAAAATCAAAACCTTCAGAAGGTTAATTATACATCAAAGTCTCCCTTCAAATCTTAGAAGATCCAAATTTGATGACAAAATCTCTATATGTAATGCAGTGGAGACTTCCAATCACATAGTCCTATGCCCTTGGGTTGTTGAATTTTGAAGTTGGACATTCCAAATCAACCTAGATACTCCAGATGAATCCAATTTCTTACAATTCATTGATCTTTGATTGCGAGAATGGTAAAAGCAACGAGGACTTTATGTTGGTGGGCAATTTGGAAGCACAAGAATAGAGTGGCTGTTGGAAATGAAAGGTCGTGTTTAATGTGGCTTAAGAAAGTCTATCTCGATGAATTACAGGCAGCTGTGGCACATAAACTACTAAAAGGAAAGAAGGCTGATCAGATCTGGAATAGGATGGGGAAATACCAGGGAGGCCTACGACTTTTTTGTTATGAATCTAACACTGGATGATGATGTTTTATACAAGAGAGCTGAGGAGATTGAGCAGGCAGAGGGGAGCAGCCAGAGCAATGGGTGAAGCTGCCAACTCGGATGAGGAGGACACCACATTATCAAGACAGGAACTGGTGGATAGATTTGTCCAACTCAAGCAGGCCATGGTTCATGCAATGGCATTGAAGAAATTGCTGAAAAGAACTGAGGTATGGAGATACAATACTTTGAGACCATACTTTATGAAGCTTTTTCACTTCTGACAGCAAAAGAGAGAGGCTCTGGTCTTACTCCTGTTAGATTTTACAAACTTCCCATTTGATAAACTGGATATTCATCTAAATATTATGGGAAGAAGATGTAGCTGATATGACAATGCAAGATTTGATCGAAGCTCAATGAAGTTTGGTTTTTATACTATGTCTATGGTACTAGCTTATAAGTGTACCTATTTTTCATGAATTGGGATTCATGGTATTTTAAAGTCCATGAATTAGGCTACTTTTGAATACAGACTTATGTTGATGTGTACTACCTTCATGGTATACCATCTCACTATGTGTTTTCTTTAAATGAAATATAAAAAAGACCTTGCCCTAAAAAAAAAAAAAAAAAAAAAAAAACCGATTTGAACTAGATACACTAGACCAAACATCCACCTCAGTCAATCCTTTGGTAGTATTATCACCCTACTACCGGACTGAGTATTTCCAGCATACCTACTCAATATCATTTATACTTCAAGTCATTGTAATCATTTAACATCTGTCTTAAAACAGCAACCATTACAAACTAGTTATCACCTGATCAAAAGATCCTCATTTACTGGAATTTTCGTACTTGGTTTTCCACTGGGTACTGCCAGTCATGTCCTTATTCAAAATGTCAAATGCAGTTTAGACCTGTTACTTATCTTTTTCACAAAGATCAGTCATACCATACAATTGTTCTTGATGGACCTATATAAATCCATGATATACTATATGGATGTTCAGTTTAATATTGACACCATTTGGTAACAATATTATAGTTGGACTCATGAAAATGTTTAGATAAAATCTTGTTGACAAGAAAACACGATCTTATGCAATAAAAACAGTCAAAGAAATATATCATATTTTGTCCTACACCAGCAAGTCTGGTTATGGGGAATCACATGGTGCAATATTCCCTGACAAATTGCCATAGTACCATAACATGTATATACTCTCCTAAAGAAAGGAACCACCTAGTTGCACGTAAACTAATTGCCATAATAAGGTATAAGATACAGCATATTCTGGAAAAGGTACCCTCATCAATTTCAAAACTGTTTTCTTATTATATCAGGATCAAACCATTAAGAGTTTCAAAATCTTTTCATAGTGACAGCTAGTCAGATAAATATCATAAAAACCATATGCATAGTGCATATTCCTGTCATGGCAGATTAGCAATGATGTCACTTAAACGGGTAAGAGCATGTTAGGGCCTACATGTTTTGGAAACTATCTGGAAAATACTCTGGGTAGTCAAAGATAATGATATATTTGAGTTCTTAACATCTTCTTGACATCACAAAGTACCTTACAACATGTATGTACTACTACTCTTGAACATAACACAATTTCTTTTAGTCAATCGTGTAGTCTAGGTACTTTAAAATACAATTATGTACTTGCACAAAAGTACACAGAAAAGTACCTTTTTGGTAATTTTTTATGTAGGCCCTAACATGCTTTCACCCAAACACATACGTCTTATAAAAACCAGAACTTAGCAATAGATATAAGAGTTGCCAAAAGTTAATAATAGTAAAGAGCTTAAGGTCAAGGTTACTCCAGTTCTCAATCTGAGATACATATTGGCCATATATTTCATTTTTTCCATAGCAGCATAGAGGATCCGCCAAAATATCATAACTTCAGAACACCAACCTCCATCCATCCAGAATTAACAAATCGAGATAAAAAAAGGAAGACAATTGGAGGAAGATCCCGTACCTGCAGCCAATCATGCAAACATTAGCGGTAAACCTGGTAAAGATGCAAGGGCCAAAAGGTACATTGGGATCTCCAGCTCATAGCTGGTCACCCATTGTTGTCCCTTTTGTCCCTTTTTGTTATTCTAGGATGTAGGAAATAGATTTAAAGGATTAAACAAATAGAGCAGTGCATGTAACTTTAAAACAATCTATGTTTAGTAGCCTGTATACTCATCAAAGGCAAGTGCAAGTTTATGCAATAAAGGAGTCAAACACCTTACAGATCACTAAGATATTTGTGTATTCTTATAAGTCTTTAAATCATAATTTTTACATATCTGACCCGAGTCTTTATCAGTGACATAAATGTCCAGATATTTCCATTGTCCACTTAGAATTTATTTATGCAATGCTGTCTATTGTGCTCAACATTAGCTACTTTAGATGTGTTCAAGATGAAGAAGACTCTGGTCTATATTCTTTATACTCAAAACTGTCATAACAGGCTTATATTTTATCATTGAATATATCAGAGATGGATTATCTCCTGGTAATCTAAATAACAAGGAAAACCTAGAGAAACCTAAATAGTTTTTCCGGCTTTGTAACAGAATATTGAAGCTTAAAAAACAGCCTTAAATAAGCTAGTTAATCTGTAAAGGATGACGAGAAAAAACAAAGAACCTGATTGTGATCTAAGTCCTCATCAATCTCCTGTGTTTCATTAACATTCTGGGGCAAAAAAAAGCTCGCTTGCCTCTTTTTTCCAGATACATTTTCTCCTTTTTGGAACCCAGCTCTATCATCTCTACCAAACGTGATCTTATTTTTGCCATAGCCACCTTTGTAGCTGCGATTCTCCATGCCCTTGTTAGTGATGAACTGATTTTCAACAGTATACGCTTCCAGTTCGCGCCTAAGAGACTCTGCTTCTAACCATTCACTTTCAGACCCTGATGTTTCATCTCCATCGGAATTAAAACCCATAATCCGATCACACTTATATCTATCTTTCCTAGATATGGTCTACTATAGTGAAAAGGTCAAAGATCATTTGGAGCGCTCTGCTCCATACCCGTCACTCATAAATTTTAGGGTATACCAAGGTGCCAATAACTATTGGCGCATAGGAGTTAGTCTTACCCACCCCCCTTTTTTTTAAAAAAATTAAAAAAAGGAAATTAGAATTTACCAACCATATAACATTGAGTCATTACCTAATGTACTTGGACCCATGTTACCATTGCTCATCATTCTCTGTAGTTAAACTCCATGTAAATCTTTACATCCCTTTAATGCCCACAACTTGTCAAGAAGGTATGTGTATCTGTTATCAATGAGGTCAGCAAACTGATGTTTACCCCTATTCTTGACACACCTATCTATGGTCATATTACTCCTGCCAGCATTAACTAGCAATGTTGTTGGATGTAAATTTGTATTTAAACAAACACCCTATGCATTTGTACACTGAGACTTCAGGGCACCAATAATAGCAATAAAAAAAAGCCTACCACCTACCGTGGAAGCACGCCTTAACTCCATATAACAGATAAACTGTGACTATAGGGATGGCTTACCCCTACTGCCACAGCAGGGGTTAAGCCATGCCCATTAAAGTATATTGAAATATTTTAAGCCATAGTATGTAATCAACAAATCTCGAATCACATACCTTGATCAGTCTTACTTGAGTAGCATCTGCAAGACAGTAATATCGAACTTCAGACCTGGAAATTCGTTATTGCAAAGATATTTGTAAATCCTTATCTTTAGACCCTTCTGGTCAAAGCCCACGAAATTTTGTATGATCTCTTTAATGTCCTTAACGGCCTACAACTGTTAGCATGTATGTACTTAAGAGCCTTGAATGGGAGAATGTCCCTCTTATCAAATCGAGTAGTGTTGTAAATACCGTTAGCCCTGCTAAATATTTCTATAGTCATATTCAAAAAATTACCTTTATATCCAAAGCTACACTCTGGGTTGTTGATGTTTTGGGGTTCTTGGCATCACCTTGCAGCAGCAGTCCATGACTGCCGGATGCCACAAGGCTGCCACAAATGCTCATGGATCAACAAAAGAAGATGGGAAGAACTCCAAGAACAAGAACAAAGCAAAGAATGAACAAAACAGAATCATATTGATGCTCCAAAAGGAGGTGCTCCAAAACGTGAGCAAAAACCTAAACAATGAGAGGAAATGCTCTCTCTAAATAGTAGAGCAAAACCCTAACCCTAACTGACATCTCACCTTCCACAGATCTAGGCTGAATCTGGGCCATAGATTGTGGGGTCCAATATGACAAATACATGTGGCCTATGCCACCTACCACATATGTGGGCTAAATCTGGGCCCTAGATGAAGTGGTCCAATGTGATAAATACATGTGGCCTATGCCACTCATACATATGTTTAGCCCAAAGGGCTAACACTCCCCCCCACCACACCAAACTATGTAGAACCTTTATAACATCAGGTTAAACATTTACAACAGTGGCCAAAGTGAGGGGAAATAATGATAATGTCGCCGAAAATTCTTGACCCAAAAAATGCAAATGTCGATGAAGTACAGAAATCATGAGAGGTTGAGAAGGCTGTCACCACTTCTCTTGAGCTTGCCACAAGCTCCTTTAAATCTATAGAAGTCAAATCTAAGGTTGAGAAGGCTGTCACCACTTCTCTTGAGCTTGCCACTTAGCTCCGAATATATGCGCCAATCAAAGTGTCTTGGAATGAGTTGAACAAAAGTGAGGAAACAAAAATTGTTGAAGGGGCGGAAGGCCATAAGTCATCTTCACGCCATGTGTTGAACTTGAAAGATTGAAAGAGAGAGTTGAACTTGAAGGAGTTGAAAGAGAGAGTTGAACTTGAAGGAGTTGAAATTGAAGGGGCGGAAGGCCCTAAGTCAGCTTCATGCCAGTTGTTGAACTGGAAAGATTTGAACAAAGAGTTGAACTTGAAAGAGTTGAAATTGAAGGGGCGGAAGGCCCTAAGTCAGCTTCATGCCAGTTGTTGAACTGGAAAGATTTGAACAAAGAGTTGAACTTGAAAGAGTTGAAACATAAGTGATTGAAGGGGCGGAAGGCCCTAAGTCATCTTCACGCCATTTGTTGAACTTGAAAGAGGCTCAACCGCCATGTATTATGGACGGATGAGGTTGATCAAAATGTTGAACTTGAAAACTTGAAAAAGTTGACACTAAAGAGTTGAGCTTTTTTGCGAGGAATTGTTGAAATTGGCCTGCACACGCCATGTGGCCATGTGAGGTTGATGTACGAAGGGGCGGAAGGCAGAATTCATCTTCACGCCATTGCAGGAACTTGAAATTTGTTGGTACAAAGGTGCAAAGAAGATCTCCAAGAATGCGGCAAAAGATGAGGCGTCCCCCAAAATGTGCCAAAAATATGCTCCAAAAACTTCTTGCATGAAAAGAGGATTGAAAGTTGTGCTCGAAGTCACGCCGTGAGGGGCCGTGACAATTTTGATGAACTCACGCCTTTGGGCCGTGAGTTGGTTGTGGAAAGAGAATGATGCATTAAACAAATCACGCCAAGGGGTCGTGATCGAGTTTGCATCCAAGTGCTGAAGAATGGCCTTAACATGCCGTTGGGCCATGTAAGGTTAAGGTATGAAAGGGGCGGAAGGTTGAATCATCTTCACGCCATTTGCTTATAAGCACGCCATGTATAGAACGTGATAGATGGTATAAAAAAAAAAAAGCCTCTTCAATAGTAGAAGAAGTGAAAAATACCAAGAATGTTGCCCATCTTGAATGGCCCAAGTGCCAAGTGTCGCCATAAAAGAATAGAGTCATTGAAGATATGTGTGTTGAACGACAAGTGATTTCATGCTATGCTTTTTTTTTTTCAATGGTTGGGTGGGCCGCACGCCAAAACTGGTACCACGCCCGTGAGGGGCCGTCGGCGCTGAAGGTGCCGTGGCCACATCCTGATGGGCCGTGGGATTTTGAGGGCGGAAGGCCACGCCGTGATAGCCCGTGGGAGGGTCCACGCCGTGAGGGGCCGTGGGTCCGGGGGCTCGACCGGACTTCACCGGGGGAGGCCGCGGAATATGCCGAAAGTGACTCCGCCGGGATCGGACTTTCTTACGGTCATGGGTGAGGGTAGCACGAACCGCTATGGCCTTAGAAGCTTGTTGCCGTGAGAGTTGTAGAAAGGTCTCCAAGACTTTTGTTGCCACGCCGTGAGCGACAAAGCCCACTGCGGAAGATAAAGAACGCCGGGTTACGCGGATGGCCGCGGGCTTCAGGAAGGTTGGGCAGACGACGACTTTGGAAGGTGTTGCATTTTGAAGCCACGCGGATGGCCGTGGGTCGTTGGTGATGAAGACCAAACCCTTTGAAAACACGTGCAAAACTCTAGTGCTTGCCTGGCTTCGGCTGGCATGGGTAGTGATGTCTTGAAATTTTGGGGTCACAGAGTCGTGGGTGGACTTCACACTACGTGAAAAAGTCATAGATTGGTCCACGCCGTAGGGGGCCGTGGAGTTGGTTTCTTCAAGGGGCTTGAGTAGATGCACAGAATTCGTGCCCAAGTTTTGCCAGAAGATCATTTGTTGCAGAAAAGAGGGCATTTGAGTGCCACGAAAATACTTTGCAGGAGTGAATAGGAGTGAATGTGCATCACCGCTGCTGCTAGGCCTATGCCGCACAAAGATAGCTTCAATATTGTGCTTGGCAATGTACAAATCCAAGTCCCGGATGCGTCCGATATAAAGGCGAATGTTGCAAACCGATTCTTCATATCGGGTAAATTCTTTGGACTAAAATATTCGTGAGCTTCGGGCTAAATAAGCGACCAAATGCAAATTTCCGATTGTGGTGAAGTTCGAGACCGGAGATGGTTTATCATGATTTACCCGAGAAGAATTCCTCAAGAAGCGAGAAAAACGTTGGGAAGTTGATTCGGATATGGCGACCACATATCTTGTTATGCGCATACCCCTTGCTTGGGCGATGTTGTCCGCCATTAAGGCTTTTGCATACCGTTTGGAAAGAAGATTGCCTAATGCCTTATGCGGCCCGGATACACAGTCCGAACTCCGTGTAAGAAATGAGCCCCAAAATGGGTCCGCTTTTGCAGATCTCGGACCGTGGTAGACAGAGTGCAAAAGCATATCTTGAGCCAATATGGGTCCGCACCAAGAAAATGGAGTTGCTTGTCGCTTTTGAGATAGATCCGTATAGGAATTTGAATTGATCAAAGCCACATGTGTTCAAGGAAACTATTAGGCAAAAATCACGAGTATGTCGATGAAGAACAGTCAAGACCCAAAGAGCATCTCCAAAGACAAGAACCGTAACATATGCGACATAATTATATTAAGAGAATCGCCATGAATAATCCGCTTTGCTTTCCGTTGGGAAGGAATGAAATGATGGGGCTTTTGCCCGGTTTGTATTGAATGTTTGCCCATTGCCTGTGCTCTACGAAAAAACAGAGCTTCAATCCAGAAAATACGAAAAAGACTTGTGAAAGAGCCGTTGGGCCTCTTCCTCGGTATCTTGCTTGCTTGCCGCAGAAGGCTGAACCCAAAAAATTAATGCGTTGCTTTGCCCCTTCCTGATTGTGGGCAAACATGAGAGATTATAAGCCAAAATATGTGTCGATGGAGAACAAGAACTTATGACAAATGATGCTATTTTGCCAAGAACCAGAATCAGGTTTGCCCCAAATATGGACAAATCCGAGAAAATGTCGACGTAGAATCAATATTTTTGCTGAAAAACTTCTGGAGATACTTGAAATAGAAACAGAGATTGATCATGAGCCCAAGATACCCCGGCATGAGGCGCCAGTGTTGATGTTTTGGGGTTCTTGGCATCACCTTGCAGCAGCAGTCCATGACTGCCGGATGCCACAAGGCTGCCACAAATGCTCATGGATCAACAAAAGAAGATGGGAAGAACTCCAAGAACAAGAACAAAGCAAAGAATGAACAAAACAGAATCATATTGATGCTCCAAAAGGAGGTGCTCCAAAACGTGAGCAAAAACCTAAACAATGAGAGGAAATGCTCTCTCTAAATAGTAGAGCAAAACCCTAACCCTAACTGACATCTCACCTTCCACAGATCTAGGCTGAATCTGGGCCATAGATTGTGGGGTCCAATATGACAAATACATGTGGCCTATGCCACCTACCACATATGTGGGCTAAATCTGGGCCCTAGATGAAGTGGTCCAATGTGATAAATACATGTGGCCTATGCCACTCATACATATGTTTAGCCCAAAGGGCTAACATGGGTCATCTTCAAACTTGTATTTGGTTTCTTCTTTGATGCCGAGAAACTTCATATCATATATCTGTACACTGTTGTGGTAATCAGTAAATAGCTCCATCAAGAAGTGCTTAATAATAGGGCAGTTAACAGCCAATAGGTCATCCATGAACCTAAAGGTAAATTTAAACATCTCAGCTTCCTTATACCTTCCTTGCTTTGCCAGATTATGTATAAACCTTTTTTCAAACCTGGCAAGATAGAGATTGCACCAACAGGGGCTGCATGCAAATCCCATGGGAATCCCACATGTTTGTATCCATGTATTTTGACCTTTCATAATGTAACAGTTCGTCAATAACCATATATTAGCTCTAATGCACTTATCTCTATCCATTGGGGACCAGCATTTACCTTTAGGATCTACCTTAAACCATTTAGCAATGTAATGATCATCATTATCATTCTTAATCCAGAGCTTGTAATTCTTATGTAGATCACCCATGTATTCCCATGTTTCTTTTATAACACAAGTGATAACATGGCAAATTCCTGAATCACCATCCAAAGGAATGCATTCATAGCAGCGAGTGATATCAGCTACAAAGATGTCAGTTATCTTATCTGGTAAGTTCAAAACAACATCATAGACAGAATGAATCATCCAGTTGGGATATACCTTTCCTGGGAATAGGTTACAGTACTGCTCACATGATTTTCTCGCAATGTCCGGCCAGATTTCAATAATCATGTTAAGTACAGCTGTAATAACTTTAGAAAATTGTGTGTGCACCGTACCATGGGCATTTGTGATCCAACGGTAGTCTTTTTTGTGAGCTTTATAAACCCCCAATAGATATGGCAGCCTTTCACAGTCATTTTCCGTGTTTGGCATAATCTGTATCATTTCAGTTTTGCACTTCCAAATAACAGCCACTTGGTCTGTTTCAATTTGCCTAAAGTCACTACTATTTAATCTGTTATTAGCCATGGCTCTTATATGTCTCGGGCATATGAATGCAGGGTTGTTGGTAGCTTTATCTACCCTGGATACATATAGAAATTTATTGAGCCACTCAATGCTCCTGGTGACCATATTATCATTCAAGGGGAATTTTCTGGTGTTATCTCGTTTAAAGCTCTCCTTTATCTGATCTGAAACTATTTCTAGTGTACGATCGATTATCAGACACTTCTTAACATCCTCTATATGTGGATAGGAGAATCTATGCATCTAAAAAATCCTTTCAATGGTACACATAATGTCCTTTTTAAACTCCGTCCATACTAAGCTTTTGTCTGGAATATGGTTTAAACCCAGCATCAACATATTTCTAAGATGTTTATTCTGAACAACTCTATAGTCCGTTGTCCTGATGTGACCTATATCTGGGTCAATAAACTTCTGAAGTTGAGGGATTGAACATGGACATACATCCTCATTATCCTGAGCAAATATATAGAAAGGCTTATAATATAAGTCTCTCATGTTTTCTGTGTAGCTCCAAGAAAACATGGTATCATTCATGATTTCTTCCCCTATATTTCCCAGCACATCACCCATGACATGATGGACTACTTTAGGTATGCAAACTTTGTCTAAGATTTTAGACAAAAATGAGCAGTGTACTATCTTCTTTTTCTGTTTTGGTGTACTCTCTTTCAGATGTATTCTTCCTAAAGCATCCTTATGTAGGATTTTGAGATTCTGCAATACATTTATTTGTTAGATAGGTCATATAATAAGAAAACTAAATTTTACTAGACTGGATGGGATCAGGTTGGTGTGCTGGTATTTAATCATATATTTACCAGACCTCTGGTTAAATATATAAGTACCACCTGGTACTAGAGATCTTTATATCTAATAAAGACTCGTTCTTTAGTTAGTCACGTCCATTCTAGACTGATTATTGTTTTAGAATTCATCAAACATCCATATGTAAACTCACAAATATACATCAAATGCCAATTTTATACCAGTAGTCAGGAAACATACCTTATTTTCCAAACTTAAGGGTCTGAGCCGTATTGCCCATCTCCTTATCTTCCTTACCACTACTGTCTTTTGTAACAGAATGTCCGATATTTGTAGGTGTACTCAAGTCTTCAATGTTGCTGCCTTCTGACTGCATGGTATAGCTAGGTGTATTTGGTAATACAGTAATCCTGGGCGGATCATTAATCTTGATGCTTGAAGCACCTGATTTTGAGATGGAACTTTTTCTGACAGTTCTGATGCTGCTGTTACTTGCAGTGCCAAAAATCTTTTTCAAAAAATCAATAGGCTTAATCGTTTTTTCACGTATATCCGTCATGGTACCTTTAGGAAAGTTAACTTTGAGATCAGCACTCGGATCTTCTGCCATGGCCATAGTCATCCCAATCAGAACTTTACGGACTTCAAGGTATGCAATAAATGCTGTAACCCCTGTCTTTAGTGTGGTCTTAAGACAGTTTCTAAAAGCAACCATTTGGCCTGCTATAGACATATTAGGGTATATGTCAAGTTGTTTAACATGAACCAGACCGCTTGGTCGAACCATATCATGCTTTCGTCACATTGGTTGGTATTCTGTTGCCCATTTTGCTTCATCTTGATCTTATCCTCATAGATACATTTAAAGTATGGGCACATAGTCTGCCATAGTCTCTTAAGATAAAAGTCGTCTCTTCTGATGTTAGTATAAGCCATGTGGCCTTTCTGACACAGCATCAAAAGGTCACTCTTGGAGCATTTTTTTATCAAAGAACCTGTTGTTGACCTCAAGTTTTACCCGTACCTTTTTCATACGTATCATTTTGCAAGCATTAGCCTTAGCCTCACGGGTTTTGTCTTTAGTGATGTCACCTAGAATATGCCATGCATCTTCACTGATAGGAGCAAGTGCCCCAAAATTTTTTGTCCTCCATAGAGCCTGATTGCAAAGAATACCTTGCCTTTCAACCAATCTGCTGGATATGATGGGGAATTTTAGGCAGTTTCTTAATGATAAATTGAACTCAACATCCTTATTATGCTGTTTTGAAGATACATTTGGGATAAGGGCAACTTTGTCTTCCTCTGCCAGTAAATCTGCTCCAAATAAATCATCTGACTGGCTAGGATCCATAGCTTTGACATCGGCCTTGTTTATAAGAATCTGCTCATTTTCTTTGGCATGTGAATTCTTGAGTTCATTTGCATCTTCGAGCGCAGAAACTCCAGTAATGAAGTCTTTGCTATTATCATCTTCAATTTGTGTACATTCATATACCTTCCGAGGAAGGCTGTCATACAGTTCAGAAATAAAAGACCAAACATCTTCCTCCTTTTCGGACAATTTGTTGATTTTAGGTAAGAGTAGCAGCCATTCGCTGAAACCCAAGTGTGTAACGACAGAAATCTGCTCAGGAGATCTGATAGCCTCTCGTTCCAATATTAATTCATGCACCTTCATATTCTTGATGCAACATAGAATTGTTTGGACAGCTGCATTTGGGCACTCAATTCTGTTTTTATCATATCCAATATTACTCAGCTGAGTGTTCCAAGTAGGTGGTATTATTTCAAAGTCCTCTTCCTCGTCATAACTTTCCTGTGACATACATCATTGGTAGATTATAAGTTAGATTGCATCAACAAACTTTAGTCATCAATCAACATATATTACACATAAGAGGTAATCGGGTGTAGGTGTTCCATTACTCCTAAGTGGAAGCTCATATATTATCTAAAAGCTCAAACATATGGAGAGCAGGTAGAAGACAACATTGGATATACCAATGTGATGAAGTTTCTAAAAAAAAGCCGGTTTGAACTAGATACACTAGACCAAACATCCACCTCAGTCAATCCTTTGGTAGTATTATCACCCTACTACTGGGCTGAGTATTTCCAGCATACCTACTCAATATCATTTATACTTCAAGTCATTGTAATCATTTAACATCTGTCTTAAAACAGCAACCATTACAAACTAGTTATCACCTGATCAAAAGATCCTAATTTACTAGAATTTTCGTACTTGGTTTTCCACTGGGTACTGCCAGTCATGTCCTTATTCAAAATGTCAAATGCAGTTTAGACCTGTTACTTATCTTTTTCACAAAGATCAGTCATACCATACAATTGTTCTTGATGGACCTATATAAATCCATGATATACTATATGGATGTTCAGTTTAATATTGACACCATTTGGTAACAATATTATAGTTGGACTCATGAAAATGTTTAGATAAAATCTTGTTGACAAGAAAACACGATCTCATGCGATAAAAACAGTCAAAGAAATATATCATATTCTGTCCTACACCAGCAAGTATAGTTATGGGAAATCAGATGGTGCAATATTCTCTGGTAATTCATCTATTACCCATGATCAGCAATGTGGTAAACAATCTGTCTCCTGACAAATTGCCATAGTTTTTGAAGAATATAAGAATATATTAAACCACTAGAATGCGATCAAGTACAATGATAAGTGTGGTGCTAAGAAATGAAATGCCCATCATGATTCACAATCTGTAGGAATGTCGACCAAATTTCCCGCTTAACTGTGCCAGACAAGCTTGAGACTTGGTAAGCCTGCCACAACTTATGCCTCAAGATCGGAACCAACCGAAAAGGGCTAAGCACTGCATTCTGAAAGACCTTCGCTCTCCGTCTTTTCCAAATCAACCACAGAAGCCAAGCTCTGCATAAATGGAACGCCTGCTGCTTGGCCACTGACCAACTGCTAGGAAAGACTCCCAAGAGAATCTTCTGACTGCACAGTGAAGACCCAAAGAGGGCTCTCACCCAGGACAAAGCTGCCCCTACCTCTGTGCATAGGACAAAGCAGTGCTCAATGGTCTCTCGGCGCCTCCCACAAGAGGGCATGTTTCCGCTACCTGAGGCTTGAACCTGTGTACTCGGACATTCACCCTGAGGCTACGGTGCAAGATCTGCCATAAAAGGGTACGGATTTTAGGAGGAGGCAATGTATTCCACGCCCATTTCCACATGGCGGGCCACTTACTCCCTGGAAGCTTAAGTGGACAAATTGCCATAGTACCATAGACATGTATATACTCTCCTAAAGAAAGGAACCACCTAGTTGCACAGAAACTAATTGCCATAATAAGGTATAAGATACAACATATTCTGGAAAAGGTACCCTCATCAATTTCAAAACTGTTTTCTTATTATATCAGGATCAAACCATTAAGGGTTTCAAAATCTTTTCATAGTGACAGCTAGTCAGATAAATATCATAAAAACCATATGCATAGTGCATATTCCTGTCATGGCAGATTAGCAATGATGTCACTTAAACACATACGTCTTATAAAAACCAGAACTTAGCAATAGATATAAGAGTTGCCAAAAGTTAATAATAGTAAAGAGCTTAAGGTCAAGGTTACTCTAGTTCTCAATCTGAGATACATATTGGCCATATCTTTCATTTTTTCCATAGCAGCATAGAGGATCCGCCAAAATATCATAACTTCAGAACACCAACCTCCATCCATCCAGAATTAACAAATCGAGATAAAAAAAGGAAGACAATGGGAGGAAGATCCCGTACCTGCAGCCAATCATGCAAACATTAGCGGTAAACCCGGTAAAGATGCAAGGGCCAAAAGGTACATTGGGATCTTCAGCTCATAGCTGGTCACCCATTGTTGTCCCTTTTGTCCCTTTTTGTTATTCTAGGATGTAGGAAATAGATTTAAAGGATTAAACAAATAGAGCAGTGCATGTAACTTCAAAACAATCTATGTTTAGTAGCCTGTATACTCATCAAAGACAAGTGCAAGTTTATGCAATAAAGGAGTCAAATACCTTACAGATCACTAAGATATTTGTGTATTCTTATAAGTCTCTAAATCATAATTTTTACATATCTGACCCGAGTCTTTATCAGTGACATAAATTTCCAGATATTTCCACTGTCCACTTAGAATTTATTTATGCAATGCTGTCTATTGTGCTCAACATTAGCTACTTTAGATGTGTTCAAGATGAAGAAGACTCTGGTCTATATTCTTTATACTCAAAACTGTCATAACAGGCTTATATTTTATCATTGAATATATCAGAGATGGATTATCTCCTGGTAATCTAAATAACAAGGAAAACCTAGAGAAACCTAAATAGTTTTTCCGGCTTTGTAATAGAATATTGAAGCTTAAAAAACAGCCTTAAATAAGCTAGTTAATCTGTAAAGGATGACGAGAAAAAACAAAGAATCTGATTGTGATCTAAGTCCTCATCAATCTCCTGTGTTTCATTAACATTCTGGGGCGAAAAAAAGCTCGCTTGCCTCTTTTTTCCAGATACATTTTCTCCTTTTTGGAACCCAGCTCTATCATCTCTACCAAACGTGATCTTATTTTTGCCATAGTCACCTCTGTAGCTGCGATTCTCCATGCCCTTGTTAGTGATGAACTGATTTTCAACAGTATACGCTTCCAGTTCGCGCCTAAGAGACTCTGCTTCTAACCATTCACTTTCAGACCCTGATGTTTCATCCCATCGGAATTAAAACCCATAATCCGATCACACTTATATCTATCTTTCCTAGATATGGTCTACTATAGTGAAAAGGTCAAAGATAATCTGAGCTTCCGCTCCATGCAATCACTCATAATTTTAGGGTATACCGAGGTGCCAATAACTATTGGTGCATAGGAGTTAGTCTTAAAAGTCCCACCCCCTTTTTTTTTAAAAAAAATTAAAAAAAGGAAATTAGAATTTACCAACCATATAACATTGAGTCATTACCTAATGTACTTGGACCCATGTTACCATTGCTCATCATTCTCTGTAGTTAAACTCCATGTAAATCTTTAGATCCCTTTAATGCCCACAACTTGTCAAGAAGGTATGTGTATCTGTTATCAATGAGGTCAGCAAACTGATGTTTACCCCTATTCTTGACACACCTATCTATGGTCATATTACTCCTGCCAGCATTAACTAGCAATGTTGTTGGATGTAAATTTGTATTTAAACAGACAAACACCCTATGCATTTGTACACTGAGACTTCAGGGCACCAATAATAGCAATAAAAAAAAAAAAAAAAAATAATCATGGCTATCGTCAATCAAGGTCTACAATGTGAAAATATGATTAATGGTGGAGTGTTGGAGTTTGAATTCTGCCTATGTGAGGGCCCATACCTCTGCTTCCTCCGCCCACATCGTCAGTTGTTATTCAAGACCGGTGCCGGCCAATAGTTTTGCAAAGAGCGTACTGACCATGATTGTACGGTAATTGATTGGGCAGCGAGAGGGTCGCCTGCCTTGTAGATGGGAACAACCTCAACCGGGGGGGGGGGGGAAGCCATCTTGTAATACCCTATTGAACAATGCCATCGGTGGCCCGTCCATTTGAGTAGCACTGCTTGCATGTCGTCCAAGTCTGCCGCCTTGTCATTGGCGAGACGCTGCAAGCCCCGGGTAACCCCTTGCTCTTTAATGAGACTAGTACCAGATCCATTTGTGGCGGTTTTGCTACTCGAACCCCAAGAGGATCATAAAGCTACTACAAGTATTGTACCCGTTGCCCTGAAGTGATGTTCCCTGTAGGCTACAAAGGCTTCTTTAGTACTCTTCGCCAGAATGTCTTGGTATGTCGGTTCAAGTGATAGAACATTTCTCTCTGATGTTCCCAATATTATCTGATCGCAAGCAAGCACAAGGTGAGGTCAAAGACCCGTCGAAACCAACATTTAAGCTCCTTACATTCATCATTAAACCACGTCACGAGGAAAAATTGTAGCCCCCAAGGCCCTCAGTGGGCAGCTTCTCCCAAAACATCTACTGGCAACAGTCATAAGCACATTGACCAACTGGGCAGTCTGTTGCAGTAATGTGGGAAGCTGCAGTATTTTCACTAGGTTGGCTATGGATATTTGGTATAAGTCTCTGCGTGGTTGTAATTCAAGCGCAGTTGAGGCACGCGAGTGTTGGAGCACTGGGGATCCGAATAGTCTGCCAATCCACCTATAGGAAAAGTGGTTGGTGATCGGAATCCACTTCATCTCTATTGTCTGTGCCAACACAAAGGTGGGTGACTGGGTGCAGATCCCGCTCAATCACTAGCATGTAACCCACGACACTGGAGCCGCCCGCTGGTTCTCTTGCCTACAAGTATAGCTGCCAAAGGTAGGTTATTGCACTAGACCATTGCAAATGAACAAGTCAAAGATGCTACACAGTAGAAGCAACTGCTTGCTATAACGCGTGACAGGTTCTGTCACCCGATGCTAGTAGCCAAGCCATCGCTACAGGGCAGAGGGGTCAAATTTTGTTAGCTGTTCTATCCCCCTGCGTGCATGATGACCCTTAGCGCACATGATATATTTTTAGTAGAATAGAAGTAACGCGAACCTTAGTAGATTATAACCGATTCTCTCCTATGAGATGAAGGTCTGGCCGTCTAAGAGGTATATTCTTTGGAATATGTGCTAGGCATAGCCACATAGCAAAATCAAAATAACAAAAGGATAGAAAAACGACAACATCACACTAGAAATAATATGTAGGAAATGTCCTAATAGATAAATGAACGTGACAAATTAGTGCTGCAAATCTTCACGAATTGGAGCCAGACTTCGGTTGTCAAATTGTGGCTATGGCGAGTCCGGTGGTGACAATGGGCGCTGCTAAAGGACCTGCATCGCCAACCCAACTCCCCATTTCATTATCCTCTTCTTCCTCTTCTTCAGTTGCTGGACCATCTTGTTCTTCATCCCTGTGTTGTTCTAGCAGCTTTTCTCTGATTAGGTCCAGAGTTCGTATCTGCTCACCTGGGGTTTTTCAATCACAATCGTTATCTTGGTCCCGGAGACATGTTATGTTGCAAAGCGCTTTGATTAATGCCTCCTTTAGTTCGCGGTTTCTTCAAGGCGCAGGTAAGAGTACGTAATTGAAGAATGCATAACACAAATATATCGAAGTCTTGAAAGAAAAGTCTATCCATTACGAAATATTCAAGTGTTTCCAGCTTCTAAGTGACATTAATGGATGCAAGCCTTACTTTCACAATTGCCAGTTTAGTCAGTTGGATGAAATTTGTGAAACTGCAATTTGCTATACGGAAAATGGCCAAACTCGTGCATAGACATTTACAGTTACTTGATACCCCCTCCATCATGTAACTTAGCACCTTTGCCCTATAAACGTAAAGACCCATAACTGTTAGCATCTGCACTAAAGTTGGAAGTGGCAGCATAATGTGACCTATTTAGAGCTTTGCACACATCTCTGCATGGTAAATGCTGCAAGAATTTGTCAGACGCATTTCATTGGCCTTGATAGTCCAAAATCATCAATTTCATCTGTTCATGGCTTTTTTGTCTGTTTGGCTAAATGCTTACTTCCTCCAAAATCTTCTCTAGCACACCAGGTAATAGGGCCCAAGTAAGTTGCACTGAAGTAGCCACTTTCCATTTCACATGTGCAGTCTGCCTTTTTCATTAAGATTTAGAAAAGGCAGTATAATGCGAACTATTTAGAGCTCTGCACGCATTTTCTGCATGGTCAATGCTGCAAGAATTTGTCAGACACATTTCATTGTCCATGTAGTCCAATATTGCCAATTTCATCTGTCCATGGCCTTTGTCTGTCGGGTTAGATGCTTACTTCCTACAAAGTCTTTTCTAGCACGCCAGGTAAGATGGCCCAGGTTTGTAATCTGCATTGAAGTGCCACTTTCCATTTATAATATGCATTTGTCTGCCCTTTCCATAATATTTAGAAGGGGCAGTATAATGTGATATATTTAGAGATTTGCACGCATTTCTGCATGATAAATGCTGCAAGAATTTGTCAGACGCATTTCATTGGCCTTAATAGTCCAATGTCATCAATCTCATGTCCATCGCTTTTGTTTGTCTGGTTAAATGCTTACTTGCTACCAAGTCTTCTCTAGCACGCCAGGTAAGTTGGCCCAGGTCTGTAAGCTGTAGCACAGGATGGCTATATGCAATCCCATCTGGTGACATTGTATGCATATCTTGACTAATTATAGAAAACCGTATCTTGATATGTTAAATGAAATACATAATACGAGTTGAGTTCTAACATGCATGTGTGCCATCCAATAGTTGGCGTTGCAGCAATTGCAATGGGAATCGGGGATGGCCAACATGGAGGAGTTTTGGGAGCCCAAATGAACATATTGAGCGTGTTGTTAGAATAGTTCGTGGTATGTAACTGTCTGTTGCAGCCATGAATCTCTCTTTTATTCCTTTATGCTTATTGTTTTTTTCCTTATGCAGTCATATGCAAATGCAATTATCAGCGCGCTGCAGAAGACCCGGAAAAGCTCTTGGACCAGACAGTGCTGGAAATGAATGACGACCTTATAAAGATGCGCCAGGCTTCTGCTCAGGTGGCTTTTGATTAAAAGTGTTGGCTTTTAGATTGTTTAGGTCTTGAAAGTTCACATGGTATTCCATCAGTGCAATGCTGGAACAACATGCTTAGCAAAATAAAAGCAGGAGTTGGAGCCATTCAGGGTGGCATTTGTAATTATACTCTGCAGAGAATGGATTGGATCTGAACATCTGAACATGTACATGAGCGATTGTGAATTTGGGAAAGTAAATCTAGCTTAAAATATTCTACATCAATAAAATGGGTAGGAAATGACACTGAGGCAACAAGATGAATGAAATAGTGGCCCATTTAGGCACAAGGGAGGATAACCTAGTTTTTTTTTTTTTAAATTCTGCAGTGAACTGTGGTAGCAATGGTCCATTTTAACTTCTATTTACTCTTGCTGAATTGTTATGATCCAATCTTTAGTCCATAGTTGTGGAAGAGTTCTTATCCTGTTTAAGGTTTTGTTGGACTAAGTTTATTTTGTAGTGCCTTTCAAGGTCTTAGCATCACAAAAACAACTGGAGAATAAGTACCAGCAAGCACAGGCAAATTCAGATAGTTGGTAAGCTATTAGTAGCTTGTACATGTTAATAAGCAAGAGGTTTTCTTAGCATAGGATGCATGCATCACACAATTAAAGCAACAGAAGCTTACCATTGTACACAGGCGATCTCTCTATTCCAGAGTCGCAAATTAACATAATTATCTAACGAAGAATGAACAAATACAAGGATCCAGATGACGTTTTTTGAACAAAAGACAAGCATTTCTTGTAGCAGCTTTGCAGCTTGTGACAGCATTTTAATTGGGGTCTCTGTGCACAGTATAAGAGAATAAAAACGAAAAACGTCATAAATGAGCATGGAGTCCTTTTTGCAAACTTACAGGTATAAAAGGGCAAAGCTGGCATTGGAGAAAGGTGACGAAGTTCTTGCAAGGGAAGCACTGAAACGTCGTAAAAGCTATGAGGTTAAACTCCTTGTATTTTAATCTTAAACCTGGTTGTTGCAAACTAATACTTGATTTTCTTGTAGGATAATGCAATTGCATTGAAAGCGCAGCTAGACCAGCAAAGATCAGTTGTTGAAAAGCTGATTTCAAACACACGGTAAATGGCATACTCTATCATAACTGCATCGTGTTTCCTAATTTCACAGTAGCCATTCATTTTCTGCCAAGCCTTCTCTCTTACTTAACTCATATGCTATGCCTGTCTTAACTTCTCTACTCATATGGTCTATGGCATCCCTGTTATGATGTCATTTTTGCTTTCATTTCTAAGTTAGTACATAAAGTCCTTATATTAATCTTCTTACAACTCTTTCCAGCTTCTAGAGAGCAAAATTCAAGAAGCAAGGTCGAAGAAAGATACTCTTAAAGCACGAGCACAGTCTGCTAAGTTAGTAAAACACCATCTTTTTTCCTGTCTTTTTAGGATGTAATATCATCGCATTGAATAATCAACTAGTCTGTCTGCAAACCCAGGCACTGCATGGGTTGAGCGCCCATGCTGCTTCTGGCAGAAGTTTTATTTTCTTTGACACGTTTCATATTTCTATGTAAACAGAACAGCACAGAAAGTAAATGAGATGCTTGGGAACGTCAACACTAGTAGTGCATTAGCTGCGTTTGAGAAAATGGAAGAGAAAGGTAACATAGTATTGGGGCAAAATTTGATTTAGAGTGAAACAAGGAGCTTCAGATGTCTAATCTAAAGCCATAAATGCAGTGACTGCTCTTGAAGCAGAAGCGGATGCTTTGAATCAACTCAATACTGATGAGCTCTCTGGAAAGGTATGATCGTAACATCAGCAGGAATGAGTTATTTTTGCCAATTTGGATTCTGCAATTAATTCATGCTTTAATAACAGTTTGCCCTACTTGAGTCTGATACTGTTGATGACGATCTTGCCGCTCTCAAGGGAGCTAGTGGGTGCTCAAAGGTATATTTGCATCCCGAGTAATGATTATTTTTAGGTTTTTCCTTTAGAGAATGGACATGCATTTAAGAGATCTTTCTTTATACTGGGTAAATTCTTGGCAGCAAAAGAAGGCAAATGGTAATTGGTACCTATTGTCATGCACTTAATATGAAACCATTCTACACTATTCTATATTTACTGTTCTGATTCCATGGTATAGCACACCTGCATAAGCTGGGGAAGTCCTAGACTACTCTCTGCATATGAATTAATGTTCATATGAGGTTTTGCTGCTGTGAAATTGTTCCCTGGCATGTGGGGTTCTTTTGTCTGTCACAATCTTAGAAGTCGATTTTTTTTTAATCTGAATGAACATGCTGAACCTGAACAAATAAGATACAGATTTGCGAAATTTCTATTCATTTCAGGTAGAATGAGTTAAGTTAAGCTGAATAAATTGAATATGTGAAAACAATACTGTGAATTGCAGGGTTGAGAGTATTTAAAATAACCCTCCATGCTTTATTTGAACAGAGGACTGCTGAACTTCCGGCTGGACGTTCAGCAGTTAGTACGGCTGCATTTTCCGACATTGAGATTGAGAAGGAATTAAACGAGTTACGGAAAAGGACGAAAGAGATTTGAGTTGATGTCATCTGATTTGGCTGCATCCATCAAAATTTTCCTGGTTTACACGATTTGTAAGTCAGAAGCTTTAAAATTGTAGTAAATTATTTTTTCCATGTCATATTTATCATTCTGTCTTCTACTTAAGATAAAAAGTTCCAAATATGTAGCAGTACTAGAGATTAGGAAGGGAAATCCAGGAACATAGAAGGCATTCTCAACCTAGTCTAAATTATTGAACGACTGGCTGTGTAAAAAGAATTGTAAATAGTTCAAAACATAAATAAACAAGGCAACTGAAAGGCTGCTTTTATGAAATCAAAATAACATTTTGATAGAGAAGTCCCATTGTCACGTTCAAGTTAACTTCTCTTGAAGTTTTTAAGAATTTTAACGAGGATCTTCATGGTTGCAAGTTATTTAATTTACTCTAAGCAGTAGAACTTCAAAATAAGATTGCATTCATACCTTTCATAAAAACAATTGCATGACATTGCTGAAAGTATGTGGTCCATGTCTTTTAAAAGTTAAGATGAGATCTATCATGGGCTCTTTCTGCCATGACATATTTTATGTGACTTGATGTTTGAGAATTAGTGGTAGGTTCTATATTGCTGATTTAGAAGCAATGCAACATTTTTATTCCTCGTAAATTTTATGATATGGTGAATGTTGCAATGGAAAAAACTCCCAAATGCCATTACATTTATGCGGTATTTCATGAAATGTTTTTGAGTTGGAATAAATTAATGGATGTCCTTGGTCAATGTATAAAGTATTTTATGTTTCAGAAACTGGCCAAATGCCCTCAAGTCTCGAGTTATTTCCCAAATGCCTTTGAGGCCTAACATTTGTTCCCCAACTGCTCTTGCGGCTTAAAATACGTGAGGTTTTTGAGAATTTCAATTGCCCACTTTATCGGACATAATTGCGGGCTTCTGGGGGGATATGAGGGCTGAGGGCATTTGGGAAAAGGTGACAGCATGTAAGTTAACCCAAGGGCATCCCCATTAGTTTGTTAGAGGTCGGGGGCATTATGTAAAAATAACGCTATCATAAGGATATTTGGGAGTTTTTCCCAGATTAGTAATCGTCATCTCAATCTTATTTACAAAACAAGTCGATGGTTCTTGGCCTTGGCCTTGGGTTGGATCAAGTAAAATTGTTTTTTGCTCATGTTGGTCACCTTATGGAGTTGACGGAGCCAATGTTTTGTTTGTTTCTTTGTTGAGGGACGTGGTTTTTTGGGTTTTGGTAAAAAATAAACAAGGTGCTAAAAATAAACAAGGGTTTGTTGCATGCTGGGTTGCCGTATAAATGGGAAAATTTGATCGTGGTAAAACTGAAAGCGGAGATGAGCAACATCAATGGATTCCAAAGAAAGAAGACATTGGGTGAGGAAGCCGGAGGAGGAATCATTATCGTAATCCTTTATTCTTGAGCTTCCTATCTATGGTGATTAGAGTTTCCTTGTAGTGAAGATAGAGGCGCTTCTTTGTTGGGAATGAATGTGCAGTGTACCGCGAGAGAGTACCCGCAGTAGAGGTGTAGGGAATTGATTCTTGCACAAGTGGTGGATGCATGCAAAAGGATTTCCGAGGCCAAATCACAGACATACAATGGGATCTTCAAGAAACATCCTACTAAAACTCAATATAGCAAGTATATGGGGGATTTTAAATCTTCTCTTTAGAGTATTATCTTAGATCCCATTTAAGATATTCTATAGATATTCCACCTTCTCTTGCCATCTCCTTTGTCCTATTCAAGATATTTTGCAAATATTCTTGCTTCCTTACTTCCATTCCTAAGGTATGTCCCTGGCTGAACCAAAAGCAACCATAAACAACAATAACAATTTATTTTTATTTTTATTTTTTTTTTTTGAATAGAAATATTTAATTGTGTTGGCAAATGGTTTTAATAAAATTTTGGTTAGGAAAAAAATATTTAATTAAGAAATTAGCCTGCTTTTTTGGGTGGTTTTAATATGCCAAACCATTGTCTAAGGGGACCTCACATGTCCCTTAGAACAAGCACTAGGACGTCAGTCGTTAAGCACGGTGTAAGCTAAGGGCCCAGGAGGTCCGGCGACCAAAAAGGCCAAACCGCCGCCCCGGATGAATTCACATGTGAATAGCTTAAAATTTACATGTGAGGCTCCAAGCCAAATTTAAAAGAGAGCCGAAGGGACCTTTTTTTTATAATTAGGGCTTTTCCACAAGATTAGTCATGGATATGGCCGCTCAGGGGATCATATGAGTCCGCGGATGCAGCGTGCTGAAGGATCGCCTAGATCATATAGATGTAGCTTCAATTGGAGCCCCAGTAAGCTTGCCCATCTTGTGAAGTTTCTCCCTAGCAAATGGCAATGGTCGGGCAACCCACTTCCATTTTCTCTTATTTGATGAAGGCGTGGGATCCACCGCCAACGCTAGTATTAGATCTAGAGGCATCTCCTTTTATGTTCAACTAGCTTTAGCAAGTGAGGTAGATTGAGCAAGGTTGTTTTTGCACCTGAGGTTGAAGAAACCCATCAACGTGTTGAGCAGAGTGCATCTATTCTAAATAGTATATTGGCCCTATATTGCACGCCCTTTATTTTAACCTTCCCTCTCTATCTCAAAGATCCGAGATACTTTTTAGCCTTGAATTCTTTTTAGTGCCGTACCGGATCTTAACCCAAGTTTCTACACCTATGTGGAGTCCAGTTTTAATCTTGTAAATGGATGGGAATTTAGAGACATCTCTTTTATTAATTTGATCTTAGATGCAGTAAGTCGCACAAAAAGGAGAGTGCAATTTTTCTTCTCCAGAAACCTTCTCTAGATTCTTTTTAATTCTTTAAAGGTTCTCAGATCGTTCTTTGGGGCCGGGGACATTGTATGTTTTGGAGCAGTTAAGCCATGTGGTGCCGGAAGAGATAACGCTTCAAAGATGATCCGGACCCACAAACTTAGGGCTTATCCTTTCTCTATAGCCTCGCATATACTGGTAGGTTTTTCTTCCCAAAAGTTTTTATCACTTAATCTACTTTAGCAAAGGGTATCATTTTTCTCATCCGCTTTAGTCAAGGGGCCAATTCTCTTTCCTTTTTTGTTTGCCATCTTGGTTCAAGGTTATTAGGAAGAAAAGGCTTTGACTGATTGGCGTGATTGGGGAGAGTTCAACTGGATTTTTATTTGTTTTTGATTCCATTGCTGACCAAAGTTCGCTCTTAGACTCCAGCATTCTTTGTACGTGTATCCAAGAGGGCTTAAGCTTCCTCGGATGTCCCTACATACACTTCAGCACTTCCTCAAGCGTTAGTGCCAACTTTCCGGCTCAAAATTTCTACTTCGGGAAGCATACAATGCTTTTATCATGGAACCGTGATATCCAAGCGTAGACCGTTATCGTGGGTTGAACGCAAGCCACATTAATCCATCGGTTAATGTGGCCATCCGATATCAGCCGTGGTTAATGTGGCAAAAAGTGGTTAATGCCAAAACAAAGCTTCAAACCGCGCTGAGGGGCAAAAATTTTACCCATTACCGTTCTTTTCGCCTACGTGGGCAGCTTTGATTCGATCTAAAACCATGCCAATCAGCGTTCCGCCTTTTTATGCTGGGATTGCTGAAGAGAGGAAGAGATTTGAGGCAATGGAGCCGACGGGATATAAAAATGCCAAAAAATGCTTAGTTTTTGGGCTTCAAACGACGTTACCTCTTTTCGTGGTTGATACAGTGTGGCCACATTAACCAGACGCTTTGAGATATACAAAGGCTCCGCTTATCATCTACAAATTCATCTGGATCCCACAATCGCTTCCTCACAGAGAAATAACCTACGCTATACCAATATATTATTATTACATGAGGGATGTGAAGCATGTACGGAGTTTTGTTGGATATCATGCAGTCCCATTAACAAACCGCCGCTTCTCACCCTGCAATGGTTGGAAATTGATTGGGTTGTCGCGACCTTCTATAATATGCCCCTCATGTCACTCATTCCTTCCGATCTCCCATGTTCCACCGCCCTCACGGGATGTTCCTTCTTCCAAGCATCTGTCTGTTCCATCTTGTTCACCCAAATTCCTTGCGGGTGGTTCTTGCGGTGGTTCATGGTTCTAGTCTACAAATCCTGGTTTTTCTCGCTTTAATTTTGTAAAGGTTACTTTATTTTGTAGAGGCTTCATGCCTTATCTATGTACTCTTTAATTTATGATTAATATAACCCTCCCAAAAAAAAAAAAAGGGGAGAGAGGAAATAACTAAAAATGATAAACCACAAAATATATTGGATAATAACTATAAGGCTGTTTTTACTGAGAAGAAGTCAAGCTTGATCTATTTTGAGAATAGAACCATTGTTGAAGTGCAAAGAAGCAACAAAGAGAAAAATGGCTGTAACTAAACACATTTAAACCCAACCTTATATCATTCCCTTTGGGGAACCAATTGGTCATCCTTGTGTTTTCAACCCACCTCTTTTGGATTTGGTCATATGTAAAGTGGAAATAACATTACTGCATGACGTGTAAACCCTAAAGAACCTTTGAACATACACCACAACAAAACCTTCAAACCTCCTTTCCCAAATTTTTTCAGCATCTAGGGTCCATCTGGGAATGGAATTGCTGTAGTCTTCGGTCCTGAATTTGTAATCTCGCTTAACCACATCCTACATCAATAGGTTGGGTTAGATAAGAATCACTATCTAAATTTGATGAATCTTATTCCTTTTGGTCCCGGGATTTCTTTCAATTCTATTGTGAATGATTGAATCTGTCCAATTTGTAAGATGGTCTTGCCTTTATAGATTAATTCATTCTATCTATTTATATGTACCTGTTCTATATACTGCTATAGTGCTAGCAAAAAACATTTGAAACCTGCACCCTGGTCAATTCATAACCACAATGACTTTTCGTGATGGGGAAAAAAGCAGTCTCTAAGGCCTATAATAATGATTAACCCTATTTGACGGAACCACCCATTTCTCAGAATGTTCATTGATTTGAACCAAATGTGGGGATCTGTAAAACTGCTTTCTAAACATGTTACAAGTTATTAAATTAGGATTTCGAGGTTACTAGAAATCATTAATTTTCTAAACATGTTAAGCCATTGAATTAATTTCACCAGGAAAAAGTTACTACCCGATTTGTCACAGCTGAAGCTATGATGTGCAAAAAGCGAAACCTGGACCTCTACTAAATCCTGGAACTGAATTCACTGATTCCCCATGAAGTTTGTCGAAAGCAGTTAAGTCTCTTTTTTGTTTGCTCCCAAAGAGGCAAAACTGTACTATAGGGCCCCCAGACCATTTGAGCTAGTAGAAAACTCCTCAGACAATGCCCCTAAGCCTTCCTTTTATATATATCCTTTAAGATTCAGAGGATCCCCCTGCCAAAGTTAGCAAATATTAGATTTGACATCCCTCCATACTATTGACAAACCACAACAGATCAATCTTAAAAAGTGGGCCAAACCAGGGCCCTTTTAAGTCTCTTCCTTTGAACCCATCCTGCCTTTGTCTCCACCACCTCAAGCTGGAACCCCCACCACGATTGTGCTGCAGCTAGGAATGCTACCTCACAAATTGAACTGATGTGGGCTTTACGCCCACTCATAAATGGCACTGTTATGCCATAGAAGTCAGGAAAGTGCAAGCAAACCCATCTTAGTTGAAACATTCACCTACCAGTAAATCACATACTTTGTAGCTCAAGCGCCATGTATAATGCCCGTGAGAAAGCAATATGCACAACACTTGCATAGCCTCATAAAATAGTATCAGCTTATCCTCCTTTGCTGCTAAGTGGTTCAGAGGTGCATGTATAGGACCTCTTTGTAGTTGTATAAGGATCCCACTCACCTGGAACAACAATGATATTTGCTAAAAGAGTTTTACAAACTTGTTTTTGTAATCATGTGTCAGAGCTGCACATTATGGCAGAATTTATGCTTTTTACAATACAACAGCTTGTTATTGAATGCAATAAATGATGCTAGCATGCCCAAACCTACCTGCATATGTAAATACATTTCAGCCATGCACTGAGTCCATCCCTCCCTACCCCATGTCTTTACAGGAATTGTCCCATTTTCTTAATCACTTTCTTTGTGAAGTTTTTTTTTAACTCTTAGTCCCTTTTTAGATAAAACACGAGGCTTACCCCTGTCATAGTTCTATACAAAACAGAAGGTATTTAGGCTTAAACCAACCATTTGTATAGTTGTTTTCCTAGACCATATTTTTAAACATTTGGTTCCAGTCCCCACATTTCTGATCATAAACTCCAACGCAAAGATCATCAAAAGAAGGATCCATACCATTATGCTCATGTTTGAAGCAACAGATCTTTTTAGTATGGAATGAAATGTTCTCACCAACAAGTTTAATTTCAAAAAACTCACCATCATTCTTGGATATTACGGGCCAGGGTGAAGTAATGGATATTCTCTATCTGTCCCGGGCATGCTTTTGCAGCAAAATGTGCTGCTAACATTTGCAATCGTCTCTATAATATTTGAATTCATCTTGAAAAGTACACCACAACATTGTCAGCTTAACCCTCCAAATTCTTAACCATCAATGTAATTCCTTTCCTTATGTAGAAGCTATTATAGGTTTCAATTATCGCCACACAATGGTGTTTCTTTTGGAAGAGAAACTCTTCCTTGTACATATAACTAATCCCCAAACAGAAGTCTGCAGCACATCTCTTTATCCTTTGGGCTAGCCATTTTCATATCTAATGGAGTTTCTTAAGCATATTGCATTCCTTTGTAACTAATATATAATTTCATAATGTCTACAAGATCTGACACTAAATGCACATCTGATTTGCTTTATCTAACCAGATGTGCTATACAGTTTGGTCCCTTTTCCTGACGTGATACTCCTCCTTTTTAGAAGTTGGAAACCTTTACAATATTTTGACAGGCAGTCTAGGACACCCTGTTGAAAAGCCCAGATGTGCATTCCCTCAATGGAATACAAATAGTCTCTTCACTCACCGGAAAATAAACAAATGGGTTTCAGAAACGGAGACTAGCATTTATCCTAGGTAAGAAGGAAACAAAAGACTGAAACGCACTGACATAAGATCATTTTGCTCAAGAGCAATTATTCTGGTTGATTTATGTAAATGTCTCTAAGTATAATCCCAATTTCTAGGTGTACATGGACATTTTTCATATACTGCTAATTCAATGTTTGAAAGAGTTGTTAGAAAAAGCAAAACTGGTGATGCTTTTTACTAACTTAAACACTTAGGCACAATGCTCCTTACCTGTAAGTTCAGATTAAGCTTTAGAGCTTTCTATCCCAATGGTAGGAGAATCACTCTTATGTTGCATGAGATAAAACGCAGCGTAGACGTTATATGATTTGAATTTCTGAATATATAATCCTGTGGTGTCCCTCTATTTAAAAGAAATATGAATATTAAAACACAGTGTACCATCATTCTAGATTTCACAGTCATCAATGGGTAGACAACGCTATCTGTAATAACCTGGCTTGCGAACCAGCTGCTAATATTCTGGTTTTTTTTCAAACATTTGTTGGAAATTTTCTCTGTCTTTGGTCCATATAGTAATGTAAAGATGTAAATATAGAAACTTCAGCATCTGAGTAAGAAAACCTTGCCATGATTAGCGTATGGAATCACAGGAGTGGTGGCAAGAAAAAGAAATAAACAAATTCAAAAATTTTAGTGCATCGATTTTATCTATCTTGTTAATAAAAGATGATATACCTGTTTTTTTAAACTTTGACTGATTTTCAATCCGCTCACGGACAAAAAACAATGTTGCCACCTTTTAAAATACAAGAAAACAGAATCCGAGGAAATAAGGAAAGAAAAACTGTTTTGAGGCATTTTTTACAGTGGAGAAACTGCATGGTTATAGAATAAAACAATCGTGGTATTTATCAACCATCGTCATGTTTGAACCACCTGAAATAAAAAAACTCCGTGTTTTTTTTCTCTCTAAAGTGGTTTTAACATGACACCCACTAAAAAAATTGTTCCACAAAACTCCTATGTGTTTTTTGGTTCAAACATGACAAAGGTTGATAAATACTAACATTGCCTAAAAGGTGCCCAAATAAGGATATTATCATTATTTTTGTAAATTCTACCAAAATAACCTTAATTATTGACTTCCCCTATCAACAAATAATTTGAAAAATTATTGACTTACACATCACAACAATTTGGAAAATAAATTTTAGACCACCACATTAAAAACAAAGCAATAGAAATATTCAAATAGGATTCTCCAAAGAACCCAGATTCATTATGGCCACCCATTACTACAAACATGCACTTCTACACACACTCAAGCTTCTTATCTCAATCTTCCGTCCTATCTTTTGTTTCCTTTTAGGTGGATGACGGTGGATGACGTAGCATTTCATTATTTTCTAAGAAGAAGTTAATATTTGATGGATAAAAATGTTTCTGTGCATATGAATAATAGCAAAATGAGTTCACCGGCAGTAACCAGAGCTTTCCAAATTGTCGTGGACCTAGAAAAAGATAATCATTCCCTGTAAAGAATGAGTATCCAAATGAAGGTATTTTAAGTGATTTTAAAAGCCATAAAGGGCTATTTGGAGAAAAAATAATTTAAGAATTAAGGGCATTTGGGAATTTCAAAAACTAAGGGCTTTTGGGAATAAGTCAACAATTAAGGTACATATGGTAAATTTCTTTTTACACATCAAATTTTACCTACCCTACAAACCTTTTGTAATTTAGCCTATCCCAAGATATCACTTCCACTCATAATGTGGCATCTGTTAAATCTCTATTTTTTCATCCTAGGGCAATGAAAATTAGAAATTGACCAAAATGTTGGACAGACATGCAAAAGACATCTTCTCGGGTAATTCTCTTCCATTCTTTTGGCTTTATTAGATTGGACCTTGTTTGCCCGCACTCATTCCTCGTGTATTTAGACTAAAGCATACCTTCTCGAAGCTTTAGACTATTCCCCTCTGTATCCGGACTAAAGCATACCTTCGAAGCTTTTAGATCATTCCCCGTAGACATCTAGGACTAAAAACATACCTTCGAAGCTTTAAGCCCTTTTAAATCCGAATTCTGAGCTTTGGAAGAAAAGTAAGTTTTGTAGGCAGCTTTTTTTCCTCGAGGCCGTGCAGTTTATCAATTTTTTCCTTTGAGGCTAGGTGCTTCAATTTTTCTTCAAGCAAATTCCGTCAGATTGTTTGAAGCGCATCAATCATGCATTACACATCATTAGGTCCATTATTTTCTACCACCCATAATCCATATGGAGTTCTATTTGCCATGGCTCTTCATAAGATATAGCTCTGCCTCTTTCGGATGTCACACATGGCCGCCCAATAGCTCATTTTAGATAAGAATCGCCTCCCACCTACTCCAACCAGCCTTCATGCCCCATTGTATCGTGACACTTTATTTCTGCTCTTACTTCTTGCTCTTGAATGGATAATGGACAAACTTTTGCAACCCATTTTAATTGGCGCGCATATCTAGTTTATTTTTTAATCCAAGATAGCAGCATGAACATCTAAGCCTTATAGATCCATCCTGTATTCAGTAGACTACTGTGCCCACTTTGCCTACGGTGTAAAATTTTTCTGCTTGCTTTCTAGAATTGATGATTGATATTGATCCTTACAAAAGATCCCTTTGAAACTGTGGATTGTAACTCATCCCTTCATGCTGGCTCTTGGTCGCTACTATACTAAACTAAGAATCATGGGCTAAATGTAGAATTTACCATTTATAAAACAGATAAAAAGACCTTGGCTTCGAAGTCCCTTTAGATCAAAGATAATCAAAAGTCGGCAAAATGTCGGTTCATCATGATAATCAATTATATCTTCAACCAAGTTCTTAAGAATTGCTTATGACCTAAAAAAAAACCACATGTATAGTTTTCATACCTGGGTTTATTGAGCCTTTTAAAATTGTATATCCACTATTACTTAACTCATTCTCAATGCATTTTGATAAAACATCATTCCATTGCCATTGTAGAGTAAGAGATATAAGTCATACAAAATCCTTTGAGTTAGAGTTTTTAAAATATAATCTGCTTATAAAACCATAAGCCTTAGTTAATAAACTGGGAGGAACTGCAGCGATCAAATGAGAAAAACAATATTCAATTTGAACTGCTAAAGCATCCTAAAAATAGAAGCACAATAGAATATGATCTTCACCTTTATCATAAATGGTAAATTCACCCTAAATAACGTCTTTTAACAATAAAAATAGTGTCAAATGACACAAATCCTTAAAGGAAACCCCATATTAGGAACATCAAATTTGAGGTGGAAAAGGACTTGTTTATACTTATTGCAAACATAGATCAGTGGTAGATAATTTACTTTCCTAGTACATCAGCTGTCACTTTTTTTTATGGCTAGATCTTCAATGCTATTTCTCAAAATTTACTCCACATTTATTTCTATATGCGATTTAGGATACAACCATACAAATGCTGTGCCCTAGGTATATAGTAGTTGTTAAATAGAACTTTCTTACGAAGCCACCGCCAGCCATCCTTGATCTATCATGTGCATTGCTTAATTTCTTCATTAATGTTTCGTGTTCTTTTGTAGGTCGAGCAGAAAAAGTTTCACCCTATTCCACAGCATCACATGCTTTTTTGATTGCGCCATTACGCTTACTTATTTCATATTATGCCAAACTTCTAGAAGAATTACCTTGAGAAGACAAAATGTCATTTTTATCAATGCTCTGGGAGCTTTTTATATTCATGAAAAATACTGTTTGTTCATTCTAAAACCTTTGTAGGAAAGATGTTTTCAATATAATCACCAAAAGCTATGATTTCTTGCTATTACCAATTTTATATTGTCCCAGTTTGATGGAGAAATCTTTTACAAAGTACAACTTTGAGTATAAAGAGCAAACAAGTCAGGCTTAAGGAAATAGCCATGAGGATACGGAGATAAAAGCCTCCAAAATGTACTTCTTGTTCTAAATGGAATGGAATGGGATCCACCTATATTCTTTTTTTTGTTTTAATGTATTGATTTGTGAATAACAATAATAATTCCATCTATCTTGCTAATGGGAAATCTAGAGCAAGATTTCTGTGTCATTATTACTTAAGTGGCTTAAAGTAGCTTTTATGGAGGGAAGTTTGCTAACAACTTTGTTGCAAAAACTTTGTTGACCTCGATGCCTAGGGCAAACTTGGTAGACGCACAGTACCAATTTTAGTTAATGATGTAAATGTTTCTATTTCTCAATGCTAAATTTTGAGATGGAAGAATGTTTCTTCCTTTAATTTTGATTTTAATGGTCAAAATCAAGTTGTGATTGTGATCCGTCATGATTTGTCACCGAGGTTCACACCATCCCGAGATGTCCACCCCCAAAACCGCGGTGGTTGGAAAAAGAACCGTGGTTGTAAAATGCCTTGAGGGCAGGTATGCATTCTTAACTTCATCAAAAAGACACAATATCTATTCAATGGTGGTTAATCTAAGCACCCCGGGTTGTATTTTTCGTTTCAAGCTGCTAATCCCTTACCCTCGAAAGCCATTTTCCTCTATTTTGTAGCAGCTTCATCGTGAGATGACCTTAGAGGCAAATGTTACAGATTTGTAGATCTAATGGAGATGAAAGCCAAATCCACCCTATCATTGTGTTAAAGTAATACTAGATTAACCATTCAATTATGGAGGAACCCCAAAGCTCCATTGCACTAGGGGAGGAGGGAGGAGGGAAGAGGAGAGAGTCCAAAGACATGGCTGATGAGGAGGATACTTAGGCGCCATGAGGAGTGATGGGAGGGAGGAGGAAGCACGTAGTAGGAGGGATGTGTGGAGGAAGCACACAAAGAGGGAAGGGATGGAGAGGAGGAGGAGGGTACTAGAAGGAGAAAAGGAGGAGACTACAGGGATGAAGAGAGGGGAGGTGGACTATGGAGATCTATGTGCAATCTCCTATAGTGGATAGTAAAAGGGAGGGAGGAGCTTAAGGATGCTTTACTTGAGGCAAATGCACTTTTAGGGAGTCCATTTGTCGATGGTGTAGACTTGCCATCACATGATCAATGGTGACTTAGATCCGCACAAGAGTCGCTCACTCGGATTCTTCACCTAACAGGAGCATGGGGGCATGGACTTGTTTTGCCCAAATTCTCATTGCACACCCACTGAGGTTGGGCTTCTCGGTAATCGAGAGAACATATCCATTAGATATACTCAGTGCCGAGAGGAGTTGGTAGTACAAACATATTTCTAGGTGGAGGTACAGCCTTTTGAGGAGCTATCATGAGCCAATCAGACGCCAATTTTAATGACTTGACTCCACTTGACTTCATGAGCGGGATCACACTCCTAGGGATGGAATGGGTCGCTGATCATGACATTTTGTCATATAATTCATTTATCCCTCTATCTTTATTTCTTTAACTTGTATCCCGGTCCAAATTCTCGCATCTTATGACAATAATAACTAGGTCCAAGTGTTGATCGAGAATCTTATTTCTAAACCGCAACCGTTGGGGAACTAAGTGCCGATGGGGGTTGAGGTTATGATGCGAGTAGAACTTAAGGATCGAGGATCGTGTCCCTCGTGGGTTTGTTTAAATTTTGTGCGCTTGAAGTTGTTCTTATTCAATTTAATAATCGGGAATTTAATTCTAAACCCTTGGAATCGTTAATATGATTCTACAAATAACACTCAAACCTTAACACTCATTGGAATAAAATGAAAAAAATGACAAACCAAGGAAATGCCCTCATGAGACTTAGAAGCTTTATATGGATAAAAAGTTGAGAGCTGATGGTCTGTGACTGCAATGCCCCCAAAAGTAAAGCATAGGTTGGGCTTTAAATATCTCCTCTAAAATGTCAAGGAACGAACAATTTATGCATCATAATGTACTAGCTCAAAGGGGTATCGGGACTTTCCAATAGATTTGGTGGGATTTTAGACACGCCTAATACCTTAGTATACTAGGAAGAAAAAAGGGGGTCTTCGGACTTGTGGGATAGCCAAGGTGGTCAACTTCTATAATACACAAAAGAGGATAAGTCTAACACCTCCTGGGTATTCGGAATTTGTGGAATGGAATGCAAAGGTGGAGTTTAGACTTCCAGTCTAATAACCTCATTTTTGAGGAGTTTTGCATAGGGAACGTCACTTTTGTTGACATTCCTACATGGAAACATTTCCGTCACGCTGTTAGCATGGAGGCAATGGTGACACGCGACGCCGCGGCAATGTTGTCACACAAATCGCATTATGTGATATCACGCTGGCCTAATACGCCCTCGCCATGGGCATTTGATTCTAACCTGAACGAAAAACCAAAATTTCTTTGGCTGCTCGCTTCTGTATTTCTTCGCAAAATTCTCCCAAGAATGGTCTTGGGGACTCATCTTATGCTCAAAATGGAATAACCCCGCTTATTCCCGTGATTCTACAACATTTTATTGTGAAAGCAGCGGAGCGTGTAGATCACGAAGAACTTTTTTTGCCACATAATGTCACATAAACCTATTTCTACGCATAAAAATGTATGTTTATTTCAGATACTCAAGGCAAGAACGCTGACGTTGGCAGTGGGCACTTCCCATGAACGCCAAGATCGGCATTGTTTCCACCCCAAAATGTCCTGTAAACATACATTCTTGTATACGAAATGTTAACAAAGTGACATTACCCTAAATACAAAGTTACACCTAGGTTTCATTCCTTCACGGGCCATTTTTTTTGCTTTGTTCTTGCCGCATTCATAGCCAATCTCGTTTCAGCCTCATTTCATCACGCTTGTTTCCCAAAGCCTAATTGTTAGGATTTTAGTTTGAGAAAAGTTTGAGAACATTGATGCTAACTATTTTTATGGTGCTTTTGCCTGGCAACATAGCCGATTTCCCCCTGCTTTCGATGGCGCTACGGTTGTTTGACGCGGTTCGAAGAGTTTGACGGAGTTCGGAAAGATTAAGGAAATCTTTTTCTTGCATATGTTGGTTTCTTTGAGATAATCCCTGCTAGGGTTTCTCAGGCTAGAGAACGTTTCCCATGGAATCGACCGGACTCTATTTTTTTGTCAAGTCGGTCAAGTCGAAATTCTTAAGTGCCAGAGGTGTTGCTTTAAGGAAAACTCAGATTTTTCCGTAAATGAAGAACCATTTTGAAAGTTAAGCCGCCTTTGTTTTGAGGCTTTAACCGATCAACAGGTGATGAAAGATAAGCAACCCATGAAGCACCGGTGAAGATCGAAGCCGTGAAGATCTAGCCTTCTGAGGTGAGGTCGCGATGGGGAATAGTCTTCTTTTGCACTTCGACGAATTCCTCCCTCTCCCCGCAATGTTAGGCTCATGGGAACGTGAGCCTTAGATCATTTCGCTGACTCTTTGTTTTTCACTTCCGGGTTCTTTGTTTCCAAGATTTGGAGCTAAGGGTTCTCTATTTTTGATTTGCACAAAGCTTCTATTTTGGAATTGGTAGCCTCATTGTTCATTTCTATGGCCTTGGTAAAGAATGTGGTGCTGTATTTGCCTACCAAGTTCATTTACTTCGCTTATTGTTTCTGCTTTTTGATTAATGATCTCACGACTGGTCCGCCAGAATAAAGCAGAGGATTTCAAGAAGCATAACTATAGAAATTCGTTTGTTTTGATTGATGATCTCTACTCTGCTCGGTCCGCCGAAACAAAGCAAGTAGGATTTCAAGAAGCATAACCATAAATTGTTAACTCAATGCAAGTGCAAAACTAGAATTGCAAGTGAAAATTCTAGAAAATGGGAAAAACTACCAAAATGCCTGCCGAGTTTAAGCGAATACCAAAACGCCTCATGGAGTTCTTAAAATTACCAAAATGCCCCCTCGCCTGCCAAATAAATACACGATAAAATAAATATACAATCAAATTCACTAATTTGCCCCTACACATCAAACTTAATCACCAAAATGCCCCTATACACCAAAACTTAATTACCAAAATGCCCTCTTACATACCAATTTTGATCAATTTACATCAAACTTTAATTACCAAAATGCCCTACCACACCAAACTTAATTATCTACATACCCCTACACACCAAACCAATTACCAAATGCCCTTACACAATGCTAATCAGACTCTACCTCAAGAATAGAAGTTTGAATACAACAAAGAGATTACATAAGCCGTTTATCATTGAATAGGAGTTTACAACTACGAAGCATTGTGTCCCTTCCTGCTACACCTTCCAATGTTGTTCCTTCTTCTCTACACCTTCTGTCTTATTCTCCGCTTCTACAATAATAAGACATGTGCTGCTGGTAGAACTGGTGGACTTAATTCTTTTAAAGGACTTCTTTAAAATTCATGTCTAATTTTTCAAGCTCAATTGTTTCAGATTCCATGGATCTTAATGTATATTAAATGAGTTCCTTTGGATGAAGGCTTTAGCTCCTTCTTCCTGCATTTACCTCGGTCAAGAACAAGCCGCGAATGTTTTATCTTCTCATGAAGCTCAAGTTGAAGTTAATACATAAAAAATGATCCACCATAAAGGATCTTTTACCATGAATAGCCTATTGATAGACAACTAGAAAAGCCGAAGGTAATTCATGGAGTTTCTAGCGCCTCATTGGTCCGAATGCAATTACCGAATCGTAAATATGGAAATAAAAGTGTATCGTGAATCACAACTGGTTGCTTCAACGTATTTTTCAGCCAACCTATGTTCTGCTTTATATTTCTTTGCAGCAAAGTATCGAAACCAAGAAAGATTCTAGAAACAAAGAAAGAACAATTAATTTCTAAGACTTTACCGCGATTTCAATCCCCGGCCGTGATGTTCCAACAAATTTCACCTAAACCGTGTGCATCTGCTTGTGGTAGAAATTCATAACCCGGAAGCCGCTCAGAACATCAAATGTCGTGATGTTTTCCTCCGCCGCATCCTTTCCTCCTTTTTTATTTTTACATTGCCGTTGCTGAGGATGCATGCTTTGTATTTGGTATAGTCCGAAGGGCATTTTGGTAATTTAACCATATGTATATATATTGTATAAATTATAAACAAAAGTATTTTGGTAATTTTGAAATCCTATATAGGTTTAGTAATTACCAAACTCAGAGGGGCATTTTTGGTAGTTTTCCCAAAATTCTAAAACTAGAATGCAAGTTAAAAAAATCGACATTTCTCAAAAAGAACATAGCAAAATGAGGGATAAAAGTAAAGCATCAACCCCAGGTTAACTTACCTATTCTTGAAGTAATTCAACTTACCTAATATCAACTTGAAATTGTCTAAATATGTGCATTCAACTTTGTGGAGTAAACCTAGAAAGCAAAGCATGAGTCTAATACCCGTGATTCCACTAGTCTAATACCCCTTCGAATCCAAGCCCAAATCAAGAGATTAATTAAATGCACCGGATATCCAAGAGTGGACGACACAATTGTACATCTTTTATTAGGAGATAATTTATTGTTACATAGCTGCAGAGCTTGACATATCACTTTTCACCCATATATATTAAAGAGCATGTTACCCATCTATTGCAGGCAGTGCAAATTGCACATGCTTTTATTGGGAGACTTTTGTTATTGTTACATAGCCAGAGCTTTAACAAGATACCTCTTCTTTTCCTATCCAAATTCATTATAGTTCAGTCCTAGTGAGGTTGGCTCCCACAATAAACCAATACCTTGAAAGAATGTAAATGTACAAGATATGAACATTCTAGAAGAAAACTGTTCCACCCCAGGCTGGATTTCTAGAAGACTTAATTCTTGCACCACTGGAACGAAACTCTAGAATTCCATCTCGTCAAGAAGTTATTTATATGTTTCAGCACCTGCATTGTCATGGTCAATGGTATGCTAAATGTGCAGATTATTACAACGGAAGATAACTACAGGTACCAGTTGCATGCTTTGAGCTTCATCCTGAGATATTGATGAAGCTCAATCCAAATTTGCAATCCGCTCATACCGCCCATTGTTATCCATGTCCATCAGCTGTTCGAGATGAGCTTTTTTTCTACCAGCAGGTGTCTTTGATAGATTCGAACCAATATAGTGAGTCAAACTTTGTCCTGGCCAAGAACCTGCCAAAAGAAATGGGCAAATGCAGGATATGTTCATAGTTATTGCAAAGAAAGTTGTGGCAGACTTGTACCTTCAGAATGTAAACTACTTCAGAACAAACCCATCGTCCGGTAGTAAAGATAGCATTGGTCGTGATCACGCCCCTTTATGTAGACTTTCTTTGCTTCTTGAAGCATCACTTCTGGCACATTTATAGTTAAGGCTGGAACAATGAGAAAAATTCCTGTAGATGTAGGTTGTCACTGCCCTGTAATTCCTGAAATCAGCCAGCCATGACATTAACTCATTCATTTGCCTGCTAGAGTGCACGGTTCACTGAGACAATTAATTGCTTTTTGTAGCTTCCCTCATTTCCCCCAAAACCCAAGTAAATATCAACGTTATTAGCAAAATCTAGAGGCAAATCCAGAACTTACCTTCAGAATACACTGGGCAAAATTCAGGAAGTAACGTCTCCTCAATTGACAGGCTCTGGCTTTTCAAAGCCCCATCAAGTATCCTACCTGCCATAATAGCTGTTTCACCTACATTTAATTGTCTTGCAGCTTCCCATAAGTAACTTTCTTGTTAATGGCTTGCACAAACCTAAGCAAATGGCCAAGATAAATTAGAGCATGATCATTTAAGGAACAATGCTGCTTTAACAATTTTGAGACGCTTAAATGATTTGTATACCGTGAAGAAGAACTACAATAATGGAGTCCACCAAGCCGCATTAACCAACAAATCCAAGAGCATTGCCCATCTCAACAATCGATGTTTAAAATTGGTCAAGGAAGCTTGACCCACCTCCTCTGTGATTCCTAGTTTTTGTATATCCTTGATTAATTTTTGGCCCTTGAAACACAGGATAGCCATTTCACGGTTTGGCTTTGTTTTCCTGCACAATAGAATTGGTCAGCAAATCAAGACAGCTAACTGCATGAATTAACCAACATAAAAGAGCACTTATACCTTATAAAAACGGAGCTCTTTTTATCAAACGAGACTTGATATGATCATCAAACAGGAATTGTGATAACATAACAAACTTTTGAGCAAGATACTGATATACAAAGTTCACAGTGGTGTTTATTATTCTGCATTCATGCGAGACGAGATAGAATTTGCAACATGCTTAACGCTCACAGTATTTAGATGCTTTCGATTTAGTGCACTAGACGGCTTTTTCAATAAACATCTGAATAGAGCAGCAACAATAAGGCTGAGAATGAGGTTGATATACATCCAAATTTGGTAGCAAAATGATATTTCTTATACCTGGGTGTTAAGATTATATGCATAAGATGAAACGAATATATGAATCCCTCCGCGCATTTTCAAGAACATCAACTTTGTTCTAAAGTTTGTCCAGGAAGGTGAATATCATCAAGCTCCAGTCCATATTTCTGCTCAGCAAGGTTCCAAGATCTCATTGTATGTCTGCATGTCAACATATTTAATAAGCCACATCTATCAGGAACCAGTTCTACAACAAGCAACAAATAAATAGGACATAAAAGCAATTACACATAAAATGTGTTCATCCATGCCACATCAGAATCCTTTGAACAAACAAGCAATGCCATATCAAAACCAGCTCCATAACAACTGATACCGTACATCCAAATAGGAAAATGAAAACAGGCATTGTCTTATTCAACAACAGGGACCTCTTTGGCAACAAAACCAAGCACAGGACATCATGCCATCATTCACCCAATTTGGCATCTTCTTTATACGCATTCCATGTTTCAATATGCCTCTATTTCTACCCTGAACATTGTCACAAACCGCTATAATCTCATTATCGGCTAGATGAAAGATTTCTGTAATAGTCCATTGTATGCTATTAGCAACCAATTTCCTCTTTTGTAAAAAGACCCATATAAAAAATCCTCATAATGCCTCCATATCTAAAGCAAGAAGATAATGTTAATGCTGCAGAATCCTAGTGACATGTCCCCAGAAGATGGAAAAAAAGCTAAGCAGCATGTATCAAGCAGGATTGAATGAAGCTAAATGCCTATCGAGTAAAATTATACAAAAGAGGATCAACCATTGTAGCAATGGAAAGAAAATGGTACCAGCTAACGATCATGCAAGCATATTTGACACACTCATAAGTCCAAAACCAACTAGGAGCAAGAATAGCAGTTTTGTGAGCCCCAGACCTTCCAATTATGGAGTGCCACAGCAGCATGATCATAAATGCTCCATTCAAATAAGTCTCCACCCGTGTTTTGATATGAACCCACTTTGAAGTCAACCTTAAGGGATTTTAGGATTAAAATGAAGATAAATCCCTGGCATAATCTCGCCTGCATTATACATTAAGTAGCGGTCAAATCTTCCCAAGAGGAATGGCACAAAACTAACTATATCAACTACCTTCGTTGATTTACATGGACAGTACCCTTAAGATGGGCTGAATGAATGTGCAAACGAAGATCTAGCGTCCAATGTCTCTACATAGTGGGGCTCACTTAACTCCTACAAGAAGAAACACTATATTATTCTGGTTACTAATGCTAATATGCACTCCATAAACATCCCTAAGATTGGAAGGGAAAGACTTACATTGACCAAACATGACTCACCCTGTTTTCATATGACTGCATCTGTTCGCCTCTCTGCATTTCCAGTGTTGAGAAGTGCTATCCCATCCTTTGAAGGCATCTATCAGGTATCTGAATGCAGAATCAGAAAAAGTATTTTTATAGTAAATAGCCACAAACAGTACTGATATTAAATACAATAGAGATGGCTGCTCTTTTGTATCTTACTGCAAATTGCTGGCTTCATGGCCTGTGCATACACCATAGAGAAACATGTCCCCATAACCTCCCCGGCCCAATACAAAACTACAATCTGTAATGATATCAATGAACAGATGAATATCTGTCACTATATCCATGAGCATACGGAGCCTCTGATTTCCCCCAAAGTTTGTTCTGGTAGCTTTATTTTGCTGCCAACAAAGCAACAAAACAGATTAGACGATTTATGGTATAAATGAATGTAACTGACTGACAGTGGAAGTTTTACTGTTCAAATCTACTCAGTATCATTAGAGTTATAAAAAAAAAGACAAAATTGTTCAGAAAAAAAACTAAGAAAGAACCAGACAGCTCCATAAGATCTTTCCAAAAGAATAATAAGATTTTAGGAGTAAACAGGACCTACAATGGGATACATAAGATCAATTAGGATGCAGATTCTAAAATTAATTACCATATTTTGTTATTTAATTGCCAGCAGCACTTCCACACTAGGAGGCTGCTCCTAGATTTGGCCTCATAGGGACTAAGTTCTGTAGTAACTGTTAACTCTCTCTGTTTCATCCTTTTATACTCTGGATGAAAGAAAGTTGGTATTTTTAATATTCCTTTTGTTATTTATGTTGGTTCAAAATTAGCTTTAGGCGCATTGTAAAGGTTCCTTCTCATTATCTAGCGTTTTCCAAATTCGTCATCAACAAGACTGCAGTGGCTCTATCAAAAAGGAAAAAAGAGCCAAATATTCAATGTTTTCCATGTAGTCTTTAATTTGATAATATACTTGTCTCCAAAAACATTTAATACATTTACTGAAGTTTGCTTATCCTTTCTTCCTCTCTTCTGCCTATATTGAAAGAGGTAATTATCTGGTAATAGCTATTGACCAATATTGTGGATGCTCTATTGACAAGTTTGAACAATGTGATATGTACCATCCCTTTGTTACAAATTTACAAAGCTATTATGTGGACATAACTTTTGACCTTAACTGATTGAACCAGATTGGGGAAGCATTGAGAAACTTTAGGAATGCTCTGAACTGCCAAAAACATAGGTCAAAAATATTGCCTCATAGAAATTATTCACAGATTGGGAAGCATCAGAGAATCTTTGAGAATGCTCTGAACTACCTAGAACATAGGTCAAAAATACTGCCTCAGAAATTATTCACACGCTCTGCCCAGCTTTACAGGTCTACACATAGAATCTACCATAAACAATACCTACCATGCCAGAGCTACATAAAAATATTTTATTTCATCTGTTCATTCATGAAGAAGCTAAGATGACATTATGAGGCCTGCAAAAATCTGGAAGTTGTATGAAGACTGTCTTCCAGCAATACTAGATCGAATTCGTCCTTGGGACTCTTTTATTAATTTGGTTATTGATACTTTGAGAAAACTTACAATGGCAAATATGACATCGAGAGCAAGGTCAAGCGAATCCGGGCGGACTAGGACATCCTTGAAGCATTCTCAAAGCCAGATTCACCTGAAAGAAAAACAGCATAATCCATATTCAACAAACAGGCTATTGAATAACTGCAGAATGTTATGTACACATTATGAGGTTTTGAAAATGTAGATGATAACCATTAATTCCAGTTTTCTTAGTTTGTAATTCACCTTCATGCACACCTCCAAACATGTGGCCTTGCAAGGTTTGAGCCACCGCTTGGAGGGGGTGTAACATGGAGTGTATAACAAAGGCACCTTTTATGGTTTGGCACTGACAAATGCTTTTTTCTTTTGGGGGTTTCCGCCAATTAATCTACCACAATACAAGTATGACCTAAAGAAAACAAGGAACTTAATTTTCTGCACTTTGCATCTAACATGCTGTAGCGGGTCAGCCTCTGACTACCAAATGTTCTATCTGGCTTAAAAGAGATAGCCTGTGGAGAGACTATACAACTTTTCCCTGCTGTAATGAAGTAGACCCTTTATTCATATCAATATTATCATCATATTTGATCCTCCCTGAAACAACAACTTGGCAAGTTTGGAATAATTTCCTGATCAAATCATGTTGCCACCTGCAGTAACCTCCATTACTTCATTTCACATTGGAAGTCAGTCATAAAGTTATTAAGACTTGTTAAATGGAAGCTGACCAAATTTCCTCCTTTTACCGTCATTTGAGCATCATTGCCCTTGGTAGACAGAAATTGAATCTTGAAACTCTTCAAATTTAATAATGTCTGGCCATTTTGACCAAAGCGTTGATTTAGCAGGTTTTTATCCTTAATGAATGCTTTCCATAGAATACCCCCACTTATTATAAATTAAAGGGAAAATTTTAAAAATGCCCTTGTATTTTTGCATATTTATCAAAATGCCCCGATATTTTTGTTATTTGTCAAAATGCCCTTAATTTAAGACAACGGAAATTTTCTGTAATACAATGAAATGGAAGCTTCTTCAAGAACTCTTTGATTGAAGCAGAAATTAAGAGCCGAGGGCATCAAATCCCTCCTCCATGTCAAATAACCCTATTCTCGTTTCAAATCCCCTGTTTTCGATAGATCAATTTTTCATCCACAAAAGAAAGCAAAATAAAGCTTCGATTCCTTTGAAAGCAAGAATTGGTGGAAAAAACCTAGACATCAAGAATCGCTGGAAATAAACCTGGGCATCAAATCACATGCTCTGCATTTGAGTCAAACAACGGCCATTTTGGCGACAGTAAAGGGATGGCGAATTTGTTTGTGATGTTGCAGATGTCTGAACATGAGAGTTGAAAATGTAATATCTTTCTAAGGATGTATTTTGATTGAGCTCTGAAGATTTTTGAAGGACGTAAGCAGATTGGGCACAAACTTGAGCGACTGAGAAAAAAAGATTTTCTGGTTTCTAAGTTTCCAATTGTTCGCCGTGAAACAGCTGGAAACACCGATTTATGAGGTCAAGCAAATAATTGGAACCAGGTGTATTTCCATCTGCAATTGAAACAAGATTTGGAGATAGCTGAAGCGAATTTGGAGTTGCAGCAGCAGGAGCAAACTTGAGAAAGGAGAGGATCGGTTTCATCCATCAGGGATAGAATCTTAGGCTCTGTTTTTATCATGTCAAGAATTGGAAAACAAATAAGAACAGATTTATACAAAGAAGATCAAGTGTAGAGACTGCCAAGGACCGAGGAACAGAGAGATCGGTGCAGCTACGGAAGGGCATAAAAATAAAGGCAATTTGATAAATACACAAAATACAAGGGCATTTTAACAAATATGGGAAAATATAGGGGCATTTTTAAAAATTTCCCTAAATTAAATCAGGTAGTTTTGAATAAAAAACGTTCCCATGGTTTTACCCTAATTTATAATCATCTTTTAAGTCCAACTGACAGTCTTGACAATTCAGATATTTCTAACCCAAAATTCTTGAAGAAAATTACCAGAAGTGCTTTCTACCTTTCATTAATAGACAAGCCAACAAATTAAGCCCCCCAAGACATTTTCTGGGGGATTCCACAAACCTCTCAAGCAACATGATCAGCATATCAACTTGACCTTGCACAACCAGTCGGCAAACTAATTTGATGGTTCAAGCTTTGAATGCACCAATTTTGGCAGACAAATCTGGATGCAAACATCTGAGACTCGATTTTTCAATTTTGCAATTACCATTGAATTTTGGCAAAAGATTGAGGCTGTTTTGACAACTAATAGCAGTCTCAGTTTTGACCAATTTTAAGCAGCAGCACGGAAAAACCCTCACTTGTACAATTCCTGAACAACTTCCTTTTGCATTATTCTGGGACACCCAATCAAGTTTTGCAACTTCAGACGAATACTGAAAACTTTCGCCTTTAAGCAATTCCGCAGATATTTTCCTGTCGTGGAATTCTAGAATTATTTTGGTAGCCTCCCAGCAATGCATCTTCGGTGACAACCAATTCAATTTCTGTCCTCCTAAATAATCTTGGCATGACCCATGCAAATTTTGCAATTTCAAGGTTCACTCCTTTTTGAATGTCAATGTCATCTCTTTCTCCAACTTAATTTCAAACTGACTCGGCTCTGACACTAAATTAAAAATTGACTCAACTAAAACATGAAATTGGCATAAAGAAAGCTGCCTTTTTACCATATAGAATCAAGAGAGGAACAAAACTAGATCTGTGTTTTGTACAACACATCCAGGTTCGCTTATATTTTATTGCCACCATACACACAAGCACACTGATGTCACTATTATTAACCGATATATTCCATGTTAACTACGAAATATAGTAGGATTTACAGCTGAAGAAGTCTGGAGATACTCATAAATCGGAGATACGGATCAAAGTTTAATCAGCATCTTCATGTTCATTCCAACTCAGTCATCTGGAGGTAGTTCTAATTCTCCTTTTGACAATGCAATAATCCAAACCATCTTGAGGAACTGAGCTTGTTGCTTTTCCTGTTATAAATTATATCAAACACTCCTCAATGCAAGCTAACCTGGTTTGAAATTTTTATTATCCATTGGAAACAGCACTCGCACCAATTCAATTTTGGACCTGTCATATCTAGAAGCTGGTAAAAAAAGCTTTACCTGCCAAATAGTGGCAGCATTCTTGCCTTGCTTGTCCATGTCATATCCATTGGAATGTTACATGAGATTGGCATCCCTTCCATTGTCTTGTCCAATCCGCTTGAGACTGACATGGTGTGACCTGTATTGTTCATAAAGAAACTCCATTCAGCAGCATACTACAAAACTCTTGGACATTTTCCTCATCAACCTTATAACAATTTGCAATTTGGCTCGTGGTCCCTCCTCCCATGGTGAAAGGCTTTATTGCATGGCTCATCAACCTCCAAAAGGTGCAACACTTTGGACTTAGTCAAAGTGAGGAAAAATATATCATTCTCACCAGCATCCACCTTTACTAATGATGGTCTGTTGCAAGTATGCAGCACCAAAACACTGCTCAAACCATCTCCTTTAATAACAAGTCTTCACTGATCCCCAAACTCATCTGATAAAAGTAATCACACCCTTTGCTTGCTGCACTGCTTCCTTCACAATGTCATCTCATGCCAAGCAATATGCAGCGTCTAGCACATGCTTGAATTATAATATCTTTTGCACTTGTAATTAGCATCATTATCAATAACTACTTGGACAATAGTTTTAAATCCAATATTCTCCTCCCACAATCCGCAACAAGCTTCACTTCCACATTATTCAAAAAAAGTAGTCCTTAAAGGTACAAAGTTGGCTGCTCTGTAACTGGTTCCATAATTTGCACTTGCTAAAACTCAGTCTGCAAAAAAAAGATAACACAGAATTCCATTGCCATAGAAAAGTTTGGTTGGTAGGATTCCTTAACCACATGGACCTAATATATTTGGCTGAAAAGTCACAACTGGTTACAGCTTGGGTCTCCACGTTTTCAAATTTTCTTCTAAAACCCCTTACAGCCAGCACAATTTACTTCTGAATTTCCAGCAAGATGACCCTCAAGCAATTGAGTAATCTTTGAATTCTTAAGACCATTCCTTGAACCCTTGGCTTTCTCTTCAATCACTTCAAGGTTCTTTCATTCAATGCCATGGCTGAGAACCATGGTGGATGGGAGGAGATAGCAAATGCAACAATACAGAAAAGAAAGAGTTCACTTTCAATCATTCTATAGAGTGACTCAAGTTATAGTGAAGCCTATTTTGTCCCTCTTTTGTTCTCTTTCACATTGTGCTGTTTTTTTCTCGTGCTATGCATTATGTGTCTCCAGCAGAGCCAAAGTTGGCTGGTTCAAGGCCACGTAGACAGGTGGGGGACGGAAAGGAGTATAAGAGCTTTGAAAATATATATATAATGGGGGCTAGAGGAAGACTTTCTTAACCATTCTATGATGTCCCAGCATGCTGTCTATGTATAATGTAAAAGAGTTATCACCTGGAATGTTGTATCTAATTGCAAAGGCAATGCAAAAATTCGGCTAGAATGAATGGATGGGGGTAATGTTTGCTTATAATCATCTTTGCCAAAAATGTATTTGAAGTCTCTCTGTTTGTGTTCCTTCCGTGAGTCGAAGGTCCATTCCCCCAGCATCCTGGAAGTTGGCTAGAAAGTATTTTCCTTCTATCATTAGTGAAGCATCGCCTTCAGTAGTGCTTTCACATGAGGAGCAATTTTTATGCTCAAAAATGGTCCTCCCAAATATCTCTTCCATATAACATCTCTTCTGCCCAGAATTTCCTTATTACTTTAGAGGACAAGTACATTACTTGCTTTGCATGTAGCAATGTGACTTTAACAAATCATTGAAATGCTCCCAAAACAATCCAGAGGAAAAGTGACTTTCAAAGGTTGCAAGTAGCAATTTTAAAAGCAAGGGTCTGGAGTGCCTACTGCTGTTAATGTATCCATAAGTTTCATTTCCATGTGCCTCCCCTCCTGAAACAGACAGCATGTTATACAAATTGATGAGTACAAAAGCCCTAAACCATATCTTCAAAGGTTTCATACTACGTGTCAAAAGTTAGGCTAAAGAGACTCATGCTGCTGCTTTTTGTTTGTGCGCAAGATCAGCATGCAACTGAGCCTACAAATACCCATACTCTTAGGAAGCAATAAAGTTATCAAAATCAAAAATATATCAAGAGATAGACTCACCGCCAAAGATGACAAATGTTGTTGAATTTGAGCTTCATGTATTGTATTATATGGCTTCACGCTTTTGAACAGTCTCAGAGCTTTTCTTGCAATAAATCCGTTTAACAGCCTAGCATGTGAGACACCAAACATTCTCACTAAAGATGAACTACAATATGTCTTCTCATCTATTGCTAACCCATATTGACAATAATCGAACATTACTGTAAAAATCATGCCACCTTTAAGAGTTCAGCAGCATGCCTTAAAGTGATTTATCTGGTCCTTTCGAATTGGTACCTGTACAAATGACCCATTCAGTTGTTCTTTAGTTTCCACATATGTTGGTCTTCTGGCGACTGCTGCAAATGCAGAGAATACTCAACGCAATGCTTGTATGCATGAACACAATAATATACCTCATCCTTACTTAAATTCAGATGCCCCAGCCCCATTGCAACATCCCCACCTAGCATTTTTTGTTTGGCAATGCTTGTCTTAGTCTCTCTCAATAGTGAACAGGCATGACTAGATACCATCTTTATAATTAAAATAACTACGCTTTAGTCTAAAGTAAAATCATGCACAGGAAATAAAGTTCCAGTTTAGGCCATGCTTGAATTCAACAAGATCAGACATCTGAACCAACAAAGCTAACCTCAAGAAGCATGTGGAGATCCAACGTAGCATTGAGAATATGATGAAGCCTGTGCGCTAGGTAAATTCCCTACAAGAAACCATAATTATGAATTTATGCTCGTTATTATACAAATTCTTATTGCCTAATATAATATAACTAGCCTCCCAAACATCTAAAAAGGAACAGTTAGCAATATTAACTCCCAAAAGCATTGTAAAATTAAAAAAAGAAAATCTGCAAGTTGTGTTACATCTATATTGAACTGTCTTTATGTTGTCTTGTGTTGATCAAATTGGCTGCTGCCGAAAATTACTATGAATCTTTTAATCTGAAAGTTGTGTTACATCTATATTGAACTGTCTTTTATGTTGTCTTGTGTTGATCAAATTGGCTGCTGCCAAAAATTACTATGAATCTATATATGAATATAACCAGGATCAAAGAAATAAAATAATGCGGAAAAGAGATTAATTCAACAGGATAAAAAATGATTAGTAATCCTTTATTTTTTATCTTTGACAACCTCTACAGTAAAATTCGTCTCAAATAGTTGGACAAAAAAAAAACCAATTTACTATATTATTTCTGGCTATAGCTACAATATGCGTATGCAGCATGCAATCACACACAAAACATGAACACCCGCCAGCAAATGTAACAGAGTCACGGGTTAAGTCTTTGGGGTCTTGAAATGTTGTTTCAAGTAAACTTTTACTGATATATGCTACTTAATAGGGATCAAAGAAGGTTTATGGTAGCATGCTCTTATACTAGATCAAAGAAGGTTTATGGTAGTATGCTCTTATACACATAAGGAAATGCTTTTTCTTGAATCTCGTGACTTAACTTACATAGAATCTATATACTAGCAGAGATTAATTGTAAAGTGCAAAGAAAGTTACTTTTGTAAGCCTTTTCAGCTGCATGTCCAATATATGTTCAACTGGCATATCCTGAACCTACATATTTCAAGCTTTATTATTGAGAAAGCCCTTATCTATGGAACAACATGTTGTCATAAGATCTTACAGAGGGAGATCATGCGGCACGCAAAAGACACAAACCAATTAGATAATGTGCACTGCAAAATTGGGACATCTCTGCATGCAAAAAATGGAAGAACATTCTTAGAGATTATAACCATCCAAAGGCTTATGTGTCAACACAAACAACTAAAGAAAACGTGTCAACACAAATAACTAAAGAAACCTGGCCAAAAAACCGCCAAGGTTCTCCAAGTAGGCGTGGTTAATTGCATTGAATTCCTTTCGGCTTCCTTGTAAATGGGTAATGATGAAACCCATGGTGGTAAATGAGCCAATAAGAAATTGAAGGAAACCAATCAACATTTGCAAACAAGTGTAGCACAGGGCTCCATAGCGATTTTCAAGCTAACCTTGCATATCCTCTTTTCTGAGCCTCCGCAATGGTATCATGCAATGGTGTACTCTAAGTTATGATTCTGATTCACAGAAGAAAGAGGTGACCTCCCAAATCAGGAAAGTCAATAAAACATTGAACTTCAAGAAAAACATTGCATGCTATTCAAAGCAGTTCATCTGTACAGAAAGGGGAGCTTTTTCTAAGGCCTCCACATTAGTGTCGTGTTTCACACCCACATCTAGAGAATGTCAATTTTATGAACTCAATTCCATTCTAAATACCTGTTCTGAACAACCTTAGGTACAAATATACTATATCTAAGGATGCATACAATGATTCCTAAGGCCCCCCTACATTAATCTCGTGTTTCATCTGCATGTAGAGAATGCCAGATTTATGTACTCAAATTCCATTCTAACTACGTGTTTTGACCAATCTAAGAGCTAAAAAGATACCATAAACACATACCTGATCCAAGAGCAGAACACATATAGACCAAGAAGTCCAGCAAGGGTTTCCCTGTCATTGGGATGTTCTTTAACTGAATCTGGGCCTTGAAGACAAATATGTTAACCTTTGTCTGTGAGGCATAAAGAATCAGTTGAGATGTATTAGTAAGGAAATACACTCACCTAAAGAAGGAAGTATATTCATTACCATGTTGGTTAAGCATGATAAGCATCCATCCATAAACTTTTAGGTTTGTCTTAATGCATCCCATGTCTGGATGGGCACAAAAGTCCTCCTGCAAGCATCGCTGCTAATGGGAACAATTGATAAGCTTCCCATCCTTTCAAGTGTTTCATAATACAAATAACATTAACTTGATACTTTTATGATTTCAAGCTTCCAACAAGCAAATTAACTCATTGTACTGTCAAAATCTAACAAGTCAGAACACGTATGCGTTGATCTTTTAATTGCCTAAAGCATTACATCTTTACAGATAAATACAGAAACTTGGTTTGATCAGTCAAGACGGACCTGGAACATTCCCTCTATCAATAATTGTCAACCCTTGTGACAGCTTCATCAAGTGAATCTAATCTACACATGGTCTCCATACCAAACTTTGATGGCTCATTTCTTACAGACTGCAACATCCTGAGGGACCAAACATTATCACATAACTTCTGTTCAGTTGAGCAATTTTAGAGGTACGTAGAAAGGAAACTAGCCTGGAGTGACCACAATGCAAATGGGGTAGTCATAAAGTTGAATATTCTTTAAATAGATTTTCACTTGCAATTACATTAAATGACTAGGAGGCAAATGTCCTTGAAGGTTCAAAATGCCATATTTCTGGCCTCATAGACCCCACAGGTCTTTAGCAGATGTTAGTAGCCTTTTCCTTTCCTCTTTGTCTATAGAATGATATCTTAGTAGCTTTTTTATAAAATTGATGACCACTGTTCCTTTTTCATCTTAATGGTAACCACATGCAGATTATTCCAGTGGTATAGTCACATTTTTAACCATGAAGACGTGTTTATGAAACAAAAACACAAAAACAAGAAGAATCAACCCAATAATGTACCTGATAAATAAGGATAAAGAATGTCCAATGGCCACATTTTGAGCCACAATTTCATCAATTATGATCAGAATAGAGAACCCCTGAGCTAAAGCACGGATGGCTGTATTAAATTGAACACTTGACAAGGATAAAAACAGTGGTTTGCTATTTGTGTCTTCTCTAGTCAATGCTTCCAGTTGCTGTACCAAATTGCTCAGAAGTCCCCTTAGCCTTGAGAGGAATGGCAACAAACTACAGAAGAAACTAAGAGCTTTGCCAAAATCCTTTTGCAGCTCTCCTTCGAGACGGAACCTCGACAGAGCTTGCATGGAGCCCGAATGAAATCAAATATGGATAGATCATTTTCATGGCCTGGAATATAGATGCCAAAGATTGCTACATCAGAAAATTACATGATCGTATATATACAATACCAATCAAGTTTTTGAATGAGCAAAGTATGGAAGAGCATTAACAGAAGTTCAGTTTACCAACTTATCCCCTAAAGGGACATAAAATTTACAATGTGCAGCTTGTTTACTGCGCTTGCAATTTGAAGGGAGTTGACTCCGTAATTGTAAATTGCTTGCAAAACTGGCTGAGGATGTAAGAACTAACCATATGCAAGCTCGTTATTATATGGAAAGACGCATAAATAAAGTACAACTTACATGTTTCCTGAGCTTCCATAGTTCCAAACAATCAAACGCGAGCACCATCAACACCTTACTGAGCGCATTATTATCAGTGCCAATAAGATCAATCACGGATGCCTGCTCTTGGGGGCTCCATATGCAGGGAAACGGGAAAATCAGAACCATCTTCTGCACTGAAAGAAGATCCATTATGTCCAGAGTCAAATTTAACTATGCGTTCCCAAGCATGTCCACGCCATTCGTCCACGAAGCGACGGGAGTCTTTCATGTTGCTCCTCCACTGCAGCGAGGCCATGGTCGTCCATGGATGCGGCTCCAAAACTTTTTCTTATTGTGTTCTTATTAGATGGAAAGTTATGGTGTTGCTACTTCATATTGAAATATGTTGGCTCTTCATACATTTCACCCTTTAGGATTATAAAATGCTAAAATCACTAGCCACCAGTTAAGAGGTTTGTGCACATTTGGCCCCATTGTTGGGAGGGCAAACCTTTCATTTTGTTTCGATGGCCGAGATCGTTTGAGAGGGCTTTTGGACAATGGAGAATTTGTGCACTGTGTTAGTCGGCGCTATTGGGTTGCCTTTGGTTTGCCGTTGATTAGCGTTAAGGTCATTTGGGATTCAATCGAGGGTTCATCTCGTCCTCCGCTTTTTTTGCCTATGGTGATGGAGTTTTGCCAATGTCGTTTTTAAGGGAGCTTCGGCTATGGCCCTTCTTGCTTGCAAAGCCATCAACGTGGCATTAGGTATAAGCAAACCGTCGAAGGAAGCTCTTTTTCCTCGATAGAGGTATAAGCCATAGTCAAAGCTTGAAAATGCGACTTCTTGTTTTTTAGGGGAGCCCCTCGGGCAAAAAAAAATATGTTAAAAGAGACAAAAAGCCTTAGACTTTCATTATCGATCAGGCCGCAATGTAGTCTTTGATGTTTTCACATTTAAAGAGCGGATGCTGCGGTGCATAACCTACCACGCAAATTGCATTGAGACTTGTGAATTTTGACAAAATCTAATTCCATACTACGTTCTATCCAATCCACCGGCCGATTGGAAGTATTCGATTGGACCATTCTCCATTTTACAAATTTAAGGCGACCCATCGCGTTAGCACCTTATTTTCCTTATTTGCATTTCCCTTTTTCCCCTTTTATATTTTTTTTTTTTTTTTTTTTTTTTTCCTTTTTACGTTTTTCCTTTCTAATACTACCCGACCGGTCTTGTTCAACAAGGCATTACCGAGGAAGAGCTTCCCAATGCAAAGGGACCAATAGCGAGTTGTTCCCATCTATAAGCAAGGCGGTGACCCCTCGCCCGATGACCAATTTAAACAATCATGGTCAGGGCCGGTGTTTGCAAATTGCTTGCCGGAATTCTCGGAAGCAACAGCTGATTCGGGCCGGGCGAGGCAAGAGAGATCTGAGCCCTCACCCAGGCGGGATTGAAGACTCGACACTCAACCATTGACCACATCTTCACATTGCGACTCTCGGGTTGAAGGCAACCGCTAGAACCGGGATCTATATTGTTGCTTCGTGGATTTTGCAAAGGCATTTGACATTGTGCCCTGAAAACTATGGGCAAGATTTCAAATGTTGGGGTTCGATGAATTCAGATTTGATTAATGCAGACTTTTTATGAAAGATGCTCGGTCGGTTGCGTTCTAACAAGCCAACCATTTGATAGTAGTATCGAGGGTTCGCCCGGGGATGCCCTCTCTCCCCCAACATTGTTTGGGCTTTACATTGATCAATTGGAGTGGGTCGGCTTGTGGCGATAATGGGGCTTAGCCCGGGGCTCACCTTCTACCGGATCATCAGCGCTAATATATGCTAATGATGTGGACCTCTAGCTTACACACCAGCCGGACATGCACGACATCTCGATGCCCCGACACATTTTGCCGAGCGACCGGGATCATGCTGCCAACTTGGCCAAGACTAAGGTGGTTTCATATCATCTTCACGACGGTCGAGGATCCCCTCCTTCCGATTCGGTGGGCGAGAATGTGGAAGTAGCATCCACATACAAATATTTGGGAGTGGAGTTTCCGCTCTACTATGCACCTGGGACACATCCATACGACTACGAAATTTTTGTTGTTTGGAAAGCACTATATGCAATGCAAAAACAATAGTCATAGAGATGGAGTTGTATGATTGGACCCATCGGTCACACTCCGTTCAAAGTCTTAGTGGACTGTCCTTTTATACCGGTTGAAGTATGGGGCCCAGTGGTATCCTCGCTACTTGGAATGACTTGGAGCAGGTGTGCGTAAAGCCTTCTTGTAATGAGCACTAGGGTGAAGTCCACGGTCCCATATCAAATTCTCCCGCAGAAACGGTGATTCTTGCCTCTTGAGGGCGGCCCTTGTCGCCACATTGTCTATTTTCGAGGGAAAGGTGGTCAACATGGACGATGCTCGTCTCCAAAAACTAGCTTATATATCATGGCAATGGGGCCACGCCTCAAGGCCCTTTGGAGGGAAAAAGAGAGCTCAATGGATGGCTAGATGGAATGTCGCGGAGAGGGTGCATACATGTGCAAACAGAGGCGATCGCCATAGTTTGAGGCAATATCTTGACGCTTTGCTTCATAGGCAAGCTTTGGGATGCCAGCTTTTGAACGTCCGTCAAGACAAGACACTACCAGTGCCACATAAATCCTACATTGAACGAGGCCCACAATCTTTGCGCACCCACTTGCCCATGAAAAGATCTTGAGACTCATTATTTCCATTCGCATTGAGGGGCACATCATCTTCGAATTGAGACAGGCGGATGGATTTGGTGAGCCCGTCGGGGCAGGCTCGGTCAACGTTTGCCAAATGGGAGTCATTGAGGATGAATCTCATACCCTTCAAAGTTGCCTAAAGATATGATCAACCGGACGCTTATCTTTGGAAGTTCGACCGACACCGCCAGCCGCTACATGTGACATGGAGCACCGAGATCCGATGACGGATGCTAGGATCATACCTTTAGGAGGTCATGGACATGCTAGATCGCCTATGTCCCTGCATGCACTTGACATGTACATACACATTTATTTCATGATGATGTATACTTGTAGCGGTTTGATAAAGCATTCTTATTATCAGCTACGGTTTCCCCCTCAAACCCTTCTATGGGTTTTTTAACCCGACGGTAATAAGTTTGTTGCGCTTCCCGGGTCCTATAGGCCGATTGGTCTCAAAGGACTATAAAAACTATTCTATTTCTATTTTTTCATTTTACTCTTTACATTTATCCCTCGAAGTTTATTCCATGATTTTTGGCCTATGCTCGACCAATCATAACGCCCCAATCGGATAACCAATCTAGCCCATCCAATCTAGGGTTTGATACATGGCATATTTAAGGGATAACTTTATATATACACAAGAAGATCGGATAGCCAATATCGCCCATTCAATCTAGGGTTTGATATATGACATACTAAAGGGATAACTTTTATATATACATATACAAGAAATTTGTCGCGTATTTGGCCATGTGGTTGGACTCACTGATTAACGTCGGCATTTGACAATGCAATGCGCTAAAAAAAAAAAAAAAGGATACCAAGTTCGCAAGGAAACACATTCATTATCTACAACAAAGGTAGAGAGCTTTCATTTGAGCCCTTTAGAGGGTAAGGGTTTGGTGCCCTATAAAAGAGCTTGTTGGGAGAAAGGATTTTTTATTTCTTTTTTTTTTTTTTTTTTTTTTTTTGGAATTAAGAAGATTATTGTATTGACTAGATAGGAAAAATTACAATACAAAGATCCCTCGTGGATCCGGATATAGTTTAAGTACAAAGGACCCATCTGGATCGTAACACGTCTCAGAATTCAAAGTACACATGAGCCTCTTCAACCTCTCTATGTGTCTCTCTCGTGTGTGTGTGTGCGTGTTGTGTGTGTGTGTGTGAGAGAGAGAGAGAGAGAGAGAGAGAGAAGAAGAAGAAGAAGAAGTGTGTGTGTGTGTGTGTGTGTGTGTGTGTGTGTGTGTGTGTGTGTGTGTGTGTGTGCATGGTGAGAGTGAGAGAGAGAGAGAGAGAGAGATGAAAATGAAATGAAATTTTATTGTTTTCGCTTACGACCCCTGTGTCTATGAGACGATCAAAGAACTACATAATCTCATGATTATAGAATATATCATCTAGTGCCTCTTCGGATAAGAGAACACTAGGCTCCTCTATCTCCAAATCTCCAACATCCAATATGTAGCATAATAGCGGGGTTTTTCTTTGTGTTTTTTGCACGCTTTTCACTAAGGTTTTCCTATAATTTCGTGGGATGTATTCAAATGGATGTACTGTCGCGCATATCTAGAGTGCACCATTTTCCGGCTATCATTTGATTTTAGTTTTTTCCAAATGGTCAATGAACAATGGCTCACAACAAAAGCCCTTTTTGTGCGTGTGTGGTGCATAATGGTCCAACAACCAATGGCTCACAAAAAAGCCCTCTTTTTTTTGTGCGTGTAGGTGCATAATGGTCAACAACCAATGGCTCACATTCTCGCCGGGCAACACATACATTTTATCATAACTTTTGATCGAGCTCGTTTTGAGATGATTTTTATTGCATTAGAAACTCTCTCTCGAGATCTTTTTGATAGTGTATGATATGGATATGTCCGTTAAGTTATCTATGCTAAAACAGCAATTTTTCGGCCGGGTTTTGGTTTTCACATCCTACCAGCCGATTAATACATGATTGTGCTATTGGATATTGTTTTATGGCTCATTCAATGAAGGTTGCAAAAATTACCATGCATTTTTATATTTTGAGGCACTTATTAAGCAAATTCCAAGGCTTCTAGATCCTTGTGCTAACAAGCGAAAAGTTTCCCACTTTGGTTTCTCACCACAAGAATCTATGGAGGCCAAAGGTCACTGTTAAATTCAGTTGAAAAATGTTTGTGTATGGGTGTTGCAAACTTTTATGACTTTCGAAATAATGGGATCAATCCGGCTCTATCTTTATGGTAACTTTTTACTTATGTTCTATTTGTTTTATCATGATGAAATTCAAAAAACTACGGTGATGAAAGCCCTCAAATGAATTCTAGTTTTTTTTGGTTTTGAATTCCTAAATTTTTGTCACACCGAGGAGGGGCTCCTAAGGCCCCAAGGAGCCAAAAAAAATTTTTGCAACACAAACCATTAACATCCAACATATAAAATTAAATCCCCAACACACCCAACAAATTAACATTAACAACCAGAATACATAACTACCATTGACACGGAACCAACACAACCATTGGGTCCAACACATTTCAAATTAAAATCCCCAAAACCCCTTTGGTTTGGGTGCATATCTCACACGCCAGTGGCGAGGGCGTTTGAGAGCCCCATAATTGTATTTTGAATGCACAAAATCAACAACCATATAGTATTCATTGAAATCTTATAGTATTTTGCTAATCTTGTTATATACAAAGATAGCAAATTTTGTTTTGCATACCCCCACAAATGAGGAACTTTACGCGATTGTAGATTCAAGGAATAAGTGTGAATATGCCCATCCATCCAACTCCTCGTTGTCTCGAGTCACCCTCGTGTGAATATGCACAAACCAAAGGGGGGTTTAAGGGGATTTTAATTTTTAATGTGTTGGATTTGGTTGTGTTAATTAATGTCAATGATAGTTATGTGTTGGTTGTTAATGTCAATGGTTGTTATGTGTTGGTTGTTATGTGTTGGGGGATTTAATTTTTATATATTGGATGTTAATGGTTTGTGTTGCAAAAAAAAAAATGGCCCCTATGCTCCAACATATCAACAATGTATGCTCCTATGCAAGACCGGGTGAGAAAAAAAACTGCAAGTAATCCAGCAACAATATTATATCTGTCCCTAATGTCATCGTATGCATGACAACGTAACAGCACATCCTCCACCGCCCCCACATTGCAGAGTCTACAATGCTGGAGTTCATGGGGGTATACCGCCCATCTCCCAATCTCAACCCCAAGGCGATGTGAGCTTAGCCTCCTCATATATAGCATGTCTATGTTTAACCTGACATGGCCTCTCTATGTATTGTGCCTCTCGCAGCTCGCCAGATTGAAAACCGCTTCTATAATATCCTTCTTGCTCAGGGAATATGCCATGTTTTCTAGTAATGTCCATGCGCTCACTCTTGGAGGTGTTCTATGACCTTCCACCCATTTATATCCATTCCCCACTTTCTCCTAAGGCAATATCCGCGGCAAACCATCCCTTCAATTGATTTTATGATGCTAACCTGGTAAGCCGTTTTCCGTGCATATCATACAAAAATCTTACACAAATATCTAAGAAGTTCAGAGATAGTGCCTTTATCTCCAATGGAGCATACCACACTTCAACAGCATCATGTCATATGGCGTTTGTATCTTAGGGCACCCGGTTCAGTATGGAAAAAATTTCTTTTTGAATCTTTTTCTACCCTTTTCCATGTGTCATTAGCCAATCCGGCCCCATACCCTCACATCCATATAGCACAATTGTTTGCACAAGGACCTTGTATAACATGGATTTTCATATCAAAATTCCAAATAGCATATAAAGCTTCAAACCGCATTAACCATGTGTTCCAATCGCTTGGTTCCATGTCGTAATCTACCAACAAGCAAGCCCGATACTTATAATACTCTTCAGAATCTCAACGGTTCCCTTTATAATAAATAAAATGTACATGATCGAATTTTATTTGTTCAAAACAACAGCCTTATTTTATCTTAAATTAACATGCATGCCTTTGGCATCACAAAATTTTGCCAGATCTAAGTGTCCCCAAGATAATTTTATGTGTTCTAGCAAGGAGGACTACATCATCAAAGATACGAACAAACATGATGACATATCCACTGTTGTACCATCTCCTTCCCCTCAGCCGCATCCAACTCTCCACTACATCGACAAATAACCAAACAAAGTAGGTGGATATGGAACATCCCCGCTGATCCCCAATGTTACGGTGATACATACTGCATCACATACTTCTACAAATGGAGAAGATAATTGAACCAAGATTCTTTCATAAAGTCTACCCAATAATCTTTTCGACATTGCATAGGGCATATCTAGATCCAATCATATTAATGCCATAGATTTCTTTTTTCCTATTTAATCGTGATCGAAAAGCTTTGAAGCAAAATCCACAAAGTGGCATATAGTGGCTTTTCTTTCAACAATGTAATCCATCATAGCCCGAAAGTGTAACAAGATGATCGTGGTAGACTTTTTGGGTCTAAACCAGCTTGTCCAACTGGTCCGACATTTTTAGCCGTACCTCAAGTGCTAATTTTAGACTCCAAAATGCTAGCAAATAGTTTTATTATATGTCACGATCATAATCATGCGATAATTACCCGATCATGGACACAATGATTTATGAAGAGGTGACAACCCCACCTGCCATTTCAAGGGAAACCATCTCTTAAGACCGTGATTAAACAAGAGTTACTAATTTATCAAAGAACTCATCACCACTCTTTACCATTTTCTCGCCAATTATATTACATGCATCCGTGCTTTTCCCATTTGATAATTTTGAGTCCGGGCCTTCACATCATTGATTGTAAAAGTATACGGTCACAGTTCAATATCCTCCCATCCATATTCGGGTACATGATATAGCTGCGACACTTTGTGCTATGAGAGACATTCACATCCAAGGCATGATTATGTTGCCGGGTGGTTCGGCCCCATTCCCAAAACTTTTATCATTTCCGCGCTCCGTAATCCTTTGCGAGCGTTTGGTTTTTCGCTTTTATCGGCTTAGTATATACTTTCTATTTCTACCTTTTCTCCGATCCATAGCCGTGTTTGCCTTTATCTGTTATCTGTTCACA